>OZ037779.1:8934542-8987042 GCA_964035525.1 Porites cylindrica | reverse complement strand
AAGCGACTGCTCTGGAGGAAGTCCAAGACAAATTCATTTTCACAAAAAATTTTAATTAAACCATGATGGGAATCGTGTAACTCTAATCTTCAAGCTTCTTGAAAATATACTATGCGTTGATAATTGAACGACTCCGATAAATGTCGACGACGCAAACCACCGATAGGAAAATTCAACGAAGAGAAACTCGCTTAACACTTATCCTTGACATCCCTTGTTTCCCTACTTAAATCAGATCCCACAGCAATGTGCATTCTATCTTTGAAGCTTTATTTAAATGTAGACTTCTCAATTCATTCCCGCTGAATGAATTAAAGAGGGATTAAAAAGATGATAACAGGAGCTTTATTTCGAAATTATGAGCTACTAAGACATAAATGAACCGCTTACCTTTTGACCACGTGTGATGAAATGATAGAATGGTGTAAAATACGATACGAAAAAAGCCGCTCATGTTATTCTCTGTAAGTCGAAGTAACGAAAGCACAATACACTCAATAATTTTAACGACACGCAATAGTCTGTTCTGATGTTTCCGCTTAGTAGTATTACGTTTCATCTTACCTGATGACAACGGCCATGACGTGTAAAGTCGGGCAAGTTATACTTTGAACAGCTAGGCTGTTCTCTTATCCTGCGTAGCATGCTGGCGCTAAGAATAAATGGGCATGCACGACATGTATGGCAGGCGACACAACAAGAAAAGGGAAAAGAAGGGGAAAAGGGAGAGTGGAGATCGAGAGTGGCTTTTCCTCCCACCCCCTCCCCTTTGAAGTTTGCGCCTGCAGTCAAGTGTCCTGATAAAAGAATTTCCCCGTGGGATATTCCCCCCCCCCCCGATATACTGTGTGGTACACTTTCAGGATTTTGTATTTTAGTTGGCGGGTCACTGTTTTCTTGATAATAAATTATTTATTTAATTTTAATCTTTGCCATGGTAAGGAACTGGTCGCGTTCAACTGAGAACTAGTAACCCTGGGTGGGTGTAAGAGACTTCATGGGCGCTTTCCGGTTCTGTCAAGTCTTAATATCGTGCAGCGACCCACGTGGAGATCTTCGGAGTTCGGCCGCCACCAAAAATTCCCGCCGCACGCGAGGAAAAAACCGCCGGTACCCAGGGTGATAACTGGGTTTATGTGAAACACCACTCCATCCCAACCCCAGACCCAACCCATTTTTTTTTTCTCAGAAAATGGTGAGTAGCATGCGTGCGTAGCATGGCGGTTTTGGTCGGGCGCGCAAACAAGCCAAGGAGGGCGAGGGCACTGAAACTGCGAGGAGATATGGGCGGGATCAGTTGACAGTACAAAGTATGTTTAATTTATGAATCTTTGGCCGTCAAGACCGTAGGTAATCGTTAGCAAATTTTAAAATTAGAGCAGTAAACTGATCCTAGGGCACGAAGAGTGATAGGACTGAAATAAAGAAAGAAAACAAAAATAAAATGGTGAATTATATAACTCACCATTTTGGCCGTATTAACGGGTGGCCGTATTAACAAGGGTTTTTTTTTACAGGAAAATGCATGGTAGTTTTTGCCAGGTGGCCAAAACAAAGTGGCCGTAATAACGAGCTGATCGTACTTACCTAGGTGGCAGTAAGGTGGGGTTCCGCTGTATTTATAAATACCACCCAACTGACGTGACAGTGTTACATTACTAAGCTCTTTGCGAAATGACAACAGAGTTCTTAAAAAGAATTGCAGTAAGTGAATATTACGTATGTTTTAAAAACTTTTAAAATCCGCATTAAATATAGATTTTTGGCACATAGAGTCGCAGATAGCCTTAACCTACCATTAGAGGCCTTCCTTTAGGATTGCCAGATCGCAGGTTGTACACATAGTCGGCCGTGGCACTGCAGCTGGATGCATACGGTCAACACTTTACATACATACATACTTTATTGGCTCGTCCCCACGGGGCTTTTCAGAGTCAATTTTACATTACAAAATTATAAACCAAGTACATGACAATAAGAATATAACAATGATAAAAGAAGACAAAGGTCAACAAAATTAATTAAATTAATTAAATAAAGCAGTCATTAAGAAGCTTTTGCCTGAGTAAACACTTGAATTCCGTCACGGATGGGCTAAGTTTGAGCGCAGGCTGCAACTCATTCCAGAGAGAGGTTGCTCTATATTGAAAGGTCCTTTGGCCGCTGGCAGTGCGGAAGAGTGGTATGTTCAAAAGTTGAGAATTTCTCGTATTCCTTGTCGAGACGGCGGATCTTCCAACGAGCTTTGATGTCAAATACTCCGGAGCGCAACTCGTCATGCACTTAAAAACCAGAACAGCAAAACGAAAATAAAGTTGTTGCCTGATTGGTAGCCAGCGCAAGTCTTTTAGCAAAGGAGTTATGTGATCGAAGTTTTTAGCGCCGCTCAAAATACGACAAGCGAAATTCTGTACTGCTTGGAGCTTGTCCAGATTAGTTTGAGTAGTATTGCTCCAAACAGAAGAGCAATAGAATAATTTACTAAATACTAAGGCATTTATAATAATAATTAGCGCGTGTTTATTAAAAATATGCTTAACGCGGTTAATTTGGCCCAAACGTGACATGCATGAGGATACAGTAGAAACAATATGCTCATTATATGAAAGGATCTGGTTGATGGTGCACGGTTAGCCTTCAGGCATTCAGTTCTGTGATGTCAAGGTTTCTTATTTCTGAAATACGTCGTCATCAGTGTTGAGTAATGAGATAAATTAGTTATATAATGCTTTCGAGCGGTATACCTTGAACATCCCACTCGTAACTTGATTTTTCTTTCATGGCCAGTTTGACATAACTTAATCTCTTTTCTCCAACACCCCAGACAATACACCTGTATTTCAAACGAAGAGATACAACGATCATATACCTGCCAACTCTCAGGCCTGCGGGTTGAAAACTTCGATCTCACGCCGGCTCACGCCTGCGGGCCAATTTCTCACGCCTGATTGAAAAATGTGAGTTGTTGCCGTCTTGCTTGACACAATTTCCAAAAATATGGTTACTCAGACCCATGTAAGGAATGAAAACCATGTGTAAAATGAATAAATGACAATACCTTCCTCGCGATCTCTGATTTTTGAAGTGAAAAGCACTGGGAGCGAGCTCGCCTTCGGCAGACTTCGGACGTCTTCAGAAGATTTCGGACGTCTTCGGAAGACTTCGGACTTCTTCGGAAGACTTCGTACTTCTTCGGGAATCTTCGGAAATGATCGTGTCGTCTTCAAAAATCCCAGCACTCCCAGGATAAAAATCTCACGCTTATATCTCAGAAAAAGTTGGCAAGTATATGATCATTAGGTCAGTTTACATTTTAATTGCGTTAAGGACCTGTTGTATTCTGTTTTTGTTTACAACTTCACTCTCACAATCATTTCTGCTTCGTGTTGCCTCTTGGAAAAACAGCAACGTACTACTTTACATACAACGCACATTCCAAAACTGGACGACTAGAATTTATTATGTAACATAAAAATTCAACTTTTTTCATACCTTAGTACTAATCTTGAGTACTCACTACCCTCCTGGCGGGCTTATCCTTTATTATTATTATTTTTTTGTGTTGCATTTGTGATATATAGTAATTGGATTCAACTGATTACAGTCAAAACAGGTCAAGCGTACCCGCCATGATTCTATTAATGAATTGATTATTTGAAAAATGAATCTGTTAGTCGTTCCCGTAACTGGTGTCAAATTCAAATCGGAATTACTGCATGCGTAATGAGCAGTGAATAATTTACGAGAACTTGCCTGTATTTGGTCAGATTGAAAATCTTTGAATGAATTAAAATTCTTAGAAGACATTTACATCAAATTCAGGGGCTGTGTATAAAAGTGGGACGGGGACAAGGGGACGGGGACATCGGGACGCGTGTGTGGGGACTTGGGACTTGGGGACGCGAGACGAGGGACTTGGGGACGTCAAGTATGGGACGCGGGGACGCGGGGACGCGGGGACGTCAAAAACTAGGACGCAGGGAACCCGGGATGTTAATGATTATTGCAAAAGTCGGAGGTAAATGCGATATCTCTTTCTTCGTGGAAATGTGTTATTTATGGTCAACATTAGATTCCATCTTCCAAAACCACATTGGACACCTTATGATGTTTACACAAAATATTTCTTTATAATCGAAGTATTAAAAGCCCACTGACTATCGTGATCAGGTTTAGGGTTGATTTCCACTGTCGCGTAATTTTTTCATGCCTACGTGCGTAAAATTTACGTTCGCACATAAAATAGAGGCAATGTCTGAAAGGCCGCACGTAAGCGTAAAAGTAGAATCTCGCTCAACTTCAAGTTTAATCTCGACAATTTATATCTTGCCTATCTTATTTACGTGATTAAAATTTACTTACGTTAACGTGCATAGCCAAAAACGCGTCGGTGGAAATCAACCTTTAAGTACTGTTAGCAAGCATTTACTGTTAGGTTTGCCACTAAAAATGTAGAACAAAATAAATATTGCTGCAATAGTTGAATCCCTCGTGGTTTAGTGGTACAGGCGATGGATTTCGGAGTTAGAACTTCGGGATTCGAAGCTCGCTAATGCCACTTAATTTTTATTTATTTGGAATCGAATGCTGTTATTCTACATAATTTTTGGCGACCGCAACCCACCCTACCCTACTGGCTCCAATATTCCATCAGAAAGAAGACTAGGACAACGGTTTCACTTTCTTTAATGCAGGGGGTCTTCGCCGAGTCTTCTCTTCGTAAACAGGCATGGAGGAACCCTAAGGAGGGCAGGGTGGGTTTCCTTTCACCAAAACATATTCACGAGGGAAGTGACTGATATCGCATTTACCTGCGACTTTTGCAATAATCATTCACATCCCGCCTCCCCTGCGTCCCTGTATTTGACGTCCCCGCGTCCCCGTCCCTCACGTCCCCGAGTCCCATAGTTGATGTCTTCAAGTCCCTCGTCTCGCGTCCCCACGTCCCAAGTCCCCACACACGCGTCCCGATGTCCTTGTCCCCTTGTCCCCGTCCCACTTTTATACCCAGCCAAATTCAGGGAAACTGAGCTGGTGGAAATTTTGTAACTGAATCGCGTGTGAATTCACGGCTCATTACGCATGCAAGAATGTAGAGATGAATCTGAAATCTACAACTGCCAACGGTCTCAACTTTCGAATAATAAATTCATTAATGGAATTTTGGGGGGTACGCTTGACTTGGCTTGACTGTAAAACCCATTACGACAACACTCATGAGGGTTACCTACACTTTTAGCGTGTGCAGAATCGTTCGCGTCGCTGCGCCGAGCAAGCGGAACTACCTGAATATCAATGAGGCAAAAGACTTCGCATAAATAAAATTAACTGACCATGCCGGAAAGAAACCTCGGCTAGCAGGGTGTGCAAATAAAGAGAAACGTGATACCCTCAAGTTTAAAAAGAAGGCAAAAAGAAGAGAAAGCACTTATGTAATTTCACATCAAAGTTTACTTTTTGGTAAGTTTTTTCTCATTTGAACTCAAGTATGGCTTAGGATTCAGTGCTGTCGATAGAAAAAAAGAGAGCGGGGGCAGGCGTGTAGACCGCTTATTTAGAGAGGGCAAAATAGGATCCGGATAAACTTGTGGCCCTCTGATCACACGGATAATAAAACGTTCCTTTCGTACGGTTTAACGGGAAATAAAATAGACAATATTTACGCTTCAGAAACTGGAGGTATTTTTCTACGAATTTACCCGTTTTATGCCGAAAACATAGCCTCGCATGTATGAAGCAATTCTTTAACAAAAGCAGTATTGAAGAAAATATTACGGCTCCTCTGGTGAAAAGATCATGGTTGAAAGTCAATGGCACAACAATGGACTAATCCGCTAAGACAAGAGCCATAATGGCTCTTGACGAACCTTTCACCTTGAAACAGTGAAAAAAGAAAGAAAGGGCGCCGCTAAACTGACCCCAGTCAACTTGGGTAATTACCCAGCGATAAAAGATATGAAGAAAATCAACCCACGATTGAAAGTTTATACACGGTTAACTGTACAGCTAGACGACCAAAGCCAGGTGCATCAACTGTCCAGTGATCCCGTTCAATCCCATGATATCTTAGCAGTTCAACCGGCTACAGAGAAGCTTTTCCAGCAAGCTTGTAAAACGCTAGATGTTGATATAATTTCACTCGACATGACAGAACGCCTTCCATTCTACTTGAAATTCCCTACAGTAAATGCAGCAAATGAGCGAGGAATACATTTTGAGATTGTTTATTCGTCTGCAATAAGAGACTCATCCCAGAGAAAAAATCTAATTTCTACGGCTTTGGACTTGGTTGTTTTTGCAAAAGGAAAGAACATTATTATTTCAAGTGGGGCAGTAAACGAGCTTGACTTTCGCGGGCCTTATGATATCATTAATCTCGGGTTATTGTTTAATTTGAAGGAGGAACAATCAAAAGCAGCCATCACAAAGAACTGTAGGGATGTTTTATTCCATGCTGATGCTAGAAAAGGTACAGAAAGATCAGTTATTTCAGGAAAACTACTGAAGGAGCCGGCTGAGCTGCTCTCTGATAAAGAAGAAGGAGACATTAGTGAGGATTGTACTGGCCACAGCAAGGAGCAAAATGTTGATGACAATGACGAAGGTGACAATTATGAACCAAAAGAAAAGAAATCAAAAGTTGAATGATGAGTTTACTTCATACACTACTTAACACTTATGCTACATAATGACATGTTATTTGTGTATTGCAAAGCAATCTTAATAGTAGTGTTGGGAATTAGTTGAGATTTCATAATCGATCTTCAAAGATAATTGGATTGACCCACCTGATTGATCATCGATTATAATCAGAAAAATCTCTGTGCATTCCATTTATTTTTTTACCTTTGCACAATTCAAAGAACATAACATTTTGATTGTGGAGTAGTAGCTCAAAGTTTTTTCACTGCCTGCTTTAATTCGCCAACAAATATTTTTTTCCCTTGATAATTGATTGAACCTTCCCCACAATCATCACTTTGTGTGAAGATTTCGATCAATGATCATTATAGTGAATGTTTGGCACACCACTACTTAATAAGCTTGTTTCTCAAAAATTATACTGTAACTCATTTTATTTTTATTAGTGGATTAATACTTGTAGCATTTGTCCATATACTGAAGGACGTAGACCAGAAAAAAAATCACTGCTTTGATTCTGCTCGATTTTCAAAAGCTTTTGACAGCATTGTTCATGATCGATTGCTTTACAAGATCTCCGCTATGGGCGCATCATCTGCTACATTAAAGTGGTTCAAGAGCTATTTGTCAGGCTACTCTCAAGCAGTTCGTATTGGATCTACAGCTATTTTGAGAAAGGTTGTCGGAAAAAGTACACGCGACAATCCCGAAAGGTATTGTGGGTGACTTTGAGGGCTCTGTTCTTCAAAGAAATTTGAAAGAATGGTACGCGAGGCCACTCACACCTGTTTGCTAGTACTAAAGGAAAGCAGCAAAAGTAGGTTTAACAGCTTCAGTCGTTACAAACAGTGTATTGATCATATCCCATATTACCTTTTGGGATTGTTGCATGTGCATTTCTTCTGACAACCTTTCTTCAAACAGCTGTATACTGTACATACCGCATACAGCAGTATGCGCTACCAATCACCCATGGGGTATAACAGGGTGCCATTTTATCACCTTTACTCTTCTGCATTACTTGAATGACCTAACTAATGCGCCACAATAATGTTGTCTGGAGTCGTACGTTGACAACTCTAAGCTATTTCTATCATTTCCACTGGGAAGCACTAACATCGCGTTAACCACTTGGTGTTGTGAAAACCACCTGTTAATCAACCCAGACAAAACGAAGTTTATGCTTCTTGGAACTAAGCAACTCATGGGCTGACAGCTTACTAGCCCAATGGTGTTATTCCTTGGTAAGACCTTGACTCCCTTAACCTCAGCTAAGGACCTGGGCGTGATATTAGACTCACATCTCACTTATGATAATCATATCTCTCAGTTTGTCTCATCTTGCTTAGCTAAGTTAGTTCAAATCAATTGAGTTAAAAACATTGTCAATAAGGAAACACTTTCAATAATGATCACAACACTAGTGTTCAGTAAGATGTTTTATTGTTCCACAGTCTGGTAGAATACATCCACCTCTAATTTAAAGAAATTTCAGTCAATTTAGAACTTTGTTTCAAAGATAATTATTGGATCGAGAAAATTTGACCATGTAAACCTGCTTCTATGTCAGCTTAACTGGCTCCCTGTTGAACAGCAGTTATACCTTAGAGACGCTGTTATGCCTTTCAAATGCTGTTATAATCTTGCACCTGGTTACCTTTGCTCCAACTTATTACAGAGAGCAAATATTCACGACAGGTTGACGCGCAACTGTAGCAGCCCCGAAATCCCACTTCGGGGCAACGATCTTTCGCCTATAGGGCAGTGAAGATTTGGATTGACCTGGACGACTCATTTAAACTGTGATGGGCACCTCTTTAATGTGGACACATGGGTCTGTTCCCTTTATGGGCATCAAATTGCACCTAATACTACCATTCAATGCATCTAATTTTCCTACAGGGGCAGTGGAATCCCGAAAGTTTGTCAGCAAAGTGAGATCTAGAATTCGTCACTGTCATCATTATTAATACCTTACTGGAACATAGGGCTGTCATTAATAGGTGGGGGCATAGTATTTCCTCCGGCTTCTATGAATGTGGCCCCCAGCTAATTGCATAGGTCGAAAATAGAAGAAACATAACTCCCAAAGAAATCCCAAGCTGTTTTATTCCCCTCCTAATTGTTGTTTTTACCCAGCAACTTAAAATGTTAGTGACATCCCTGCCCTGGGAACACCTAATGAATATTTAAAATGAATAGCTACGAATTTGTAGCAAAAGCAAGCATTCCAACATCCTAGTTTGTGTCACAAAAATGGCACAAATTCTGTCTCTAGAAACAATCTTGGATTATGCTGTTATGTAGATATCTTGTATGGTTCCTCTAGTATGTACTTACAGGGATGGCAGAACATTTTTTCAAGTGGGGAGGGGTGAGGGCTGGGTGGTGATTGGAAGAGAGTAGGCTGAGTTGTTTAATCTTTTAAGTCCTATCAAGAGAAAAGGTTACGAAAATCACTGAAATGATCAACAAAGGCAAAATACTATGAAATTTTATGAAATTCTCTCGACTAATTCTTTTTGGAAATGCACAGATATCACTCTGGAGTGGTTGTATGTAAACTGTGAGCAGGTTCACTGGTGGGAATTCGGGGAAAATTATTTTCGCGGATTGGATGTAAGTTACGCTTACAAAATTTGTAGTTTCTTTAATTCGTTTTCTCTGACACGGAGCGGTATTGTTTCAATCAATCTTTCTTTACTTCACACTATATGAGGCATTTACACAAGTGTACGTAAGTAGGAGAACAAAGTAGCTGATAAATAATCGTTAAGCTGAAAGACATTAAGTTCATTTGTGTACAGTGTCCAAAGTAGTAAGGGCTTCGTTGTTGGACACCGTCATTTTCCGATAATCGGCAGGAGTAGTTTTCCTTTCTTATAACCTAGAAATCACTTATTTTCCTCTTTGTTTTCACCACAAGTGCTATAAAGTAAATATTCTGACCGTCTCTTGGTAGGTTGTTGGTATTCCCTGAGGTTGACCTGGGGAACTGGGGCTCCAGTGTCTAATGTTACGCGTCCAGTCGACTTTGGGAACAACGCGACAGCATTTACATCGAAACAGGTTTATGACATGTTGTCTAAACTGTGCACTGGTGAAGCTATAAACCACTGGATTAACACTGGCGTTGAACATGGCCAGAAGTATGGTGACTTTGTGTTGGTAGCTAAGTCTCATCAAGTTTGGTGACAATTGTATCAAGCAGTACATCACACAGACTGGCACCCAACAAATGGTGTAGATTATACTAACCGTTATCACCGCCATAGTAGCTTTCTTTTTTATCAATGTGGCTTTTCTCTGCAAAAGAGGGATTTGGATCAGTGTCTAATGTCACGCATCCAGTCGACATTAAGAACAACCCGACAGCATTCACATCTGATTTATGACCATGTTTGTGCTATATTCCCTCAGGGTGAGAAGGAGCTAATTCTTAAAGCATCGCTGACATCCGTTGGTGAGCAGCACCAAACAGATAGCCTTGGTTACAATCAGTTCATGATCCGACATTTGAAGAGGCTTTTTTCACGGCTTTGTAGCTCAGTTTATTAATATCATTACGTTTTCGTATTTGTTAAATAGAAATAACTGGTAAAGGACGAAAAAATCCCAGCCTTCGGTCAAACGAATATGCTTCCCCAGCCGTATATCAAACGTTAAAAAGAACAAACATGAACTTAAAAAAACTTTTTAGGCTGACAGGTTTTCAAAACTCTTAATTGAACTAGAATCCTTTTTAATCTCCCTCAAGTTTGGTCATTTGTGCCTTCTTTTGTATTTGCCTTTTTATTTATACCTTTTTTTCATGTTAAGTTCTGAACGGCCTTTTTTTTATGTTCAACTGAATTTTGTGACAGTTCCTACTGTTAGAATTATGATAAATTTGGCAGTTTCTTTAATATCCGGCGCGCTGTTACCTTCTCGTGCTGGGGGAGCTTGCCTGCCGTAATGGCAATGCTGTATTACAGGCGAGGCCTAAGCTCCAGGCAGGTCCAACCAAGACGGGCTGGTTACACAAGACCTGAAAGGACAAACTAAAAGCAGCGCCTGGTCCTAACATGTTGGGGGTTGTGTATGGGCCTAGATAACCCACCCAACAAAACAACAACTTGTTACCAAAACTGCAACAACACTATCCACAGAAACGCTGGGTCCAGGAAACTAGCTAGCAAACTCTAACGAAAAAAGTGGCTCCATGACAATTCTGAATAAAAGCCCAACTCAGGAAGTCCGGAATTTGAATCAGAGCTTTTCGGGAACCCGAACTACCATCTGCATTGGAGCATGGAATGTGCACACCATGTTCGCGATGGACTTGGTCTGGAGGTATAGAGTGACACGCGATGGCTCGACTATCCTTTTTCTCAGGGAAAGATAAGGCACATTCCAGGGGTGTGGAGGAGCTAGCTAGTGAAGCAAGGAAGGCTGCAGCTAAGGGAGGCCTCAACACTGTGTACGAGATCACTACTCAGTTAAGTGGACAAAGTAACACTTGCACCAAGCCAGTTAAAGATAAGGAAGGGAAAGTGATAACATCTGAAAGGGGAAAAGGCTGAAAGAGTGATTCAGCATTCCAAAGAAGTGCGTAACCTGTCAGAGCCTGATGACCCTTAAAACGATCTCAACATTAACACTGACTCACCCTCTCTGGCCCAAGTTGAATTGCTTCAGAAATTGATTCGCTTCAAGCAGAATAACTAAAAGAAGATACCATCACTGCGTCCTTAGTGCTGACCGAGCTCTTTGCTAAGATCTGGAATCGTGAAGTCTTTTTTAAAGACTGGTTCATTGGCCTTATATTTAAGATCCCAAAGAGGGAGGATCTCAGTAATTGTGGCAACTGACAGGGTATGACATCTACGTCCATCCCCAGCAAGGTCTTCTGTAGAGTACTTCTCAAAATGATTGACAGTGCCATAGATCCAGAGTTGAGGCAGTAATAGGGCAGATTTCGCAAAGGCCGAGGCTGCATAGATCGAGTTTTTGCTATCCGGAACATTGTTGAACAATGCACTGAGTAGAATGTTTCCTTTTTAATCAGCTTCATTGATTTTGAGAAAGATTTCGACAGTACGTGTTCAATGAGAGAGTCTTTGAAGGATCCTGAGGGAATGCGGATGACCACCTAACATTGTTTGCATCATAGGGAAATTATGAACACTATGAATGTAGTGTCATCTTGGAGAATGCTCCGACAGAGTCATTCACCGTCAAGTCTGGAGAAAGACAGGGTTTTATTTTTCAAGTAGCCATCAACTGGCTGATGCTTGAAGCAACCTCAGACGGTCTCCTTGGATTCCAGTGGACCTTGTGCTCACATTTGGAAGACCATGACTTTGCCGATGATCTGGCAGTCATTTCAGCCGCTCTTAGCCATCTATAGAAAAGATGTGACAAACTAAGGAATTTTTCAAGGTCTGTTTATCAACCTTAGAAAGACCTAGGTTGATGTACGCACATGCCTCTACATCACTCCCAATCACCATCAGTGGGGAGGAACTGGAGTGCATTGAAACTTTTACCTATCTTGGAAGCCTTATTAGTAGGAAAAAGAGCTAAAAAGGGTGCCCATAAAGATACGAAGTCCCGCCAAAAACCATAATCATGGCCTCATTATGGCTGTTGGTCCCGCCTAACAAAGCCAGAGGTGCAACATCCGGGTGTCTAAGCAAAACAGCCCCAAAACTAAGATCAGGCTTTACAACAGCAATCTCAAGTTTGTCTTTTAGTATCGCTCTGAGCGCTGGAGAGAAAGGAAAGGAGATATGAAAAAGGTCGATATCTCTCATAACTACTGCCTCTGTAATATCCAAAGGACCAATAAGATTACTAATGAGAAAATGCGTAAGAAGACAGATCAAGAATCAAGAATCACAGTCGTAGGCTGCGATGGCTTGGTCTTGTCATAAAGATGCCCAGTGACAAGGTACCCAAAGGTGCTTTGAGATGGACTCCAACTGGAAAGAGGAAAATAGGATGGTGAAAAACCACTTGGCAGAGAACAGTGATGAAAGAGCCGGTGGAGTTCGATCTAACACTGGGCAAAACGGTGGCTAACACTGACAGGACAGGTTTGATTGGCAACGTTTTGTTGCGGCTGCATGTCTTTATACGGGATGAAGAGATCGAAATGGATAGGGATAGAACCAGCTAAAGCAAACAAGCTTTTGGTAACACCAGCGTAAATCATTTTCAGATTTTGTTTTGGTATGAAAGGTTTTCGTTTGTCTCATTATGGTCTTATTTCAGTAAAGGTGATGTTTTGATCTATTACTGTAGGTCTTCACTAGGCAATGTTTTCTATAGTGGCTGAATTGGCTTATTTGTCAGAACAGTTTGTTGTTCAGTAGTGCATACCAGTGATGTAGATGGTACAGTTGGCGTCACCTCACACCACAGTTTGTAAACCACTCTTGAGTAAAGATAGCTCATTAAACTGATGGGTGCGATTCCAGCCACTACACTCCACCCAAAACTGTAAACTATTGGAAAGATCTGACAGGGCCACTGCTCACCGCAGGTCTCTAGATCCGCCCTATAAGTCTTGACAGCAAAATTAGGAATATTCCAAAAGAAACCAAAGAACCAGCAACCAAAGATAATGAGCTTCAGCTTGGTTTTCGTGAGTGTTGAACGGCTAGCCAGCGGCTTTACTACTGCGTGATATCTTAAACAAAAGAATAAAAGAAAAAGAACGGAGACGTATCATCTGTGTGAAAGTGGAACAAATTATGTCTTGCTCATTTGAAAAACAAATAAATAACTAGATAAATCCAGGCAATGAGTGAAATTAGACAATTGCACAGGCCATTTACATGATGACGCCATTCGACTAGTACGAACAGAATCCTACAGTTTTTAACTTTCTTGTGCGAATTAGGGCTTTTCTTAAATTTAAACATGAAAGGAAAATGGAAAAGGATTATGCCTTTTTCGCACGGCGGCCATATTGTCCCGAGAGACTGAAAAAGCTTTGTTTTACCACCCTCGACCTCGCAGTGAAAAACTTGGGAGCTTGGCTAGACGGGTAAAAAGAAAGCTACTTTAGTCTCTCGGGACAAAATGGCCGCCTTGTGACAAAGGCCCATTGCACGATCGTAATTTTATCACAGTAATTTGAGTATTTAATTTTGTTGTTCTGCAAGTTATGGTTATTGACTTTTATAAGCCAGTTGAGCTATTGATAAATTGAAATAGCATAATGATGCAATAATGAAGTGAAGTCATCGATATTTTTATCTAGGAGGAGAAAAATTGGACTGGTAGAATTGAAACAGTTTTATCAAGGAACGGAAGTTTAATCCTGAAGCGGTTTTGTTTTGCCTTAGTGACTCAAATACTCGCTCGCTTTAGATTGGAGCAACCTCACTGCCTATAAGCTTGTGTGACCCTTCCTGCAAATTAAATAATAGATTTTGATATCATTTCAAAAGAGGAACATGCTTTTATGATGTAAACTTAAATCTGGAAATATGAAGTTTTTCAGTGGGGCAATTAAAACGTATGTGGTCTAATGTGGAAATGACCTGAATTAATCATTACTACAAGCCTAAAAACTTAATTTAGCTAAATTATGTTTGTTCCTGTTTTAATACATGTTCAAGTCCTTTTTCTTGGTACGTTAGTAACCGTTGCCAAATATATAGTATAGAGGCATTACAGTTGGATTAAGATTGATAAAGGTGTAAATCTTTAGCGCGTCTAAAAGATTTCGCCACGTTTTTGCAGCACTGTATCTATTTTGCCAACTCATATTTAGTTGGAAAACAAACAAAATTCACCTTTCGATGGAAATTACAACCAGGGTAAACACAGATACTGCAGCTGCTGACCAAGACATCGGTCCTCCTGTAATAAGCTTGCAAAGCAACAAGCCTGTTGTTCCAGATGGGTGTTCGAATGTTGGCCCAATGACGAACTGTATTGTGACAATCACTGCTACCACCATATCAGCAACGGCTAAGTTAAGCAAAAGCGTATTCATAGGCGTTCTCATGGACTTGTCTAAACGAATCACTAGAATCACCAGGGTGTTTCCAACAAGGTCCATAATAGCCATAATCACGAATGCCACGATGAGACAAATATTCTCCACGGATTTCATTTGATGAATCTTTCGACTAAAAGAAATACTGTTATCACTATGCAAAACCGTCTTTGTTCTTGGAAACGTTGAAGGTCATGTCCCTCTTTAAGGCAAATTAAACCCAATGCAACCCAATGCCTGCGTAGCAGGCGCTTGGAAGTATTCGGCGTAAGAAATAACGGGCGCGTCTCCCTCTCATGCGCCCGTTCTTTATTGCGCCCACTACGCTCAAGTGCCTGTTACTCAGGCTAAAATAAACTTGAAGGTAGCAATTTTTGAGCCAGCTACCTGCGATTTTTTTTATTCAGCTTTTGTGTGATTATTAGGGACGTTTCTAGGGATAGCTAACTGGGGCTGCGGTCTTGGTATAAAATTAAACCACGGTCCATGTTGTGTTATTTGTTATTTGGGGGTTGTAAGAATGGATGTAGTGGATCCTCTTACCTTTGAAAACACTTTTCTGTCGTTACGTATTTCTAGTCCTTTTCAGCTGCTCTTCATACTTGGTTGCCTGGGGTCGAATGTCCCTCAGTTGAGAAGATGCTTAGACGGTCAGACTTACCGAGTTCGACTACTTGATTTTATTTTTTGAACTGACGACTTAATTGAAAAAAACGTTGGTGCAAGCGTTTTACCTGAGAAAAATCAATATTTATCGGCGTTCTTACAGTCACGCTTACGGTCGCTTATTAGTTCTGTCCCTTCTCTGTAGGAGTAATTTCATATATTCTTTAATGCAGCTCTGATTTTCCTAGCCTGTATGCAATGCTCTATAAGTTTTTCCACATTTTGCTTGTGATGGAAAGAGAAAGACGCAGGCTATACCGAGCATGGGAGGAATGGCCTGAACTGCAAAGTCATAATTTTCCAAGTATAATCAGCTGGAGATAACGTCCCCTTTTTCTGACATATCTAATGCAATGATCCTTATCAATTAACGGCATTAGCGTCCTTGAAAGGACTAAAGTCATACCATAACGTGATGAACGTCATTATCTGTCGACCAGAATTTAAAAAGAAGACAGCTGTTGAAACGGAAAATTCGTCCTATGACATTTCGAAGCGAGCATAACAAAGGGTCTACTCCGTTGACAAGCCTTTTGAAATTAAAATGCTTCAGTTTCATTTCACATCAGACGACCTTTTGTTTACAGATCATTTCTATTTCATACCATTTTTAGGTAGAAGCAAAAAATAACATGTCGCCAGTTTTTTTTTTTACCACCATCATTTCTTACAGGCAAAGGTAATGAAGGAGAGAAGGTGAAATTAAAGGCTTGCCGTCACCGCCCAATATCTCGATCATCTGAATTAAAACAAGGGCGTAATCAGGATATAAACCTGATTGACATTTTTGGCCAAATGAATTAATTTCTTCTACAACCTCTTGCTAAATATTCATATGTAAGATACTTTCGCAAGTGTCACTCCGTTGTAGAAGAATAATAACACTAAAAACAAAATGGGCAGTAAAACGTTCAAGCGATTAAAAACCAGCAAGTACAACACTCGAGGTTCTGCTGTACAAAAATACACCAAGAATACACTAAATTAATAATAGTCTAGTGCTCCTTGGCAGTAAAAGGAGATTTTTAAGTGATCAGATTTTCACCTCATTTGTATAGTTACGCTTATCATTCTGTGACCAAGATATGAAAATAACGTCACTGAACTTAAATGATGGAAATCTCTGAAAAGGAAGAAACAAGCGGCTGTTTAATAGAGGGTCACATAAAAAGAACGCTAGATGAGGTTGAGTTTTAAATTTTCTTTAAGTATAACTAAAAAAAATGGACTAATAAGTTATCAAAGGTCAGGGTAAACAAAAACACGATTCTTCGCTAATTGCGTTTGGTATAAGATACTGTAATTCCCTCAATTAAAACAAGTAATGAATTTCTGAAATGTGACAATCAAATCTTAAGGAACATTTACAACGAAAAAGACGATCCGCGCGCTCAGCTAGTGGATCGAGCGTGGATCATAGCGGCTGACAAACTCGGCTGGCCAACAAATATTTCTTTATATCTGTTACTGTCTGCGATGTCGTCATTAAAAAAAGAGCGAAAAGTTGGTCCGTTGTTTTAACTGGTTTTTGCGGCCGATTTGGAGGTCTATAAATGCGTTTGGCGATACATTTCGACTGCAGTTGTATTTACAGACAGTACAGAAACAATTTCGACCAGAAGCTTCAAAATAAGAGCGAGAAATTAATTAAAACATTTGTCAGTGCATCCCACATCTCAGACGAGTTTGTTTGGGTCCCGAGTTATGTTTGTCGAAAGTTTTTCAGTTCGGGTTCTTACCGTGAAAACCTTGATTTTTTTCCCCCTGAAATCTACTTTTGAATTCCTGTTCCACTGAGGCAAAGTCAGAATGAACTTTTTTTCTCGGCCTTCGATGGATCAAACTGGTTTCAGCTCCGCACCAGCATCGATCGGCCTTTGAATCCGAGTTGAATTTGCTGGAAAACGTCCCTTTTTTTCAGCTCGGTGACCGAAATCAGGGCCATAGTTACAAGTACACACGTGCATATCTGAAAAAGTCTGTGCACAAAGAAGATATATTACATTAATAAATTTCTTCGTTTCTCTGGAAACCGACATTTGTTAGGAGAGGGAAAAAAAGTTCGTTATTTAGAAAAAAAGTAGATTTCAAAGAAACAAGTTGGATAAGTTGGACAAACTGTTTACAATACAAAACACTGCGAATTTACAACGCATCGGATTTACTTTGGATTTCGGATTCAGAATCTATACAGACTTGACCAAATAGGTACCTTTTCAGCTCGGATTCACGCGCTACATCTGCTTAAAAACGACAAAACGAACCCAGTAACAAAATAAAGTAACGAATCCGGAAAAGTATGTAGCCTTATTGCATGATAGATGATTGACGTCGATCAATCAATGGACCCAAACACCCGAGAAAGTATTTCATAAGTTGCTAATGTCATTTCGTATGCAGAAAAAAACTCTTAAGCTTGCAACCAAACCTTTAATCAGATCAGTGTTTTTTTTGGAGAGGGGGAGGGGGGAAGGGGGATAAGTGAAAAGCAATTTGGACAATTGTGCGTACCTCTGAAAAAATCCTGACTACGCCCCTGGAAATCATCCTAAATACGCTGAGAACGGTGAAACTAGAAAGATCCATAGACATGTATTTATATTCTGTATTTAAAATTGTTTTTAGTTATTTCTTAATTTCTTCCACAGTGAACATTAATGTCATTTATATATAACTTATAAAGGGGTTCATGGGCATAAGTTTTCCAAAACACCAGAAAGCTTCGAAAATAATTCCGAACTTCAGGTGAGACTTGAACTTATGACCCTCCGAGTTCCAGTTAGATCGGATGCTCTAACTATTTCTAGAGGCTCTATGATGAGTAGGGTTGAAATTTAATGATAATAGCATTTAATTTAGCAAAAGAGGACTATCAGGGACTGGCTCGAAATCGGCCGTCCACCAGCCTACAAGACTAACGCTGTAAAATATCATTCTGAAGAAGGAAGATATTTGATTCAAAAGTATATTGACGCTGCTTGATATTTTAACAAGTTATGTACTGTAAGTATCTCATAACGTACACGCTTTCCCATCACAGGCGACTTCATAGCCACATACCGTGATTAAGGGAGTTTCATGCAGGCGCCTGAAACTTGTTTTTCCACCCTGGTTGTTCACATGCCGTCAGACGCAGTCGGCTGTGACCTCTGTGCCAAAGGTTTCAACTGCTTCTCCGAGTTGTTCGAATAACATTTGCATCTCAGCAGTTTTACAAGGTGTTTTCTAAAGCGCGCACTGGTAAAACTATAAACAACTGGATTAATGCTGGAGTTGAACATGGCCAGAAGTATGGTGACTTTATGTTGGTGGCTGAGTACCATCATGTTTGGTAATGATTGTGCCAAGCAGTACATCACAAGAACTGGCACCCAACAAATGGCATAGATTAAACTGACTGTTATCACGGCTAGAGTAGCTTTCTTTTTGGACAGTGAGGCCTTCTTCTGAAAAGAGAGATTTAGAGTAGTAAGTTGTTGTTTTTTGACCGATGTCATGCTACAATCGGCCACAAATTTGGTAGGGATACGTCACCTTAAAGGGCTTCTCTAACCTTTGCTAACTTAAAAAGGTCAAATATAATAAAGCTTTTTCTTCCCCTACCCCTTCCATGCAATGCTATGCCGCTGATAGAGCTACCTGTAGAAGACAACAGGGGGGGAGGGGGGAGGGGTGTGGATTCTTTTGTTGTCCGAAGTTACCTCATTTGAAAACAAACGAGGAGTCTATGAGTACGAGATTTCCTCAGTACTAAGTAGTGCTCGCGCATGACCCAGCGTCATTTTGGCGGGAAAACGTGATAGCCGTCGTCATTCTAGTATGAGTTTTAGCGAGAATGTCGTAGTGTCGGAAACAAGTTATCAAATGCTAGAAGTTTTATCATTGTGACCGGGAGAGGGCTTAACTTCCTTCAATAAAAATAACAGTGCTAACCTTTCTGGTGAAAAAAGGTAAAATGAGCCTTTCTAGGGTGTCTCCCTAGTTTTTGAGAATACGCAAGAAAACTGTAAGTCAAGTCTGCTCTTCGATCGGTTGCCCATTGTTTACTGATGGTGTTATACTTTGTTCCTTGTTTACATTGTTATTTTAAGAAAAGTCTTAGGATGATGGCTCTTTAACTTTACGAGAGTAACAATGTTGATCACCTCCTTAACGTGGAAGCGCCCGATTTGATTTGCATGTTCAGAAAAGGCCAAGGTCTGGTTTCGAGAAAGTCATATTTCCCCTTTTAGAGCATATATAATCTTCCCGTTTTGTACATTTATGCCTTGCCGCATTCACAAGGAATTTTATGAACTGCCGCACTGTCTAAATGTTGGTTAATAACTTACTGAGGTCGGACTAAGTGCTACGGGTCGGTTGTCTTGTTGTAAGCGAAGACATGTCTTTCAGATATCTTTAGGCAGAGCATATATAGTAGAGGGACTGGCTAGGAAAGCCGGCAAACATCCATGTTGAAAACAACAGTGCTGTAGTTCATGTTGGAAGCTCCCTGACCGTGCACAATCCTTTGTCTTTTGTTCTCAAATTGTGAGTGAATAAATTAATGCGATGTTTCTATTGGTCAGTAAATTCAAAATGATAGGAATGCTATATGTAGAACATTGTGCACGGTCAGGTCCAAAAAAGCCAACTAAAAACATATAACAAAAGCGCCAAACGGGTTTCATAACCATTCCACTTTAATAACTATGTGTAGAGATAGCCTTTTTAGCTGGTGGTAGTTTCATCGCGCTCTAACGAATTACGCGCCAGCCAAGCTAATTCCAGGCCAGAGCAGGTTGTTGTTAATAGAACTTACCGCTGATGTGGACGGTACAGCTGGGGTCACCTCAAACCACAGCTTGTAAACCACTCTTGAGTACAGATAGCTCATTAAACTGATGGGTACGATTCCTGCCACTACACTCCACCCAAAACTGTAAACTATTGGAAAGATCTGACCAGGCCACTGCTCGCCGCAGGTCTCTAGATCCGCTCTGTAAGTCATGACAGCAAAAAGAGGAACATTCCAAACGAAACCGAATAACCAGCAACCAAAGATAATGAGCTTCAACTTGGTTTTCGTGAGTGTTGAACGACTAGCCAGCGGCTGTACCACTGCGTGATATCTTTAACAAAAGAGCAAAAAGAAAAAGGAAATTAAGGGCATACAGTAAAAACCCGCGACTTAGAACCTGTATTTTCCAAAGTTAGCCTAGATAGGTTCTTATTTGCGTGGTAATTAACAACTACATTGAAGCTAAATGTTATTTCTGACGAATGAGCCCGCGAAGAAGGCAGAAATAAATATTTTGACGGCACGAGATACAACAGGGCCTGGGTACTAGGCCGGGTGCACCATGGGTAGCCATATCGGGGGTATATAAGGCTGTGTATATCACGTGTTCGTCATCTAGGCTTACGAATCAACCTCTCTTTGGTTTTTCTTAAATTTTTGTTTTATTTATTTTTAGGAGCAACATATTCTCGATTACATTGTAAAGTCCCGTAGGAAGGGCTTTGAGCTTGAGCCTTGGATCCTACCCAGATTTCCTGCCCGCATTTTTTCCCTTCGGGGTTTTTTTGGGCAGGTTTTTTCTGGCCTCCGTCTGACCGCATTTACTTCAGTTTGTAAGCGGTAGCTCAGCTCTGCTAGTTTTCAGCCTTTTTCCCGTTTCTTATTTTATGTACTTGTACACTAGTTATCTCAGTTTTGCACCTGCTCCTTTACTTGATATATTTAGTTTCCATGTATGCTTAGGTCAGCTGTCCCGGAACCGCTCTTTAGGAGGCGACGTAAGTCTCGTTTGACGCAGTTAGGTTGCAGGCAATGTTACAGACCTCTAGCCAGGGTCGTTATTCATTGTTTACCCTCAATGTCCCGCCCTAGCCTTTTATGGCAGTCTTACTGGTTATTGGGCTACGTGCCTTGTTGGGTACATTAGTGGAGATAATTCCCAGTTTTCCTGGCACTCAGCCTCTGTGCTCCTGAAGTGTTCCCGGTCCCAGTTATACGTTGATCACAGTTTTATTAAATTTCCCCGGCCTAACTGGCACTAAGCCTGCGTGCTTATTTGGGGGATTCAGGTCGAGATCGACCAGTTGTAGCAGTTTTTTCTTTTTGCTTAGCCTCTGTGCTCCTACCGTGTTCCTCGTGCCAGTTATGCGTTGTCTGAGTTTTATTAATTAGTTTCTCCAGCCTAACTGGCAGCCTAACTGGCACTAAGCCTGTGTGCTTATTTGGGGGATTCAGGTCGAGATCGACCAGTTGTAGCAGTTTTTTCTTTTTGCTTTGCCTCTGTGCTCCTACCGTGTTCCTCGTGCCAGTTATGCGTTGTCTGAGTTTTATTAATTAGTTTCTCCAGCCTAACTGGCAGCCTAACTGGCACTAAGCCTGTGTGCTTATTTGGGGGATTCAGGTCGAGATCGACCAGTTGTAGCAGTTTTTTCTTTTTGCTTAGCCTCTGTGCTCCTACCGTGTTCCTCGTGCCAGTTATGCGTTTTCTGAGTTTTATTAATTAGTTTCTCCAGCCTAACTGGCAGCCTAACTGGCACTAAGCCTGTGTGCTTATTTGGGGGATTCAGGTCGAGATCGACCAGTTGTAGCAGTTTTTTCTTTTTGCTTAGCCTCTGTGCTCCTACCGTGTTCCTCGTGCCAGTTATGCGTTGTCTGAGTTTTATTAATTAGTTTCTCCAGCCTAACTGGCAGCCTAACTGGCACTAAGCCTGTGTGCTTATTTGGGGGATTCAGGTCGAGATCGACCAGTTGTGAGGATTTTTTTCTTTTTGTTTAGCCTCTGTGCTACTACCGTGTTCCGTGTGCCAGTTATGCGTTGTCTGAGTTTTATTAATTAGTTTCCCCAGAATGACTGGCAGACTACCTGGCACTAAGCCTGCCTGCTTAAATGGGAGATTCAGGTCAAGAGCGACCATTTGTCGCACGAGTTTTATCTTTTTGTGAAAGCTAGTTTACAAGTGTTGTACATTAGGTATTCACCAGTATTCACCTATTATTGTATTTACATAAATACTTTGTAGGGTTGGTTCTCGCCAAGCCGTCCCAAAATAAACTTATTTGCTATTACGTTTTGTCTGTTGATGTTGTGTAGTGGAGTAAAAATAAGTATTTGGTGGTATTCAGCTCATCCCTTAGGGAAATCCTGCACACCTTAACAATAGCGTTAGCGTTGACTCTTATTTGCTTAAGTGTAGAGAATTGTAGACTAAACAGGTTCTTAAACAGAGGAGACCTAACTGGCAGGTCCTGAGTCGCGGGTTGTTACTGTCATCGATACGATATCAAGTTCGAACAAATTATATCAAGTTCATATTTTCCATTTAATCTGCCAAAGCAAACATCTTGTAACATAAATAAAATGAATATATCACACTTAATATAACCCCGGAATTGATGAGGTTGGTTAGATCTCTAGCAAAAATAAAAATAATATGCTAATGAGCCGTGATAAAAATAAATAAATAAATACACAAATAAAATTAAAGATAAGTAAAAGGGAAAACGTAAAGCTATTTACAATATAAAGCCTAAATTACGCAATAAAACTATGTACAATAATAAAGCCGCCGATAAGAGACAATAGAACAACTGCACAATGATTTAAATATTTTACCTGGCAAAAATTTTCTGGTCTCACCTTTGGAGTGAAAAATTGGGACTGTTGAATGAATGGTGCTTTTCCTAAGAAGCTCCTTTTCTTTAGATTTAACCCTTTTTTGAACATGATATTTTGGCTTCCCGGGACTGAGGAATATTCGGAAGCTGCCCTTTATAACTTTAAAACTGCTCACGAGAAGGCTGCGTTACCTGCGTGTTTTGGTAACTTATATTTAGATGGAAACATAAACAATTCACCTTTCAATGGAAATTGCAACCAGGTTACCCACGGATACTGCAGCCGCTGACCATGTCATTGTTCCTCCAGTTATAAACTTGCAAAGCCACAATCCTGTTGTCCCAGACGGGTGTTCCAATGTTGGCCCAATGACGAACTGTATTGCGACAAACACTGCTACTACCATATCAGCAACAGCCAAGTTAAGCAAAAGCATGTTCATAGGCGTTCTCATGGACTTGTTTAAACGAATCACTAGAATCACCAGGGTGTTGCCAGCAAGGTCCATTAAAACCATGATAAAAAATGCCACGTTGAGACAAATGTATTCCACGGATTTCATTTTATACCCTGATAAAAGAAAAAATATATATTAAAATAATAATAATAATAATAAATAAATAAAAGGAAAAAATGCCGTAAAATGGGGAGGGGGCGGGGTTTAGCAGCTTCATGCTGGTCAAATTGGGTGATAAGACACCTCTTATTATATCAATCAAGAGGACGTAGTATTCTTAAAAGAATTATTCAACAACTTCCTCTGGATCCCATAATTTACATATATTTTAGATTTGGTTAGAACAGTTAATTTATATTCATCGTTGTATTCTTAAAGATAAGAACCTAATTGAACTTCAATGCTCAATTCTTATTTTTAAGCCTACATGTTCTCAGTGGGGAGGCTTTCAAAAGTGGGATTTTAATTTATTGCCAAAAATTAGTTAATCAAAAAAGAGCAATAATACAAACCCCACTTCTAGTCAACGCTCGTTTTGTGGCACAGTTTAACAGCACGAAAGGTTATCGTGTTTACAAAAATACACTAGGGGATTTGTCTAAAGGCGCTTTACAATGACTATTCAATAAAATAAACAGAAAACAAACAAAAGACCGAATGGGATAAAAATAGAGATTTTCTTGAAAAATTGCTATCAAAAAGTTGACAAAATCAATCCCATAGGTGTGAAAAAAAAAATGGCGACAAGCTAATAGACTAATAAGGATAATATTGACAGGGGAAAACAAAATGGCACTGAAGTGCCATTTGGGTGGTGTGCTGTTTATTCGTGGTCACAGCAGGTGTTGTTGTTATAGTAGACTCCATATGCGATTTTATGTTTTTGTTATTGAATTTGAGATATATATTGAGAACCTTGGCTCCTCAATAGCTTTGTAGTTGTTAAAAGTTGATTTTAGTTTTCAAAATCATACAGTTGGCCCGGCAAAAAATAAATGCATTTCAGACGTGCTTATTATGTTGTGAGATAAGTAGTGTGATATGCTAGCATTAACGATCAGAATCAAGCTAGTTTAGAGCGAGCTATCTGCCTTTCTGATCCTTTTTTATGAGTATCAGAGAGTTGTAGAGATACATACCTGGAACGATTGTTGTTGGAATACATATGGGTACAAATGTTTGGTTTATCTGTTTCGTTGATCAAATTGCCTCCAATACTATGATTTCAGTGACAGTAACTCAGTACCTGAAGGTCAGCAAACCGAAACATTAACCGGGAAGGTAGTAGATATTGTGTTATTTGTCATTTGGTGGTCTTGAGATTGCAACAAGTGAAATATTAGGCAGATAATTCCCTTACCTTTCAAATAACAAATTCTGTCATCATTCTCTGATCTAACAAATATCTGACGACGCGTTCGCGTATTGCCAGTTATCGCGAGAAATTACTCGGCATCAACGTCTCTCTCTTTAGAGGAAGTGTAAAGTCAGACTCACCTTGACGAATGACATTTTTTTTCACTGACGGAGAATAAAACAATTACACCCTGTAGCTTTACGTGGGCGCAAAGTTTTTACCTCTGAAAATAAATATTTATAATAGAATATAAATAGAAACCTGTTCTCCAAGTCACGTTTTATGTCACCTTTTGTTTCTCTATCCTGATTTGGTTTCTATAATTTATTTTATTTCTTCATCAATACAGCTATTTTTCGCGCTTATCAACACTTCGATTTAGAGACAAAAAAAGTAAAGGAAATAGTTTACACTGAGCATGCGTGGTATAGTTTGCGCTAAAATCATCATCAATGTAATAAATAAGAACATTGATAAGCCTGTCGTTACGCTTGGCATTCCTGACAGGTTTGATGCAACTCAAGCCCTTAAATCATGAGCTTTCCTTGATGTATTTGACGATAAAAGTAGATGCCGAATGTAAGAAATCTCATAACTGTTTGGCCAAAACTGAATTAAACAAATAGTCAGCTGTCCAAACGAACTATGCGTCATATGTCTGCTCTTAGCAAGTAATTATAAAAAATTGCCTAAAAGTTCCTTTTATATCTTCTTTTGCTTTGACGCAATCGTAGTTTGCATTTGCCACAGCAAACTAATTTCTTTTTGGAAGTTAGATGTAACGGGCACAGTGGGAAGAGGTAAGTAGAATTGAAAAACTCATTAATATTTTATAAAGAAAAAAAGGAAGAAACATATGTTTATTTATTATGGGTGTCTTTATATCTGATAAAGACACGGCTAAACTTTTAAGACCAAAATAACCCCAAATCTAAATATTAGTGCAAGAATGAGTTTATTTATATCAGAGATTTTAAAGCCCTTCAAAAAACTCAGTCGTGTATAATCAAGTTTAACAATTCGAGGCGAAGTACTAAACCTTGAGACTATGACAAACGCAACATTTTTATATTTCGAAGTGAGCAAGTTCGGGTTAAAAAGAAGTAAACACGTGTGACTCATAACTAATAGCTAAACAGATGGTAGGTCGTGTGTTCTTTCGTTATTGTGACCGCTAGAAAATTATATTTTCAGAAAAAAAAAAACTGACGCAGCTTCAGCAAAGAGGGTGCCTTGGCTACGCCGCTATTGATTCAATTAGGATCTCACTGTTTTCTGGCGAACCTCTGATGTGTGAAGTGAACTGATATCAAAGCTCCAGCCCACTCCGTAACGAGGCTTACAGACCCTAAATAATATCAAAATGACAATATAAGAAGGTTTTATCACCCTCCTTTCGCTTTCCTGATTTTCAGCTGATGTTATGGCGGCCTTACTGGTGGACAAAAGCAGAAGCTTCTCTCTCCACCGGGAACTTAATTCTTTTTTCATGTAAATTCTGCGCAAAATTATCTATTTTATTGTTCACCAATGATATAAAAAGGTAACTTGGTCATGCTGTGGAATAACAACAATAGACGTGAGAAATAAAGAAGGACAGCACCGAAATTATGACGTAATTTGAACGTCTCATTTCGTCACCACGACTACAGACCTAACTGGAGGTTATATTATACATTTGATGTCGGATTCCGAGGGAAACAGTTGGTTTTGTTTTCCCTCGAGTCCTGATGTTTCCCTCGACTTCGTCTCGGGAAACATCAGGACTCGAGGGAAAACAAAACTACTGGTTTCCCGAGGGACCTGAAATTAAGTGTTTGTTATTTTTCTCGACTTTCACTTCAACATCAACAAAAGAATAACCAAAGTGAACCAATACAGTCGACTCGGTACTTATAACAACACAAATTTAATTCTCAAAACCACTGGATGAAAAGATTTACAAAGTACTTTCCTTATATTATTTGCATCTTTTTCCTCCACTAGCTGGTGTTTCTCCTCTGGAATAACTTTAAAAATTGTTGCTTTTTAGCTTGAGGCTTCGTGTTTGTGTTGTTGTGTTCATTCACGAAAAAGAAAACTGGCACTGTTTTTCCCGCCTTCTGTCACGCCACTTTCCACCTTGCTTTGATCGCGTGCTGTAATGTATCCCGAGCGGGGTACATTGCTTAATATATGATAACCTGAGATCGAGCTCTATTTTCTTTTTGCTTTGAAAATTACATTCCGGCGGGCAAGGAGAAACGAAAACTTTAGCGGTAGCCGTTTGAGAGAATGTATGAGAACCGCTAAAATTGAGCGTGATCTCAGGTTAAATGTATTGCAATCGGGATGCATTTGATTTTAGACAAGGCCACGTGACCAAGAATCAACCAATGGCAGTCCCTGTTTAGTTGAGTGAAAGTCTAGGAATATAACAGTTTTTTTTCTTAGATCCCTATGACAATCCCAAGAGAAAAACAAACTCGACTGCATCTGGAAAACTTATCTGCAAATTAAAGCACACAATAGTCAGTAACCATATTGTTCACTTTCATGTATGAATTTACTCACTTGTTAGGAACGTCCTACCAGGCGAAGAAATCCATTTACTTTATAGTCAGGGGAGAGGGGGAAATCCATGATTGAATGACGCAACAATAAGATGCTGATTGGAATGAACATTATGGTGCTAATTGGAATGAAATTACACCCTAATTTGCGATAACAAGAGAGATTAAAATCTGCTGTAACAGAATCCAAGGCTCACCCTTGGTGTACGCTTGACGTTCTTTAATAATAACATATATCGAAACGATTGGATTATTTGCTATCTAATGTGGTATTAGAACATACATACATACATACATTTTTATTAATCCTAGAAGTCATGTGACTATACAGGATGAAGACCACTTAGTGGGCACGTTCTTTGGAGAAGTAAAGGAAAAATCATTCGCGGCACAGACACAAGAAGAAAAGAAAAGCAAAAGGGAGAAACATCCTGCGGGCCCTCTTGTGATGTGTGAGTTCCGCCCCTTTTGTCATCTTTTAGCGATCTAATTAATCGATCCAACTATAGAACGTTTCGTGATATAGACCCCTTGATTCAATGGCCGGCCATTTCTGAGTTGCCCCAAGCCTCTCTTTTAAGCTGTTTCGATACAGTTTTTCAGAGACCATACCGATATTTTTCAATCGCCTTAAAAGTGGTTTTTCCCTTGTCTGATCGCTCTAAAATTTTCACCAACAATTGGTTATGGATTGAAACTTGTGAAAACGTAGTTTTTTTAAAAAAATCTCAATTTATCGCATCTTTTGAATGTAAAACATTGAGAATATTTTTTATTCACATTGAAATGTGCTAGTCATGGATATATGTATCGTCCGCATTAATTTGGAAAAATTAGCATAACGTCAAAACAGTGAATGTTGTAGCGAGGATTTTTGACCGTTTCGTAGGATAGGTTTGTCTTGAAATTTCAAGGTGTTGCAGTGAACCAATCTTAATAAAAGTTTTAGAAATTATTATATACATTATGAAGATTAAGTGAAGAGATTTTAAAAAAAATTAGTTCCTGTCGTTTCAGAGATATACAAAAAACCGCTAAACGTCCAAATTTTGAATGAAGTTGCACTCAGACAGTTGGTGAGAAAACGGGTTAGTTTTTAAGATCGCAAGAACGAAAATACACCAAAATTTCTTTTTAATTAATAGCTTCGAAATATGATATTAAGCAGCGTTCTGACGCTACTTAAGAATAATATGAGTTATTTTTAACGATTTTATTAAATAATTTATCACGGCTATTGAAAATTTAAGGTTCGAAATACATTTTCCTTTTAGTCGAATTCAAACATACAGAATTTTTTACTTCTTACGGAGGTTATTTGCTAAACACCAAACTTTAAGTCCTTAAGTGTTGGATTTTCAATAGCTGGTCTAGATCGCACAAAATTAGGCTTTTATCAATTTCAAAGTTTTTTGTTTATTGTTGACATAGTAATAAAGTTTTTTCTAAAAATTACCTTTTGACAAGTTCAAATATTGGTGAAAATTTTATAGCGATTGAATTATATCGGTGTGGGCTTTGAAAAACTATATCGAAACACCCCAAAGTGAGGCCAAGTGCAAACCTATTGATGTGAAAATTATGTTTTATTCTCATGCAATTAAACTCATTTCCACAAGAAAGGCGTATGCACTTAGCCTCGTTTTGAAAGTGAGAGTTTTGAACTCGAAAGTGGCCTATTACAGTTTGCTTGATTTTTCTTCTCCTCGTTCCTCTAGCGGCTAATAAGTGAATTTTCCTTTACAGCTCCAAAAAGTCACCAGGTAAGCAGCCCAATTCATGTTCTGTTTTCGCATCGATTATATTGTTCGGCTTTGTTTTCCAATAGTTTTATTATTTCAAATATACATAGTATATTAACTACAGGTTTTACTACTCAGGCAATCGCAAGGGTGGTTAGCATATTTAACACTTGTCATTAATTATTACTATTTGAAGAGTCCGTGTTTTTTCTGCACTTGCTTCTTGAAAGCCTCCATTGTGGCAGCGATGTGACGCGCTATGGGAAAATCACAAGCCGTTAATTCTTTCTCAAAACACTCGATAAACTGATGCTCGATATAAAGGGCAGTATAGTTGTACATCCAAAGATCCACAGCTTCTGCATAACACTTGCGACTTATTTCACCAGCGCATGGCACATATGGGTCTCCCTCTGGAAAGCATAATAGAAACGTTTTTGTCTTCTGAGACCAGAGCAGCTTGTATTCACTGATTTATTAAGAATAGTGCTTGAATTAAGGTGCTGGGAGACTCCACCAATCATTTTACAGGAGCAAATTCTGGTATATATATACCAGAATTTGCTCCTGTAAATAAATGTAGCCAAGCCCAAAAGCGGAGCTCCGGGATAAAAATAACTGTCCATTTACTTGCTTCTTTTTCTGTTTACAAACCTGTTTAGTGCTGAATTTGGTAAATTTGACGATTTGTTATGGAAAAGTCTTATTTGGAACAAATTGGTGGCTTTCTTTAAACGTACTTTTTACTTAAGCTTTAGGATAAAAAACCTTGATATTTCGGTTTAATCAATAAACATCTCAGTTAAATATACGTGGCTTTACAACCCAGAAAGACATAATTGCAAGCCAACTTTGAATTTGCTTTTTTTTCAAAGATTTTAGACCATAAATACGGATGCTATGCTGATAAACTACTTTGCATTTGCTTACATTGACTTTATTCTTAAAAACTGTCTGAAATTTTATCCACTTTAGTGATTGCTACCTATTTATCTTCTCTCTTCGAACTTACCAACACTCTGTAATTTTCTTTTCTCCAGTACTCCTGAAAGAGAAATCAGATTAGTGGTTTTAATGTTGCTTATGAGCGTTCATCTTCGAAATCCAAAAGATTTTTTTATTTTTATAGTGAAACTTCTGTTGGATTCACTTGAATTTTTATAGCACCACTAAAATTACTTTATCATAGGAATGCAGTTCAACCCCAACTACAAGATTCTTTTTGCTTGTAGTTATGCCTCTATTTTAAAATTTATTTTGCGCTGGTCGGTGCTAGGGACATGAATTAAAAGTATCTTAAGCTTCAAATGTGAGACTTAAAGCCAAGGAACACGATAATTTTCTGGCCATTTGTATGCGCCATGGAATCGGTACGTCTATGATTATCCCCTAAAACATTCTTAACACTAACTTCTCACTAAAAGGTAAAAAACATGGAGCTTGTAAGTAACCACGAAGACGAAGGAAAGTGAAACTGTAATATTAAATTTGTGTTCTTTTCAACTCTATCACGTTTATTTGGCCGCGCTAAATTTGTCAAATGAAAGCGCATTTTCCTGGAAGTGTATTCTTAAGAACTCTATCTAAGTTTAAAAAAAGAAAGAAAGAAAGATTCGTGGTCGTGAGTTCATGTCCTCCAAAGTCCCGTTCACGTGGAAGTCGTGCTGTGGACGTTAAAGAGATGTATTTTTTGAGTCTGAAGAAAGTGCAGTGCTGTTGTTTTGCTCATACAATCAATCATTTTTTCGGACGTTTTCGTTTTTTTCGTTGCGGGGATGCTTAAGCTTCCAAATGTTAGTTGTTGGGAAGGCTAGTTAGACCATAATCTTATACCTATCCGCGAAATGTATGATTACTGACTCACACCTCTACCACTTCTTACCAGATTTGTTGACCAAATTCTTTAACTTTTTGTATGGAGGCAATTTCTGGCACATTTTCGACTTCTTAATGAGAATAACCCGCTGCAGTTGATAAGCTCGAAAATAGTCCAGGATCTCACTAGAGTGTGTTGTTGTCGAGACAAAAGGCTTTGTAAGGCATTGATTCATCATCTATAGTCAATGAATAAAGAATTTAAAAATTAGCAACATTGTAAAAAATATAATTGCAATCGAAGCATATCATGCGAGCCTAAACATCATTGGCGGAGAGCAAACGAACTGGCCATACACAGGGGAGGGGTACAGTCGAAGCTCCGGTAGCGAAGCCGAAGCTCCTAAAATGCGAAGAGAAAAGAACCGCTGGGGCTTCCTTCTGAGAAGATGTCAGGACACCTATACCTTATGGAAGATAACTTATTGTTTGCAATTTTTAAGGTGGCTCCCTAGAGTATTTACTAAAAACCCTAGCTATCCAGCATACGTTACAGAAGGAAATCTAGTTACTTTTTCTTTGCGATTTTGTTCACTAGATTCACCTCTAAGGTTACCCATATAAGTAGGCTCCTTTATCAAGTTTCATTTTCTGGATTAACACCGTTGCCATGGCAACGTTGTATCCTTAAACACGCAGTAATTTTGCCATTTTTGATCAATTTGTCTTAATATTTCTAATTTCCCTTGGTGAAATGTCTGTAAACTTTGCCACACTATATGAACGATATTACTTAACATTTTAAAGTCGAAAAGAATGGGGTCGTTAAGACAATTTTTCCAATATTTTGAAATTTGTAATTTTTCTTAATAGAGGAATTTAGTTCTTACAGATTTTAACAAAAAAGGACAGTATAAAGGTAGTGCAAGTGTTAAGAAATGAGGCGATTTTTAAAACAATTTTCCGAAGGAACTAAACGCGAGAAATTCGCGGTTAATTAAATGAGCTGACGTGACAAAAAATCGGAAAAACACTCGTGGTTCGAGGTCGTAAGAGCAAAATACGCGCGCGATCCATCACGTGCCCGCATGCGCACAATGCACATAGCTACTGAAAACATGTGGTTTCTTCGAAAAGTACGAAGGCCATTCTTAAAGCCTTTTATCAGTATTATTACGGTGATAGCTCATCAGTTAAAAATGGAGAGGTAGCGGATTCAATTTTATAGCTAACACTGGATGTTTTCTTCGAAGTACTTGACCATTGTAGTCAAAATTCGAGCCGTGGTGGTCACTCGTGCGCAGGCCGTGCTCGTGCGGATGGCGATCATCGGAGATGAAGACGGTGTTTGTAGGTGCAAGGATCGCAACCAATAGAGAATGAGCTAAGACAGCGAATCCCTGTGCCCCATGATAATTTTTTTAAATCTATTTAAAGTTCGCGCGCGTGCTGCGTAGGTTATTTTTGTCTGTTGTTTCCGTGACCCGTGTGGTCTACTTTCACTTGAACGTGACATGTTTCGCCGCCAAACATTTGAAGTTTGACAGCCATTATAGTAATTAGCGCCAAGAGCCGACACTAATCGGCTCCTGTTGTTGACATGTTTTTGATCAGCGCGTTCCGCTCATAATTTAGGAATGAATTTCATTTACAAAGGGATTGCAGTATTGGAGTCAAAATTTCACTTTGAGATTAAAGATTGAGATTTTCTAACGGCTGGTAGCCATTTAAAGTAACGAATGTTGAATTCTGACACACCGTAAAAGTCAAAGGCAAAGATTATCATGGGCAAAATACAAAACCTTTAATAGGTGGCTGGCTTCAATTGTTTATGCAAATGTGCAAGTTATTTTTTCTCTTTTTCCAGGAATGTATTTCGTTCAGAAACGATACATTTGCTTTTAAAGATTATTCTTGAGAGTTTCAAACTGCAATACTTCTTCTTAACGTCTATTACTTGCGATGAATATTTCGCCCTGCGAACACAAATCAGGTCAAATGCTTCAAGCTGTTAGACAATCGCTGACCTTGATGCCAGAGACTTTTTATGCGCAGTTTCCGGTTTCGGTCAATTCTTTATAGTGAGCGGTGTGCCCACATTTGTCTAGCCCCTTCTCAAAATTCAAATGTTTGGCGGCCAAACATTCATGTTTGAACACACTTTGAACCTATTTTCTTGTTACGTGTCCAAGGTCGGATTCAAACGACGGTATCACAGCTCGCGGGTGTGCGTGGATGTCGCCAAAAGAGACAGTTGTAGTTTTTGTACAATGTTTTTATACTGATGTAGGGAAGACCTCAATTAGCAATTTCATTCGAGTCGGAACCGCTTTCTCCGGCGAACTTCCACAAGCCAGGACCGTTTTGCTCTTCGGCAGCTACTCTGGCCAGATTTTTCCACGTAGAAATCTTTTGATTCGTCGGCGAAAGTAATACCAAGTTTGCACGTCATATCGCTTGCTGTGCGTATTCTGCAGTGTAATGAATTACCCGCCAAGTTTAAAATTACATGACACCACTCTAACCGACCAATATGGTGCCGTCCTTAAAATAACCACCCAGTATGACACAGAACCAAGAACAGATTGAAAATAATTTTCATGGGAAGAGGGTCATGTTTGGGGGATTCGCTCTCTTAGACCATTCTCTCTTGTCGTAACTGAAGCCCTTCTTTTCCTATCTGCTGTAAAGTGCTCGCAGATCTTCAAATGCCAGCCCACTTCCGGATACTTTTTCAGCCTCGTTATTCAAGAGGGATAATTTCGACGGAGACGTTTTTCTTTAAAAGTCTGCTGTTAAAGATGGCGGCGATCTAAAAAACGTACATCACGTCCTCAGCTGCACGTACAAGACTGTAGTTCTTGGCGGACGACTATTGTTTTCGTCAAGGGTCAATCTATGACTCAAAGATTATTTTTCGTTGCGCAAAAACATTTTCTAGTACATCTTGTGCGTTAAAGGACTTTTGAAACAAGAAAAAGTGGAAGGATGTTGGTTCGTCGATGGAAAGGTTCCTTCTATCAGGATGCAAGTAGGAAACCTTTTTTCTGATACGTTTTTTAAACTATGTGATAGAGTCAGCAAAGAAAAAAATTACGCTACCTGTAATCTTGCCTTAAATTCATTTATAGAATTTCTTAAACAAATCAAAAGTAAGAAAAAAAAAGTGAGCCAGGAGCTCCACTGGGGAAGACAATCTTCAGTGTTTGATCGGGACTTGGCTCGATCTTTCAGATCTTTCCATTCACCGTGAACAAGAGAGAATGAGCTAGATCATTCTCTCTTGCCGTGAACCAAAGGCTAGAAACAGTCAACATTGCCTCCTTCAGGGGTTATGTACTTTTTTCTTCGTTTTCTTTGTAAAGTTTCCATTCACTTTTTTCTTCGACTATTTTACGTTTGTCTACTTTTGAAGCGAAAAAATTGATGTCTTTGGAAAATTTCTGCTTCGTTGACACATACAATTTACTCTTATGGAGGTTGATAGTGACTTGTAACCGGCGTAACATTGTTTCCTCTCATAAATGTTTGACCTACACTAACCAAATTTTTTTCACAATGAGCTTCAACAGAAAGTTAATAAAGTTTTCTTGGGGAGTATTCCGAAACTGAGAGGCCATGTTTGTTTATTTTTGCGTGGACGTCGCACAGATTTTAAAGCTCGCGCCATACTAGTGCTCAGGCTGCGCACGGCTAATTTACTCTAAGGAGCCACCTCAGGATATGTGAAGTTTCATGTTACTTAAGTTCTTCGCATAAGTAGCGCATACAAACAGCGAACGTAATACAACAAGATAGGATTATCAGACAAATCCTCAAGTGGTCGTTTACAATAGGTTAAAAACAATGAATATCATTAACCTGTCAGCACCTAAATAGTGAACGCGGTCGCTTACAGGAGGAGGTCGTTTTCGAGAGTTTCCAACTGTAACGCTTTTGCTTGAAAAGTGTTAGTGTTTTGGATTGGAGGTCGCTTAAGGGAGGTGGCTGCACATGGATTCTCGACTGTATTAGACAAAATACAAACATTGAGCCCGTATCACTGCGGTCTGGGACGATTCCACTGGCCCGCTTCAATTACTCTAATAATTCAAGTAATTCTCTTTGAGAATGTACAAACATGATTTTGGCATAACGCTCAAGAAAGGAAAAAACTACGTTTTTCAATAAACATCGTGATAATCACAGCCTCTGCTCAAATTAAGGATCTGATTATGATATACTGGATTAACCTTATTTAATAGTCAGGGGTGTTAGTGAACATTTGGCAGCAGGCATTGTTGATATACCTAACCTCTTGCCATTGTCAATCTCCTTTTTTCCTCTCGTGTATTTTATTACTAATAATGATTTTTAGTCTCTTTGTTGTTTCAGATTTTTATTTAGCTTATATTGCATTCTGACTTCTGACTTTCGGGGTATTTCATCAAGTTCCAAGGGAGTTCGGAAGTGTTTTGGGGAGTGTTCGGGGTGTTCCGGACCTTGTTCTAGTTTTACAGACTTAACCGTTGTGATAATTTTTAGTAGTTGATGACAGCAGACGTGTTCTAAATGTTTGAAAAAAAAAGAGAGAAAAAAATGCAGATCACAACAAACTAGGTAAAAAGAGGATTCAAACCTTGAAGGCGTCACAGATGACGGTCTCGAATGGCAGCTTGCATCCCATTTTATCAGTATTAGCACCCTTGGATATGCATTCAAGAACTCTGTCATAGGCTGCACGATGCTCAGCGTCAATAGAACAGACATAACGGCAACATAGAGCGAGGATAACGATGGTGAAAACGATACATCGAGACGACATCGTAACTAGGACCTCGTCGTCACTTCTGCCTCTATTAACTGTTGAGATTAATCAAGAACCGGAAACATTTCAGTTACAGTAACTTCATCAAGAGAGAACACTTGGTGAACAAATGAGCAAGGCTACGGTCTGTCAGTGAGAATGACTTTTTTTCGATTGCTTTATATTATTATGAGGATGAAAGAATGTTTTCATTGCTGGTAATTTCGCTTTGCTTCTTTAATATTTAAATGTTGCCTGCGCTTTGTGCGTGTAGTTTAGCTTTGTTTTTAAGGTTTTAGCTTTCCTCTCTATTTTATATACAGACGTGTTATCTTTACCAGTTTTAAGTAAGGGTCGGAACCCTCTCAAAATATAAACTTAGCAAAACTGTGTAAACAAAAAACTTATGATTTCAGAGCGTGGTCAAAGCCAGATGTGTAGGGAGAACCTTGTTTTTTCAATATTTGGCCAACAACTAGAAATAAGTAATCGAGCTTTCTATCTTTGCAAACGTAGACTTCGACAAGAAGACTTTAACACCATGCAGTTGGTATTCAAGGAAATAATTTGATGAAACCTCATCATTGCCAATGTCTACATGTCTGTATTTTTTTCTTATCGCAGCATTCCCTGAACAAGCAGTAAAACAGCGCTTAGAGAGTACAGTGCTGTGTAGCCTGCGTAGCAGGCGCTTGGAAGTAGTGGGCGAAAGAGAGAACGTACGCGCGCGAGAGAGACACGCAAGGGGTGATTGAGCGCCTGCACGGAAGGCCCCCGAAAATCGTTTCAACCCGCACTAAGTGAGTGCGGATATTTCCAATTGGTCGAGAGGCTCCCGAGGGAAAAATTAACCGCGCGGGGCGAGAAAACTGTCAATCAATAGTACATGGACAACGTAGTGAAAATCTTACATTACACCTGAAAACACTAAATTGCCGTGATACAATCGAAGTTCAGGTCTCGGAGGTCACTTCAATCTGGTTTAATGTGACTGTAATCTCAAAGAAAAGTTGGAGTGTTCCAACGGTATTCACGATGGAAAGAATTGATATCAGATACGCATTAGCAGAAGAGGCGAGAGACAAAAGATTTGTCGAATCGTTGCAGTGAAGATCAGAGGAAATATTCTTTGCTCAGGAGAACTTGGCGGCTTGTGTTGTCGATGGAATGCATACCATCAAAACTTGGACATGCATATGATTGATGAAATGAAACACTTGACTTTGCTGATATTTCCTATTTATTGTGCCTGTGGTTGAAAACGATTTGAAGCTGTCTGTTAACCATCAGTTTATTGCTACATCGCTCTATAATCAGAGAACCCAGCTGATCTTTATAACAGATATATTTAGACCGAAGATAAAATGTACAACGCTTTTTGGTGGCACGCTTTGTTTGTGCGAGGTCATTCGTTTTCTGTCAAAACTTTTGACAGATCACGCAACGGCTGCCAGGTAATTGAAGAGGGGGCGGGAAACGATTTTCGGGGGCCTTCCGCGCAGGCGTTCCCTCTCCCCTCGCGTGTCTCCTTCTCGCGCGCACGTTCTTTCTTTTGCCCACTACTTCCAAGCGCCTGCTACGCAGAATACGCAGGCTAAGTGCTGTGCAAATACGAGGTGTAAGCCGAACTTCTGCAATAACTGCGAAATTCGCAAATTTTGACCAAAAAAAATGCAAACCTTCGCTTCAGACAAAAAGGGGCGAAATTTTGGCGCATTTATTGTTCTAAAGTGTCGGCGAATATTTCGCAACCTAGGTGAAGAATCGAAGCGAAAGTTCGTGATGTAAGACGAAATCTCGTGCCGGTGAGACAAAAATTTCGTTTTGGTTAGACGAAATTTTTTCGCTTCGCGGTTGACTAGAAGAGTAAGATCCGGCACCTCTTTGTAAATGTATATCTTAGCTTTCAAACCATACAGTCCAATGTCCAATACTGCCGCACTGTTGCGGAGCCAGCAGTTAACGGATCGTACGCTCTGTACAAACCGTCAGCATTGTTAACAGTCCGTATTCTGAGCACATGCCAAGTGTGCATCTCATTATTACATAAGGGCACAGTATGTTACGGTTCGTACGATCCGTACGATTTGATTTGATTTGACTTGATTGATACGGATCGTAAATATAAGATATAAAAGCCATAAAGGGAAACAAGCACGCTCCAATAGTAATATTCCTCGTTTTATAAACCATAAATCAAAACAGGTACGCTTCAAATATAAAATTCCTCGTTTTATAAGCCGTATACCAAAATAAGAGCGCTTCAAATGTAACACCCAATGATCATGTTCAGGGGCTTGTTTGCATGGAAATAACACGATGTGAAACTGGAAAGAAGGAAGGTTTGTAACAATACAAGGGTTGTTTACCATCACAAAAAATGTCTGGAAAATCCGGTTTGGAATAAGTTAATGGAACTTGACTTTTGTTAACTTAATTCGTGTATTTGTTCTTCAATCCAGTATACTTTTTTCATATGTAATATATTCTTCATTGATATGAAACAATTTTCTTCTTTCCTTTCTGTGCTGTAATTAAGTCCTACTATGTAATGTATATATAGAAAGAAAAGAACAAAACATAAATCACAATTATACAATTAACTCCCAGAAAACAAATTAGCAAAAAATACCGTATTCGCAGGTAAGGAACAGGTGGATAGATTATAAAGAACTTCAGAGATGGCCATCTAGGATCAAGACTTTACATTGTAAACACTTTTTGGTAACTACTCTTTTTGATTTCTTTACAACTTTTTCTTAGCTTGTCACTAAAGGACTAACTAACCACTACCAACCCAATGAAAGCTGCTACTACTACCACTACATCTCGGGTGAGGTTAGCCAAAGAACAATACAAAAGAGCTCATTACAGTCATTATAGATTTATTATCTCAAAAATAGAAAAAGAAAACAGATTTTAGGCCTGAAATTTTAAGTTACTTGTTTGAAGGAGGAATCCAACTTATCAATCCTCAGTAGTTAAAACCTTTGCTGATCGGAACATAAATATGAAAAGAAAGGTTTTGTTTGCACGATGCAAGATAAAATGCTTCTGATTTCTTTTAATGTCTTAAATAGTTGCCTACCTTGTAAAGATTCACCACTGAGCACAACAGAAGATCCTTTTTCTCAAACGAACAACTTCAACAGACTTTCAACGAGTATTACACCTCGGTCGCCTTATCTGCGGCTTTAAAGGCAAAAACCCAAGAAATTAAAGCTGTATCTGTGGCCAAGGGTTTGGGAGTATTAATGAACATGCGACCAAAATAATATCAGATTGCATGCATAGATTAATTAGGATCAACAGAATCAAGTACCTTCTTGGTTGAAAGACGCTACCTTTACCTGTAAGGAGTATTATGGGATGCTCAAGGGGCACTCGCTCACTATTTACGCGCGCTTTTCGGGCAAAAAGAGAACTTCAATTTATATTTCTCGGGAAAAAGGAGATCATTATTACATCCAAACAAGGCACAACGACCTTTTTTCCCATTACAATCTTTTTCTAGGAAAACTTAAAGAAAAATTGGCCCGAAAAGCGCGCGTAAATACTGATGCGAGTATATCGGATCATACTGAAGCCCCCTGGGCATCCCATAATAGTCCTTAAATCCAATTTATTCAATATAGCCGCCGTATCGGTAAAAAGGTCTCTTAGTTCAAAACTTTGCGAGCGGGATAGTTCTTTGTCTCCGGAAGTATGATCACACTTATGAGGGATTGAAGTTACTTAAATGGCTTCCTATTCCATAAGTGCCTGAATGGTCGAGCACCAGGCTATCTTTTTAGTTAAAAATTTACACGTAGACTAGCTCATCACAATAGAAACACACGATACAAAAAAGACCTGATTCTACCGAGAAGCAGATTGAAAACTGGGCAGCGATCTTTCGTCTTAAGAGGCGCTACATGTTGGAACAGACTACCAAAAGACGTGAACAAAGTAGCAGATTGTCGAATTTTTAACAAGAGACTTATAAATATGTGACCCTCCACAGGAATTTGATGCTAAAGGTGAAAGCACGCTCACGACACGCCTGCACGACACTCTTAGCGTGCCGTAGATCACGGATATGCGCATATTAAATTGAAAAAACAAAGACGGACACACTTGCCTTTGATTTGGTAAATTTAACACGCTAGACCTTTTGTTTTTTTGTAGCGTGCCATATGTCACGGTAAGTGTGCGAATTATAGCACGCTTAGCGTGCAATTTGGGTAAGACACGCTGAACACGCTTGATTACTAAAGCTACTAAGATGATAAAAATGGCTTGGGTTTTCAGCGGATTTAATCAGCATCGATAACTGGTCGCAGTGAATCAAATATACCAATTGAGACTGTTTTGGAATTTGATAGTAACCGTAGCCATTTGAAAATCACCACTTAATGGTCGCCTGTAGCCTGGAATTAACGAGAGATCAGTGTAAACCAATTCCTCCGGCTGTCGGCTGTTGACCGGAATCGCAAAGAGACCTGCTACCGCATACGAGGTACTGAAGTTATGTCGCCTGAAAATTATAGTTATGCCGCCGGAATCTTTGTTAGCAGTAATGCACAGAGAAATGAAGGTGAATAAATTAGTTTAATATTATTTCTTTAAGCCATGCTGAGACGAACGAAGGTAATTAAATCGGAGAAACAAAAACTGCCTAGAATCTTCTATAGGTTGAGGAAGTCTAAACATTTCTAGATGACCGTTCCATGCATGTACAATCAGTTTTCGAAGCTTATCTAATAAATTCTTTACGATTTTCTGAAGTTTAATTTTTTCCATTTCACTCCCCAGGTTAAGCTATTTTTCGTAGAGAAAGGAATCGTAAAATTTTCGGAACCGAAAATGCGATAAAATTCTCACTTTCCTAAAACTTTCAATTGGAAGCTAAATTTTTCGGGAAAATAATGCTGAAGCCCTTGTAATTTCGAAAAGACTGAAGTTCTCTTGGCTTGCTTGGACCTATTATTTTCAGAGAGAGAATTGGCCAACGGCAACACGGCAGGAACTTTTGGTTTCGAAAAGCTATAATCAAGAAAAGATGTGATTTCTGTCATCAAACTTGCGCCATAGGTTTGATTTGATTTTGTAGACTATTTCTTTAGAAATTAGTTTCTGTGTAAAAATTTGGTTGTAAAAAAAAGCGACTGTTTTTTTTATGTCTTATCTTAAATGACTTTCATCATTTTTTAAATACTTTATTAAACAGATTTTGCCAGGGCTAAAAGCGAAGCTCTGGTTAATAATACTTATAAACCAAAAAAAAATCGTGTAATGTCGCTAAACGGGGACGGCAATGAAAATGGCATCAAGATCAATAGATCTAATTAGCAAAAAAACAAATTGCACGTGCAGCGTGCGCGCTTTTTGTCTTTCTTTGCCGTTGTTTTGCACAACTATAACGCTGTTTTGTAGGACTAAGTCTTCAAACTTCCTAGTTACACATTATTTTTATGGAGGAATTGTCGTATGTGCTTACCCAATATTTTGTTTCCCGTGTTCATGTTCGCTTTTATTTTTCACTGTCCCTCATTTTCATCTTGCTGACCGCTAGCATTTCTCATTGTCTCACCGCCGCTTTGAATTTTCATGTTTTTCTTCCCACAAAATTCGTCTCTTTTGTTTTCAATCGCTTGCTCTAGCTCTTTCTCTGTTAACCACGTGAGTGTAAACATAAAAAATAACGTCGAAAAAGACACCACTTTGTTGTTTTTTCTTTCTGTCTTAAAGCCCGGGCGGCCATGCGATTTCTTTCCAAATAAAACCTTGAGTTGCATTTCGGATTTTGAATTATTTTACATTGGTATGCCTGTGGTGCGGACGGACTCTCGGGCGGCCGGTCGGTCAGTCGGTGTACGGTCACGTGATCACCAAATTTTGTGGAAGGGCAGTTTACCACATTTTCTTACCCAGGGTGCTCCGCTACGCGTGCTTCGCGTGCGAGAGCTCTACTATAATTAGTTGATTAGTTCAATTATTTTCTTGTATCTAGTCAGTTGTAAGTAAATAGTTAGCTCATTGTGACTGAAAAGCCCTGTAAAAGGGACTAAGGGAGTCTCAATAAACGTATGTATGTATGTGTGTAATTATTGTAGTAACTGCGCCTTGTTTCTCTTGTTTTTATACCACTTTTTTTGTTTAAGTGAATGTGGCTTATTTTACAAATAGTTAACTAGTAATAGTTGAACTACAGCTGCCCCCGTTTTGTATATTGTCGGTCAATAGTATTCTTGCTCGTTGTGTAGCTCTTTGAAATATACCGATTCATAATAGTTTATTCTAAACCATAAGAAAAGATTCAATTAGAAGTTGAATTTTTCGCTATTTCTCTTTCCATTTTTACATTCAGGTCATTTTATTTGCCGGAAAGTAAGCCTTAGAAATTACAGTCAAACCAAGTCAAGCGTACCCCCCAAGATTCTATCAGTGAATTGATTATTTGAAAAACGAATCCGTTAGTCGTTCCCGTAACTGGTGTCAAATTCAAAGCGGCATTTCTGCATGCGTAATGAGCAGTGAATATTTTACGAGAACTGCTCTGTATTTGGTCAGATTGGAAATCTTTGAATGGATTAAGCTTCTTAGAAGACATTTACATCAATTTCAGGAAAATGGAGCTGGTAGAAATTTCATAACTGCCTCGCGTGTGAATTCACGGCTCATTACACATACAAGAATGCAGAGATCAATCTGAAATCTACAACTAGCAACGGATTTAACTTTTGAATAATAAATTCGTTAATGGATTCTTGGGGGGGTACGCTTGACCTGGTTTGACTGTAAAAGGATCGATTCACGCTAGCGCATTCTAGTCTTATTTGAAACTTTATAACGGAAGGACATCTGTGAGCAGGGAATAAGTCAGCACAGAATTTGATTGTCGGCGAATTTCTGTAAATGTCCTTCAATCTGCTAGTGATAAGCTAACCGTTGTTCACTCGTCTTGCTTGTTTGGGGCTGAGTCTTATTCCGGTCAAAGAGAGAGAAAGAGTGTCTGGCAAGGTTTCCAATATAAATCAAATATTTGTGAACTCGTGTCTGGCAAACTCTCCAAGTGTATATATATCTACACAGTTAAACGCACCCTATAACCTCCCCTGCGCTTAACGAGTGTCTTTTGGTCCATAACTTTCAAAACAACTGCTCCACAGAATGTCACTGCGTAACGCAAAAGAGTATCGAAGTACTGACTGCACAATAAATGTCACAAAATCTACCCGAGCGGTCCCTTCGGGATTTTCTGTCTTTACGTCATCCTAACCATTTCGTACTTGAGGGCGCAAACAATAGAAACGTCATTATTACCTACCGATTCCTCGCGGCCCCTGCGGGGGCAATTAATATTTACTTAATTATGTAGATAAAGGAGAAATTAACACTTATTTACAGTACACTCTGAAATAAAACAAAAAACGTGCAAACAAAAAACACAATACAGACATAAAAGGTTTCTAATTTATCATTCTTAGTGGAAACACATTTTCCACTTGGTATTTTAATTCTTACGTGAAATTTGAAACCTTGTTTGTATACCACTTGCTATCCAATTGAAGGAAACCGAAAACCGTGTCAAAACCTAATTATTGATGCACATCATAATTTATAATCGTTTCTTTGCATGACTTCATCGGAACCTTCACTTTAGGATAGATTGACGGCTGACAATCATGGTCACTGTCATTAAATGTAATGTAAATGTCGCGATTGAGAGGACAAACATACATGTCCTCTTTACATAGCTTTTTGCAGTGGGCTCGGACATCAGCATACTAAGGGCGCCGATGGCAGCCGCTATCAGTCCATTTATGAGCCCGCTGAACCCTCCCAACCCATGATGAGTGATAATGTAAGTGATGAAGATAGACCACAACACCGGGAACTACGTCCCCTACTCTTTTCGAATAGTGTGGGGGTTCTTTAACGTCCCACAGAGTTATATGTGAACAAGGTTTGTGAGACGGGACCTCCGGTTTATCGTCCTTATCCGAGAAGACTTGAAAGTCTAGTCATTTGCAGATGTCATTACAAAGACAGCACTTTCTCCTCAGTTATTTTTAAGACCCTGAGTGTTGGTCCGGCCAGGATTCGAACTCGCGACCTCCCGCTCAGCAGACCGGCGCTCTCCCAACTGAGCTAACCGGGCGGCGGTTCATTTGTTACTCTTAAAGGTGAATAGCTGTTTTTGTAACCGTTCACTCCTCATGTTAAAAGCGATAGGGTTTAAAACATTTTCGGAATGGGATCTCGTTCGGAAGGGGCAATGCGACTTAATTTGGCATTATTTATGACCCTAAATACAGACTGAAATCAAGTTTGTTCAGGTTTCAGTTGTTTAGAAGCACTGTTTTAAAATCTAGTTTATCTGTAGTGTCTTTCTTTGGCTTTCAGCAGCGTAACCAGGGTGAAAATTATTTGAAGCTTGAAAAATAGGGGAACTTTTTTTTTTCTATTCAGGAAGTGTTTCAATTGATTCTCATGCTTAACATTTTAGGATTTTTTAAAGTTTTACAATACTTGATAATTGATTTTCATGCCTTACATTTTAGGATTTTTTAAGTTTTACAAGTTGGTTTTTTGAAGTTTTTACAAACATGACATTTCAGGATTTTTAAGTTTTACAATACTTGATGTATAATGTCACAATTGATTTTCATGCCTAACATTTTAGGATTTTTAAAGTTTTACAATACTTGATGCATAATGTCACATAGGCTGGAAATGTAATGATCTAATTAATAGGCTTTCATAATGTAAAACACATTGAGGATAGAAATGCGCTATATAAGAATCTATATTATTGTTATTATTATTATTATTATTATTATTATTATTATTATTATTATGTGAAGTATAGATGAAATAATTCATTTTTGAACTGCGGTAGTAGATGAAAGTGAAAAATGATCATCGCAGTAAACGTACAGGTAACGCGGGTTCGAATCCCGTTAAAGCCCTGATTTTTTCAGGCTTCTTCTTTCCAATTGGAAAATTTACTGCGATGATCATTCTTCACTTTCATTATTATTATTATTATTATTATTATTATTATTGTTAAGTTAAACCACCAGCTGCTGTCAAAAATTACCAAAATCTGATCATGCTTTGTTTTCCACTTGGCAGTTATACCGCTTGATTTTTTTTTTCTTTTAGGAGTTCTAGTGTAAGACTGAAGATGACTGCTGAGAATAATCGCTTTTACTTCACCTCAGTTTCAACCTAAAATGGACTCAAAGATTTTTCACTCCCGATGACACGTAGCCCTTCGAGCTCATTTATTATTTGTTGGACTGCAAGTAAGGTTAAAAATGTTTTTTTTCCCACTGTAACCTCCTCACCTTATTTTACATTTTTGAACAAATATCACCAGGCATCACTAAAATTGGATATCAGATAAACACGGCATTAAAGTCCACTCTCTCGTGACATTAGCACTCGATTTGGCCTTCGTATCTGTCGGAGCAAGATGTGTTATATATGCTGACTAATCTTGCCTTGGGGCCGTAAAAGACAGAAGGAGTTTGCGGAATGGAATGTGGCATGACTTGCGGAATGTAAGCTATGCAGAATGACTCAAGGAAATCAGTGGTGGGTAGTGAAATTAGCAGTTTGCTTCTCCGGATGAGCTCGGCCATCGTCACGTCACCAGTCCAGAGCTTTCCCACTTTTGGAAATGTGCGAAACAATAGCGTGACGTCACAGCATGGCGGGCTAGAGATATCCTCGAGCGGATTCAAATTGGTGTGGAAATCTGTCTTTTTTCACGTTTTTCCAGCAGTCTTTGCCCGCCTTTAAGTAACACAACAACCAGGAGGAAATGGTAGAAGAATTGTGCATAAGATGACGAACAACAGTGGATTTGAAATGGTAGAGAAAATCATTTTAATCATTTTTAGTCATTTATTTTAACACGTTACGTCAAAGAGCTAAAAAACTCGTTCAAAATACGAACGTGTATAAATAAAATCTATAATAATTACAGCTATATAATATTATTCAATTTTAAAAACAACTCAATAAATATATACATATAAAAAACTTGGTAATAAAAACATAGAATATAAAAAGCTAAAACCGACTGAAAAGCCCCATACTAAAAACGTGACAAGGAAAACTATAAAACTCGTTCAAAAAAACAGTTAAAAGCTACAATCGTGCACTATAAGACACGTTCTAAAAAGCTACAGTCGTGCAATTTACTTCTGAAGGCATTAGCATCACTTGAAAGACGCACTTGAGAAGGTAAACTGTTCCATAACTTAGTTAATGAATAAGTGAAAGAATTCTTCTTAAATTTAAGATTAAAGTTAGGTAATTCCAAATTCAAGCCCTCGCCTCTTAGCCTATACGGTGTATGCCTGTATTTAAAAAGGCTTCCAATATAAGCAGGTCCCGTACCATTTAAGCATCTAAAAAGAAGTATTTACGCCTGGTGTAAGCGCCTACAATATAAGGATTTCATGCTAGCCGTAGTGAGCAGCTCGTCGTATGACATTGACTTGTTGTGCCCGATTAATGTTCTCAAAATATAACAATTGCAATCTTCGAGACGGTTGCGTTGACCCGTACCTATGCCTACAAACAAAGGACCGCAGTATTCGAGATGAGGTAATATAAATGCTTTATAAAGTTTTATCATTGCATCATGAGGAAGAAAACGCCTTATTCTTCTAAGTGCAGAGGCCTTCGCCTTGGCTTTCTTTAGTTGATCTGATATGTGTTCTTTGTAGGATAGGTCCTAGTCTAGAGTAACTCCGATCGAAGAAATTCTATTCTAGCATTATTAAGAAATAAAGAATAATGATAGGCACAGGGTCCGACAGATAATGCTTGAGTCTTAGTACTGTTCACTGTTAAATGGTTAGACTCACACCATGACGAAAGAGTCTGAAGATCTTTGTTGAAGGAAAATTCTAGAATGGTGGGAGATACATCAGACAAGTAGGCAGTCGTGTCATCAGCGTACAGCCGCAACGAGACATTAGGAACACAGAAATTCAAGTCATTAATTACTATGTTGAACAGCAACGGCCCAATAGTGAACCTTGAGGAACGCCAGATTTTACTGTTTTGAAGTTAGAGCATACGCCTTCTAATCTGACACACTGTTGAAGACCTAGCAGGTAGATGGACATCAGTTCCAAGGCGTGTGGAGAAAAGCCATAGGCCTTCAACTTCGCGAGCAGAAGGCTGTGGTTTATGGCGTCAAACGCTTTGCTCAAGTCCACCGCGACCGCCGCTACAGCTTCCTTGTTATCAATACTGTTCCTCCAATCTTCCGTCATTTTTAGCAATGCAGTGCAGCAAGAGTGAGTATTCATAAATCCAGATAATTTTGAGGACAAAACGCTATGAAATGCATTCCAAGTTTGGTCGTAAATAACTTTCTCAAATACCTTCGATAGCGAAGTTAATATTGAGGCAGGGCGGTAGTTTACTTTATCTGTGTCAATCCCCCGTTTAAAGACAGGAGTAAGGCGCGCTTGCTTCCATTCAGACGGCAATGAGCGATTCAGAATGCAGAAGTTGATCAACTTGGTCACCTCTTCGGCAAGAACTGGGTATCCCAAACGCAAGATTCGTGGTGAAATGCCGTCTACCCCAACTGCCTTTCTCGGATTAAGGTGGTCTAAGATGTTACGGATATATGAAGTACTGACTGGGGAGTAATTAAACTCACTTGAGAAACGTAGATTGCTTATTGGCTTGATATTGGGATGGTCAGTGTAGTCAGTTTCAGATCTATGCTCTAACTGAATAATATTGGCAAAGTAATCACTAAAGACTTCGGCCACACACCCAGGGTCGGAAACAACACTACTGCCCTCAACGAGGATGACGCCTTGTATGTTTTTACCAGAACTAGTTGGCAAAAGGGGCTTCATTTTTCTCCAAAATTCGTCCGGATGTCTAGCACTCAAGGAAGCGTCACAGCAGAACCTTTTCATGGCGTTGCGCTTTAGCGACGTAACCTTGTTACGTTCCGCTTATAGTCATCCCAAGAAGTACATGTAGGATTCCGCTTGTGGTGCTTGAAAAATTTGTTTCGGTTCGAAATTTCACGCAGCAAATCAGGTGATATCCATGGCAACTGGTCGCCCCGAATCCACTTTTTCTTTAGGGGCACGTGCTGGTCAAGAACATCTTTGAAAAGTGTTCGCCAATGAGCCCATACATCATCGGTATTGTCGAATGGGTAGGCCGAAGACCATGGGACCCTTTTTAAGTCAGCCAAAAAGTCAGGCAAGTTAAAATTCTTCATACTCCTAAACTCCATCAAGCGCGGCTTTGGCCTTAAATTCTTATTTTTTCGCACTGTAAAGGTTAAGTCGTGATCGCTCAGTCCAAGGTGTAAAGAACCACTTGTAGCATAACAAAAGAGAGATTTTTCTTTTAATGTACGTGTAAATTTTGCTTGTTATTTCGATCGATGAATCATCTTAGCTTTAGAATATCTATTGTCAAAAATGTTTTCAGGTCTTAAAAAATCCTTTGGACATTCTCGAGATATTCTAGTTGTTTTATATGAAATGTGGAGATAGCACGCCCTTCTGATAGACGGGCTGCAAGACTTTTTTGAGAAGCAATCGTCTGTGGCAAAATGACCGCCTTCTGCGAGGCTGAGAAACACGAAGATTGAGAGTTTATGTACTTTATGTCTTCTACGTTGGATGATATCATTAGCGTTTTGTTCCGGCGATGTCCGCCGAATAAGCACTATACTATGCCATCAACGTCGCTGTCATGTTTAGAACCGCTACAATACTATGAGTCCATGAAATCTACCGCTGTTGCTTTGCCATTGAGTAGAACCCAGAGTTCCTTAAGGTTCCACCTCACCGAGTGTTCAATAACTTGAAACATCTAAACAAGCACAAAGCTCCTGGCCCTGACGGACTGTCAAACTATTTGTTAAAGGACTATGCAGAACTCCTAGCGCAGCCAGTAAGTGACATTTTGAATTATTCATACATGGAACAAAACTTACCTTCTGTGTGGAAGCTTGCGGATCAGTAACTCCTCTTCCAAAGGTCAAGCAAGTGTTAGACCCTAAGAAAGAGCTTCGGCCGATTTCTCTAACTTTGTCTTTCTCTAAAATTGCTGAGGATTTTGTAGTCACTGACTACATAATTAGCCACGAAATTGAAACAGATCAAAGTTCCTAACAGTGTCATCAATTGGGTTATCGACCTCCTTTCATTAAGATCCCAGAGAATCAAATTCAGCAAAGACTTTTTGTCCGAGTGGGGTAAAGAACCATCTGGAGTGCCTCAAGGGACCAAGTTGGGCCCTTGGCTTTTCCTCCTCATGTTTAATAACTTGTCTGTCCCAACCACATTCAACATGTGGAAATACGTTGACGATACCTCGGAGACTATACCCAAAGGTCAGCAGAGCAAAGCTCAAGATCTAGTGGATATAATACATGAGTAGTCGAAGACAAATCCGTTTGAGATAAACTGCGACAAGACGAAGGAACTCAACATCAGTTTCAGTCATCAACGTCCTCTGTTCCCAAGGGCATGTATTGACGGAAATTCTATGGAGTCAGTTCAGTGCCACTTGGAGTACTGATGATCAATGTTAACTTAACTTGGAACGACCAAATTGAGGAATTCGTAAATAAAGCATCTCGAAAACGCTATCCATCCAGTAACATTTACGGTTTGTTACCTAAAAAGTGCGACAGGCCAACTTATAATTTAAGGATACAGAAGATTTTCGACCTACACAAAACTAACACAAAGAGATTCCATACGTCAAGACTAGACTAAATAAATGGGATTGAACTTTCATGATTACAATATTATTGGTCGTCTTTAATGCCTTCTGTAATAGCACAACTGATCATCTCATTGCCTTGTTTCAAACGTGGAACAATTGTGATAGGTATGCACCGTTAAAATTGGTATATGAGACAGGTTTGTGATACACCAATCACTAACAACCACGGTGGTACAAATAGTCCGACTCAGTAATTCGACACTAACGCCTGATGAAGACCTGCAGTGTGCAGTCGAAAATTCGCAATCAATATCAAATTGAGAATCGTGAAACAAACGATAAATTAAGCCCTTTAAGTTGATTTTAGTTGACCCTAAAGTGGTAGGCAATGGAATTTCAAAAATTAAATGTATTTCACACGTGCTTGTTATGTGATATGCTAGCATTAACGATTAGAATCAAGCTAGTTTAGAGCTACAATCCCGGGCAAAACTACTTGAGAAAGTTTTCCCATCATGTTCACTTTCCTAAGCAACAAAACTATTTCCAAAATGACGCCTTTGCGGGAAGAAAACCCCTTCCCCCAATTCAATGTTGCTTCCCACAAACGCCCAGGGATCAGGCTTTCTTTTGAATACACAAAAACATTGCTTTCAGGGGAAGGGGGAGAGGGAAGAACCGGTACAGCTGCGATTTCTAGAAAAATGCTGTCCTAGAATACAATTTTCTCAACTGTTTTGTCCACGATTTTAGCTATCTGCCTGCCTTTCTGACCCTTTTTATGAGTATCAGGGAGTTGTAGAAATACAGAGCTGGGACGATTGTTGTTGGAATAGATATGGGTACAAATTATAGTTTCAATTTTTTGGTTTACCTGTTTCATTGTTCAAATACCATTATTTCACTGAAGGTCAGAAAAACCCGAAGTATTAACCGAGAAGGGAATAGATATTGTGGTATTAGTCATTTGGCGGTTTTGAGATTACAAACAAGCGAAATATTAGGCAGTTAATTCCCTTACCTTTCAAATAACAAATTCTGTCATTATTCTCAGGTTTAGCTAATATCTGACGACAAGTACACGTATTGCCAGTTACCGCGCGAGAAATTATCATCATAGTTACCTATAAACGTCTCTCTCTTTAGAGAAAGCGTAGAGCCCGGGGGGGAGGGGGGTACCCCCTGTAGTGACATACACGGGGAGGCTCCGCCCGAAAGGGGTGTCGTTTTCAGGCTTCAGGCATATGAAAGGCCAAAGGGCAGGGATTTCACTAGTTGAAGTACTGTATACGAAAGGGCAGGGAAATCTGTCATTGGGACTGCGAAAGGGCCCAAGAGGGCTAAAAGATGAATTTTACGACTTTTATTTTTTTTATTGACGGAGAATAAAACAACAATACCTTGTAGCTTAACGCGGGTGGAAAGTTTTTACCTATGAAAAATAAATATTTATAATAAATATAAATAGAAACTGTTCTCCAAGTCACGTTTTATGTCACTTTTTGTTCCTCTGTCCAGATTTTGTTTCTATAATATGTTTTATTTCTTTATCAATATAGCTATTTTTCTCGCTTATCAACACTTCGATGTAGATATATAAAATATTTAAGGAAATAAGCATGCATGAGCATGCGTGGTATATTCTGTCATAAGATATTTCAAACACAGATACAAAATGTGAAAGGTTTGAACCCAGGAGTCATTTCAAAAGGTTGAATTTGATCGCCCGGGTGAACGTAGTCCTGAATAGGACTGTTGTTGTTGACAGTGACTGACGTTTCGACAACCTATGCGGCAGTCATCTTCAGAGTCAAAGTGAGTTGTATCACGTCAGTTGATGGTATTATAGTCTGGTTATTGATCTTATTGGTCAATTATGTCGCGATGTTAAGCAGTGATGTTATTGGCTATGAAGATTCGTAATCAGTGATTGGTGCGTTTCGATCCGTTTATTGTCACAGTTAAACAGTCGTCTATTGTTAGTCAAATTGTCAGTTCTCCAGTTGTTCTCTCGTAGTTAGTTTTGCTTGATCTCGTCAATAAGTCGTTTGTACGGCGCTGGTAACTGTTGGCTACGATTCAGTGGCGTTTGTTCTAAGTTAGTAAACCAGCTTTCTAAAGTAAGAAGTTGATAGTATTCTGTAGAATACGTTATAAATGTCGCAGAGTCCCAGTCAATTTGATGTTTCCTCTTTAAATGGTGCTCAGCAACGTGATTGTTGACGTCACCATTCCTCGTCGCGCGTTTGTGTTCGGTCAGTCGCGTGCTTAGGTTTCTGCCGGTTTCACCAATGTAAGAAGCCTGGCAGTCGCAGCATTTGATCTTGTATACAGATAGTGTCTGCTCCTAGCAAGTCATATATTAAAAAATTGCCTAAGTTTCCTTTTATTTCTTTTATTGCGTTGATGCATCGGAGTTTAGAATTGTAATAGCAAACTAATTTCTTTTTTAAAGTTAGATGTAATAGGACAATAAAACTAGAAGATCTATAGGCATGTATTTATATTCTGTATTTAAATTAGTTATTCCTTAATTTCTTCTACAGCACACTTTAATATAGTTTATATTTATCTTATAAAGGGGTCCAAGGGCATCAGCTTTTCAAAGAACCAGAAAGCTCCGAAAATAATTCCGAGCTTCAGGTGAGACTTGAACTCATGACCGTCCGAGTTCCAGTTAGATCGGATCTGGAGGATCTATGATGAGTAGGGTCGAAATTTAATTAAAATTACATTAGCAAAAGAGGACTGTATCGGGGACTTGCCCGAGATCGGCCGTCCACCAGCGTACAAGATTAAGGCTGTAAAATATCATTTGGAAGAAGGAGGATATTTGATTCAAAAGTATTTTGACGCTGCTTGATATTTTAACAAGTTACGTACTGTAAGTATCCTATAACGTACACGCTTTCCATCACAGGCGACTTCATAAGACACATACAGTGATTAAGGGAGTTTCATGCAGGCGCCTGAAACTTGTTTTTCCACTCTGGTTGTTCACATGCCGTCAGATGCAGTCGGCTGTGACCTCTGCGCCAAAGGTTTCAACTGCTTCTCCTAGTTTTTCGAACAGCATTTGCATCTCAGCAGTTTTACGAGGTGTTTTCTAAAGCACGCACTGGTAAAACTATAAACAACTGGATTAACGCTGG
>OZ037779.1:8927042-8932042 GCA_964035525.1 Porites cylindrica | reverse complement strand
AGCACACAAAAATGAATTCGAACACTTTATTTATGAAAAAAAGCAAGGCTTTGACGATATAAACCCAAACTAAGAAGCATTTTATCGAATTTGAGGAACATGTCGTGTTGCAGAATGAACTAACGGCGAAGAGCACGCTACGGTTATAAACCTTTTCTTACCTCGAGTTTTGCATCTTTTTACCAGCTTATGATCCAAAAAGCTTTTAAATTCATTGTGAAGGACATATTTGGTTGAAATTCATCGCCAAAAGTATTTCTTGATGGCTAAAGCAGCCACAAATGCTTTACCGCGTTACCCTCAACACGTGGTGAGGCTGAAGTATGCAAATTAGGCTAAAACCCTAATTTTCATAATGAGGTACCAACAGGAAAACATTAATAAAACATTCTGCATCCTTCAATATTTTTAGCTGATTGGTGGTCTGTTTTGCTAGAACTTTAAGCTCAATCCAAGTATTATTATTGCAAAATCACATTTTATATTTGAATTATTGCATAAATAATGAGAAAATGTATCTTGTAAATTTTATCAGTAAAGTATAATGGGCTTTCCGAGGGTAAAATATTTTTTTTTGGAAAGTTTATTGTATGCCCTTTCAAGTGAGGTATAGCTTTTTAAGCTATGGTAAATAACAGCGGAGATATATGATGATGTTTCTATTGGTCAGTAAATTCAAAATGATAGGAATGCTATTGAACGTTGTGAACGGTCAGGTCCAAAAAAGCAAACAAAATCATATAACAAAAGAGTCAAACGCGTTTCATAACCATTCCACTTTAATAACTATGTGCAGAGATAGCCTTTGTAGCTGATGGTAGTCGCGCTCCAACGAATTACGCGCCAGCTAAAATGAGGTCATGCCAGAGTGGGTTGTTATTAGTAACACTTACCGCTGCTGCGGACGGTAGAGCTGGGGTTACCTCAAACCACAGCTTGTAAACCACTCTTGAGTACAGATAGCTCATTAAACTGATGGGTACGATTCCAGCCACTACACTCCACCCAATACTGTAAACTATAGGAAAGATCTGACCAGGCCATTGCTCACCGCAGGTCTCTAGATCCGCCCTGTAAGTCAAGACAGCAAAAAGAGGAACATTCCAAAAGAAGCCGAATAACCAGCAACCCGTGATGATGAGCTTCAGCTTAGTTTTCGTGAGTGTTGAGCGAGTGGCCAGCGGCTGTACCACTGCGCGATATCTTTAACAAAACAGCAAAAAGAAAAAGGGAATTAAGAACATACAGTAAAAACCCGCGACTAAGAACCTGCATTTTCCAAAGTTAGCCTAAACAGGTTCTTATATGCATGGTAATTAGCACAAACTTAGGCCATTTAGGTTCTTAAATGGGTTCTTATTTTCAAAAGAAAATAACTACATTGAAGCTAAAAATATTCAGTGGTATTCAAATTTCTTATGGGAGCTCAAGAAAATGAATGTCAAATTTCACAAAGTTATATCTTACACGTTAAATTTTCAGAATTTTACCTGTGTAATCACAATTCTTGTGAAATTTGACATTCATTTTCTCTGACTTCCATGAGAAATTTTCTTTGGTGTTACTACAGATGATTTATGACATCTTTAGCCCTTGAAAAATGTAAAAAAGAATGCAATATTCTTTAAATTATTCTAGTATTAGGTTTTTGTCCACTGAAAATTAAAATTACTTAATTTCCTGGTGGATTCCGTCTTAACCCTTTTTTGACCATGATTTTTTGGGCTTCCTGGGACTGGGGAATATTCGGAAGCTGTCCTTTATAACTTGAAAACTGCTCATGAGACGGCTGCGTTACCTGCGTGTTTTGCTAACTTATATTTAGATGGAAACATAAACAATTCACCTTTCAATGGAAATTGCAACCAGGTTACCCACGGATACTGCAGCCGCTGACCATGTCATTGTTCCCCCAGTTACAAACTTGCAAAGCCACAATCCTGTTGTCCCAGACGGGTGCTGGAATGTTGGCCCAATGACGAACTGTATTGCGACAAACACTGCTACTACCATATCAGCAACTGCCAAGTTAAGCAAAAGCATGTTCATAGGAGTTCTCATGGACTTGTTCAAACGGATCACTAGAATCACTAGGGTGTTGCCAGCAAGGTCCATTAAAACCATGATACAAAATGCTACGTTGAGACAACTGTATTCCATTTTATAGCCTGAGAAAAGAAAAGGCATATATTTTGAAGCAAGACGGAAAAAATCCCGCAAAAAAAAAAAAAGGCGGGGGGAGTGGGGGGGTTTATTAGCAGCTTCCTGCTGGTCCAATTGGGTGAGGATTCTTTCTTGTGAAGACACCTCCTATTATATCAATCAACAGATCGTAGTATTCTTAAAAGAATTATTCAATAATTTTGTCTGGATCCCATAATTTATATATATTTTCGATTTGATTAGAACAGTCAATTTATATTCACAAGAGCCATAATCGGTCTTGATATTCATCGTTGTATTTTCAAGATAAGAACCTATTTGAACTTCAAAGCTCAATTCTTACGTTTAAGCCTACACGTTCTCAATCGGGAGGTTATCAAAGGTAGGATTTTAATTTATTGCCAAGAATAAGTTAATCAAAAAGAGCAATAATACAAACCCCACTTCTAGTCAACGCTCGTTTTGTGGCACAATTAAACAGCACGATAGGTTATCGTGTTTACAAAAATACACTAGGGGACATATGTGTAAAGGTGCTTTGCAAAGACTATTCAATAAAACAAACACAAAACAAACAAAAAGACCCAGTGGAACAGAAATAAAGATATTCTTGAACAATTGCTATCAAAAAGTTGACAAAATCAATTCCAGGGGGGTGAAAAAAAACGACAACAAACTAATAGACTAATAAGGATAATATTGAAAGGGGAAAACAAAATGGCACTGAAGTGTCATTTGGGTGGTGTGCTGTTTATTCGTGGTCGCAACAGGTGTTGTTGTTAGAGCGGACTCCATATGCGATTTTACGTTTCTGTTATTGAATTTGAGATATATATTGAGAAACGTGGTTCCTCAATAGCTTTGTAGTTGTTAAAAGTTGATTTTAGTTTTCAAAATCATACCGTTGGCCCGACAAAAAATAAATGCATTTCAGACGTGCTTATTATTTGATATAAGTGTGATATGCTAGCATTAACGATCAGAATCAAGCTACTTTAGAGCTAGCTATCCTGTCTTTCTGACCCTTTTTTGTGAGTATCAGGGAGTTGTAGAAATAGATACCTGGAACGATTGTTGTTGGAATAGATATAGGTACTTCTTACAGTTTCAATTTTTTTGGTTTACCGTTTCGTTGATCAAATTGCCTTCAATACTATGATTTCAATGACAGTCATGACGAGATTCATACGACTTTGAAATTCACTACAGGGAGGAAGTTTCGTTTTCCGGTGTCTCTGTATAAAACATAATTAGGATTCAATCATAGCCATCAGGCCTGAATTGCTGCTTTTCGGGGTCACGCCATTCAAAATAGATCAAATTAAAAATCAAAACGGTTCACGAGATAAAGTCCAGAATCTGGGAAATGAAAGGAGGTTCATATACAAAGACCCTCGCCAAGATTCAGGTCAGAGGAATATTTCTGTTACTACCAAATATTTTCTGGTTTTTCGTATTTCCTTTCGAACCCTTTTTAGTTTCGTTTGCGTTATTATCTTATAGTATTTGTGGTTTTCGCCGCGGATGTACCTGCTTACGTATGATTTACAAACAAAGAAGTCTATTATCCTTTGTATTAGTTAGTATTGTCGAACGTGCTCAAGAAACTTTTGCAGTTCTAGTCAACGTGTCGTAGTGTTAAGATCAACGTAAGGCTCAACGTCAACGCTGTGAAATCCCTAAAGCCGACACAGAAGTAAGTCTTTTCACTTTGTGCATGATATGTTACGTTTTATATAGCCTTTTTGCATCGAATGTCCAAAGTTTGTTTTCGTAGTTTTAAGGTAGTTTCTAGTTAATCTAACTATAGTTTTCGCTGTATTTATTTCTTAGTTTTCGAAACCGCTTTGTATATCGTTTTCTTCGTTTACGCCGCCTGATCATCGCTTCTCTTCGCATCGCTTCTTTTCAGCATTGTTAACGTCTCATCGCTTCGCTTCAATAAACTTTGTTTACATCCTTATCGTCGTGAGCATCATTATTGTAGCGAAAGTTCTTAAAGCGCGTCAAGAATTTTCTGTCTTAACGTGGGATTAAACGATCGTCCTGTGAGTAACGTTTTGCGCTCACAATTTCGTATACGAGATATCCGAAAAAATGTTTTACCCAAACTTATAGAGATTTGTATGGAGACGCCATGCTAGTGCTCACCTGGATGAGCTCCAACATGGCCGACGGAAACCAACAGAAACATCTGTTACCGAGTTTTGCTACAAACGTGAATTTATTTTTCGAGAAACTCATAAACATTAAAGTAATACTTTTTCTAATACATGAACTGTTTAGATAGCAAAATTTCCTGAAACAAGTAATTTTTTTAACCTAGGTGACAGCTCTCTAGGCCGCCATGTAAATGGCGCGTCAAACAAATGCTTAAAAATTCAAGCGTACTCTATCACAAAACCAAGAACCTTTTTGAAGCGAAAATTTGTATAAAAATTAGTTTTCAGCTGCTCTAATGCATCGTGAAAGTAAAATCTCGGTAGGATCGATAGTTTTTTAGTTTGAATTTTGGTGGCATCATGTGAAAACCAAAAATAACCATTAATCTGTCATGACTTGTGTCCTTTGCGTCACCGATGGAAGACGAGCTGAGACGAAAGACAGATGCTATTTGTATCACTAGTAATAATTGACACTACAGCTGCCCCCGCTTTGTATATTCTCGGTCAATAGTATTCTTGGTCGCTGTGTAGCTCTTTGAAATATACCGATTTTCACACATATTCCATACAATAGCTGAGATAAAAACAGGAAACGCAAGGTTCCATGCACATTTTCAGTTCGATTTACACAGCTTTTTTCAAACCATAAGAAAAAATTCAGCCAAATCAGGA
>OZ037779.1:8784542-8924542 GCA_964035525.1 Porites cylindrica | reverse complement strand
AAAACGATCTTTGATCCTAGCTCACTTGCAAAATGGATTAAAAATAAGAAGGCAGTCTTTGCCAAATCATTGTTATCGTATCAGATTTTAGTTTTTGTTCGATATTAGTCAAAAGTAAATCAACTGCGGTAAAGATACGGTCCACTGCCGGCATTGTTTAGCATTGGTCACTCAGTGAAGGCCCTTACATAATGGAGACCGCAAGAAAAGGATAGGGCGATTTTGAGTATTTTTAGAGTCTGGGGTATTCATTTTTAGTGCCTATTAAAAGCCATCTGTGCATGGTTTAATAAAAAAGCCATCGTTTATGATTTTTGCAAAAAACTGTTATGAATCATTAAAATAGTTTGGAAATGAATTCACTGACGACGAATGGCGAGATTTAGAATTTTAGACCAGACGTCACATTTCCATGTTCAGTTTAGAAAAAGACGCGTCATTCATGTTCACTGAACTGGGAATGGACCCGAATCCCGTAGGTGTTTTGTAGGAATAAACTTCCTTTGTGGAAACTGCGAGGTACTTGTTGTGGAGTATTTAGAAAGTTGTTTTTAAGACAGATCTGTCTTATCTTTTAAGTTTAGTTTCGATTTAGTTTTTGTTTCATTAAGTCTTGTTTTTGTACACGTACTGTTTTCCTGTTTTGATCTTTTGTTTTTACTTGTACTTGATTTTATGCTTAGCTCGCGAATTTACTTGTTGCGGGGGACATTGGGGTTTCCGGTATTAGGGTTTTTTTCATGCGATATTTTGGTAATATTAATTTTAACGTGCGGTATTGTGGTATCATCTAGCTCTGCGGTATGCGGTTTTTCATCATTTTGGCTGACGAGAAACTCGCGCCTGCCCGTTCTCTCTTTCGCCCACTCCTTCCAAGCGCCTGCTACGCAAGCTACTTACCGGCGCGGCGTGTTTTAAGGAGAACGGTACTGCGGTACTGGGTACCCCCCAATGTCCCCCTTTATTAGCTGGATAAGTGAGTTGTAAAACAAAGTTCTCAGTTTAGATCAGTCACAGAAATTATCTGTTCTTTTCAAAAGGCCAAGTCGCTTTCCTATATTCGATACGGTTGTTTAAAAATAGTTGTCTATCTTTATGCCACGTAGTTTAGTATCGGCTACAGAATCAAGTTAAACCTCAACTAATCTACATTAAGATTTCTCCCGTTCAGGCAGTTAGCCCCAAACTTATGCTGTAGACAATCGCTTGCATGCAGGGACAAGAATTATCAGCAAACGCAAACGCAACTTACATATGAGCTTCTGGGACCGAAAACCCGAACTTACCCTTATATGGCTATGTGGAAGACAAGCTCAGAGCAATAGCCTAATCACCAATTAAGCGACTGCTGCTTCAGCCACGAACACTGAGATACAGTTTAGAAAATAGAAGTAATTGATTATGTAACTGAAAAGGAAGCAGCGTACTTACCACGGAAACCGCGAGGTACTGTTCTCTTTGACGCAACCAGCAGTCAAATGGAAGTTATGCTGCTTGTTAGCTATAATCAATGGTCAATTTTCTGTACGAGTCATAGAATCGTGAAGTCTCGACATTTTGACACTTTTCCAATCGTGGGGTAATGAACCGTTTACGCACTAGATCATTCTTTCTGTTGACATTTGCATGAAAAAACGATCTTTGATCCTAGCTCACTTGTAAAATGGATTAAAGATAAGAAGGCAGTCTTTGCCAAATCATTGTTATTGTATCATGAAGAAGATTATAGTTTTTGTTCGATATTAGTCGAAAGTAAATCAACTGCGGTAAAGATACGGTCCAGTTTAGAACATCAGGCTAAATTTGCAAAGATACTGCCGGCGTTGTTTAGCATTGGTCACCCAGTGAAGGCCCTTACATAATGGAGACCGCAAGAAAAGGATGGGGCGATTTTGAGTATTTTTAGAGTCGGGGATATTCATTTTTAGTGCCTATTAAAAGCCATCTGTGCATGATTTTAAAAAAAAGCCATCGTTTATGATTTTTTCAAAAAACTGTTATGAATCATTAAAATAGTTTGGAAATGAATTCACTGACTGTGAATGGCGAGATTTAGAATTTTAGACCAGACGTCACATTCCCATGTTCAGTTTAGAAAAAGACGCGTCATTCATGTTCACTGAACTGGGAATGTACCCGAATGAGGCAGGTGTTTTGTAGGAATAAACTTCCTTCGTGGAAAAAATCATATCGTTAGACCGAAAAGTCCCAAGTACATGTTTACAGAACGACTTTCCATTTCATTGGCTTATTCTAGTTTTGGCTTTAAACTAGGGGTTTTTCCTACTTATAATTCCGAATAGATTGGCATTTCTGCGGTAACAGAACCTGATTTTGACTTTTGGTTGCCAGTTGCATAAATCTCTTCTCCCACTACAGAATCAACATTCCTGAAAATTTTCAGGCGTTCACGATTTCCTCCGTTTGACAGCAAAATTATTGACAACTCCGTCTTTGAGGTACTGATGATGGTATTTAGTTAGGAGATGATAACTGAAATCTTTAGGAGGATAAACCTCTAATAGATAAAGGTCCCCTTTCGCAAAACACCGAATGGCCACCATAAACACTAAATGACCCTAAAGTTTTATGATTAGGGTTAAGAACTGAGTGAATCAAGTTTCAATTAGGGTTGTTATACAGAACGAACTCAACTGGAATTTGATTCAGTCAGTTTTCTAGTCCATGAAAGTGTAAGAGACTTTCTCAGATATCTATCACCCCCTCCAGCAAGCTGTGACTTCTCCTGGACAAAGTTTGTACTGTTTTTTACCCTGTTTGGGACAGCAAAATGGTTAATATTGATTTGTTTTGACATACACTTTCGGTTGTCTTGACTCAAGTTGTACAGAAAAGCTCATGGGCAAAATTAAAACCCACCATTCGACACCTTGAAAGGAAACAAACATCGGAAAAATCATAACTAGGTAGAGTGAAACGAACATTTATATATATTTTATTTTCCTGTCCACTTTAATAATACAACACGAGAATTGCTTCGTTTGAAAGGTGTTTTGAAATAAGATAGCATTTGCAGGACATGGAACAAGATACCTTCTTAGACTGACTTTCTATCTCCGCGATCTCGCTTTCTCAGTGTTTGTTTTGGACAAACGTGAACTCACGAATTAAACCATAGTTATTAGAGGAGAGTGGTTATGAAAAGCGGCAAACATCAATGATAAAAACAACAGTGCTGCAGTTTATGTTGGAAGTACCGTGAAAGTGCGCAATCCTTTGTTTTCTGTTGGCAAATTGTTACGGAATAAATTAATGCAACGTTTTTATTGGTCAATACAATCAAAATGATAGGAATTCTTTTGAACGTTGTGCACTTTCAGGTCCACAAAAACATATTACAAAGGAGTCTGACGGGTTTCATAACCATTCCACTCAATTAACTATGATTAAGCTCAGACGATAATCTGCCGATTAATTGTCTCAGTTCTGCCCACCCAACGGTGTGTTCAGCTGGTTTTTGTTAATGCCTTCTCCTTTTGACTCTAAATTATCAATGAATCCTAGTTGAGTGAAGTCTGTGTTTTCAAAACAGCCAAAGAAGCCATACTCTGGAGAGAGCTCAGAAAGTAAAATTTTGTCCCCAGTGGAGCGGTGAGGGACAAAAATCTGTTTTGAGCATGAGCAGTGATATTTGTAACTTCTGCACATGCGTGACCGGATGTCCGAAATTTTCGGACATCCGGTAACGGCTGCCTCCAGAGCCCCTCGTTTCTCTCTTGTCTCGGAATGAAATAAGCTATTCTTTTGAAAAATTTTAACAGTTGATAGATCATTCTTTTTATAACGTATTCCACTTCTAATATTATTTTACGCATAGAAATGTCAATGGTCAATCTAAAAATAATCTTTGTGAAAACGCCCAACTCAAGGCCGGGACGCGACATTCATTATAACAGAAATGGCCGTAATCAGACTCGAATAAGTGTCGCCCTCAAACAAGCGCCTCATTTAAGGGGGGGGGGGGGGGGGGGGAGTTAATTAGTATTCGTGTAAATACGGTACTAAGCAATGTTACTATGGTATTAAGCACCGCTCTCAAATAAACGCCGCATTTTTGGGAAAAAGTTAATAAGCGCCGCGGCGCTAATTCGCGTAAATTCGGTTCATTTCCTTACGCACTGTGAAACTTAACGTTTACAAATAAATTGCTTGTAAACGACAAAGTAACAGCATTTTTCTAAAAAAACAATATTTATTTCGAGACAGTTATGCAAACCCACGACTTCGTTTTAGTCAGACGAAATTTTTTTGCTTCGTTGATTAGAAGAGTACGAGCCGGTACCTCTTTGTAAAAGTAAGGGCGATCTTTAATACACATCTTGGCTTTCAAACCATACAGTCATGTCCAATACTGCCGCACTGTTACGGAGCCAGCAGTTGGCGGATCGTTCGCTCTGTACAAACCGTCAGTATTGCTAACAGTCCGTATTCTGAGCTCATACAAATTGTGATCTCATTATTACATAAGGGCACAGTGTGTTACGGTTCGTACGATCCGTACGATTTGCATGCTTGATTGACACGGATCGTAAATATAAGCTATAAAAGCCATAAAGGGAAACAAGCAGGCTCCAATAATAATATTCCTCGTTTTATAAGCCATAAATCAAAACAGGCACGCTTCAATTGTAATATTCCTTGTTCTATAAGCCGTATACCAAAACAAGCGCGCTTCAAATGTAACACCCAATGATCATGTTCAGGGGCTTGTTTGCATGGAAATAACACGATGTGAAACTGGAAAGGAGGAAGGTTTGTAACTATACAAGGGTTGTTTACCATCATAAAAAATGTCTGGAAAATCCGGTTTGGAATAAGTTAATGGAACTAGCCTTTTTTTTAAACTCAATTCCTGTATTTGGTCTTCAATCTAGTATAGTTTTTTTTGTATGTAATATATTCTTCAGTGATGTGAAACGATTTTCTTCTTTCCTTTCTGTGCTGTAATTAAGTCCTACCATGTAATGTATATATAAAAAGAAAAGAACAAAACACAAATCACAGTTATACAATTAACTCCCAGAAAACAAATTAGCAAAAAATACCATATTCGCAGGTAAGGAACAGGTGGATAGATTATAAAGAACTTCAGAAATGGCCATCTGAGATCAAGGCTTTACATTGTAAACACTTTTTGGTAACTACTCTTTTTCAGTTTGTTACAACTTTTTCTTAGCTTGTCACTAAAGGCCTAACTAACCACTAACCAACTCGATAAAAGCTGCTACCACTACATCTCGGGTGAGGTTAGCCAAAGAACAATACAAAAGAGCTCATTACAGTCATTATAGATTTATTATCTCAAAAATAGAAAAAGAAAGAAGATTTTAGGCCTGAAATTTTAAGTTACTTGTTTGAAGGAGGAATCCAACTTATCAATCCTCATTAGTTAATGCCTTTGCTGATCGGAACATAAATATAAAAAGAAAGTTTTTGTTTGCACGATGCAAGATAAAATGCTTCTGATTTCTTTTAATGTCTTAAATAGTTGCCTACCTTGTAAAGATTCACCACTGAGCACAACGGAAGATCCTTTTTCTCAAACGAACAAATTCAACGAGTATTACACCTCGGTCGCCTTATCTGCGGCTTTAAAGGCAAAAACTCAAGAAATTAAACCTGTATCTGTGGCCAAGGGTTTGGGAGTATTAATGAACATGTGACCAAAATAGTTTCAGATTGCATGCATAGATTAATTAGGATCAAAAGAATCAAGTACCTTCTTGATTGAAAGACGCTACCTAATTAATTGTCTTATAGGTTAGGTAGTTAGTATAATTGTCTTATAGTTAGGTTAATTGTCTTTTAGTTCCCCCTTATGGAGAAACACCTCTAAAACAAATGTAAAAAGATTGCAAGAGACCTTTTAACCGATAAGGCGGCGATATTGAATTTATTAGATTTAAGGAGTATTATGGGATGCTCAAGGGGCACTCGCTCACTATTTACGCGCGCTTTTCGGGCAAAAAGAGAACTTCAACAACCTTTAGTCCCATTACAATATTTTTGTAGGAAAACTTAAAGGAAAAATTGGCCCGAAAAGCGCGTAAATACTGATGCGAGTACATCGGATCGTGCTTATGCCCCCTGGATATCCCATAATACTCCTTAAATTCAATTAATTCAATATGGCCGCCGTATCGGTAAAAAGTTCTATTAGTTCAAAACTTTGCCAGCGGGATAGTTGTCGGTCTCCGGAAGTATGATCACACTTATGAGGGATTGAAGTCACTTAGATGGTGAATTTAGTAGTTTGCTTGTCCGGATGAGCTTGGCCATCGTCACGTCCAGAGCTTTTCCACTTTTGGAAATGTGCGAAACAATAGCGTGACGTCACAGCATGACGGGTTAGAAATATCCTCGAGCGGATTCGAATTGATGTGGAAATCTGTTGTTATTCACGCTTTTCCTGCAGTCTTTGCCCGCCTTTTAGTAACACAACAATCAAGAGGAAATTGTAGAAGACTTGTACATAAGATGACGAACAATAGATTTGAAATGTTACAGAAAACAGAGATTTTTCTTTTAATGTACGTGTAAATTTTGCTTGTTATTTTGAGCGATGAATCATCTTCGCTTTAGCATATCTCTTGTCAAAACTTTCTTCAGATCTTAAGAAAAATCCTCTGGACATTCTCGAGATATTCTCGTCGTTTTATGTGTAATGTGGAGGTAGCCCGCCCTTCTGATAGACGGGCCGCGAGACTTTTTTGAGAAGCAATTGTCTGTGGTAAAATGGCTGCCTTCTGCTAGGCTGCGCAACACGAAGATAGAGATTTTATGTACTTTATGTCTTCTACGTTGGACGATATCAGGCGTTTTGTTCCGGCGATGTCCCCCGAATAAGCACTCTACAAATACCATCAATGTCGCTCTTTTAGAACCGCTACAATCCTATGAGCCCATGGAATCTACCGCTGTTTCTTTGCCTTTGGAAGAGACCCCAGAGTTCCTTAAGGTGCCTACTCACTGAGTGTTCAATAACTTGAAACATCTAAACAAGCACAAAACTCCTGAAGGCCCTGACGGATTGTCAAGCTATTTGTTAAAGGAGTACGCAGAACTCCTAGCGCTGCCAGTAAGTGACATTTTGAATTGTTCATACGTGGAACAAACGTTACCTTCTGTGTCGAAGCTTGCGGATCAGTAACTCCTCTTCCAAAGGTCAAGCAAGTCTTAGAACCTAAGAAAGAGCTTCGGCCGATTTCTCTAACTTCATCTCTTTGGAAAATTGCCTACATCAAACCGGCATGGGAGGATGTGGTCGACCCTAACCGGTTTGGCAACACATCTGGTTCTTCCACTGTACTGGCACTTATTGGTATGGTGCACAAGTGGCTTGAAGCTACAGATGGCAACAGTGCAACAGTGCGGGTATTTTTTTTGACTACCGCAAAGCTTTTGATCTTCGTTGTTCAAATACTATGATTTCACTGAAAGTCAGACAAAACCGAAATATTTCGGGAAGGTAGTAGATGTTGTGTTCTTTTTCATTTGGTGGTTTGGAGATTACAAACAAGCGAAATATTAGGCAGTTCATTCCCTTTACCTTTCAAATAACAAATTCTGTCGTCATTCTCTGGTTTAGCGAATATCTGACGATACTACGCGTATTTCGAGATACCGAGAGAAATTATATATCATGATCATAGTTACCTATAAACTTCTCTCTCTTTAGAGAAAGCTTAAAGCCCGGGGGGGAGAGTACCCCCTGTAATGACCTATACAGGGACGCTCCGCCCGAAAGGGGTGTCTTTTTCAGGCTTCAGGCATATGAAAGGCCAAAGGGAAGGGATTTCACTAGCTGAAGTATACGAAAGGGTAGGGAAATCTGTCATTTGGGTCTGTCAAAGGGCCCAGAGGGGCTAACAGATGAATTTTATGAATTTATAAAGTCAAGAAAACGTTCTATTTTGTGATTGATTCCTATTTATAAGACGGTGCATTTACAGCGTAAAAAAAATGCAAAGTTGTAAATAAGGTCTGTCAACGGAGTGCCATTTGTCAGCAGAAGGTGTATGAAAGGGGTACCTTTTTTCGTGAAAAATGGTACATAAAAGGGTAAGCGGTCGGACCTTAAGGCGGAGCCTCCCCTTATAAACATTTGTTGAGTGACCCCCCGGGCGTAAGGTCAGACGCACCGTGGCGAATAACATTTTTTTTACTGACGGAGAATAAAACAACAATACCTTGTAGCTTAACGCGGGCGCAAATTTTTTACCTATGAAAAATAAATATTTATAATAAATATAGATATAAACTGTTCTCCAAGTCACGTTTTATGTCACTTTTTGTTCCTCTGTCCAGATTTTGTTTCTATAATATGTTTTATTTCTTTATCAATACAGCTATTTTTCTCGCTTATCAACACTTCGAGGTAGATATATAAAATATTTAAGGAAATAAGCTATGCATGAGCATGCGTGATATAGTCTGTCATAAGATATTTCGGACACAGATCCAAAGTGTCTGCTCCTAGCAAGTCATATATAAAAAAATTGCCTAAGTTTACTTTTTGAAAGTTAGTTAATAGGACAATAAAACTAGAAGAACTATAGGCATGTATTTATATTCTGTCTTTAAATTAGTTATTCCTTAATTTCTTCCACAGCACACCTGAATATAATTTATATATATCTTATAAAGGGGTCCAAGGGTATCAGTTTTTCAAAAAACCAGAAAGCTCCGAAAATAATTCCGAGCTTCAGGTGAGACTTGAACTCATGACCCTCCGAGTTCTAGTTACTACATCGGATACTCGAACTACTTCTGGAAGCTCTATGATGAGTAGGGTCGAAATTTAATTATAATCACATTAGCAAAAGAGGACTTTATCGGGGACTTGCTCGAGATGGGCCGCCCACCAGCCTACAAGACTGTAGGCTGTAAAATATCATTTGGAAGAAGGAGGATATTTGATTCATAAGTATTTTGACGCTGCTTGACATTTTACCAAGTTACGTACGGTAAGTATACCAAAACGTACACGCTTTTCCTTGACAGAAGACTTCATAAGCCACATACAGTGATTAAGGGAGTTTCATGCAGGCGCCTGAAACTTGTTTTTCCACCCTGGTTGTTCACATGCCGTCAAATGTAATCGGCTGTTACCTCTGTGCCAAAGGTTTAAACTGCTTCTCCGAGTTTTTCGAATAACATTTGCATCTCAGCAGTTTTACAAGGTGTTTTCTAAAGCGCGCACTGGTAAAACTATAAACAACTGGATTAATGCTGGAGTTGAACACGGCCAGAAGTATGGTGACTTTGTGTTGGTGGCTGAGTACCATCATGTTTGGTAATGACTGTGCCAAGCAGTACATCACAAGAACTGGTACCCAACAAATGGCATAGATCGAACTGACTGTTATCACCGCTATTGTAGCTTTCTTTTTGGACAGTGAGGCCTTCTTCTGAAAAGAGAGATTTAGAGTAGTAAGTTGTTGTTTTTTGACCGATATCATGCTACAATCGGCCACTAATTTGGTGGGGATACGTCGCCCTAAAGGGCCTCTCTAACGTTTTGCTAACGTAAAAAAAGCATTCCCTCCCCTACCCCCTCCATGCAATGTTGTGCCGCTGTTCGAGCTACCTGTAGAAGACAACAAACGCCACAACTTTGAATGTAGGGGAGGGGGGAGGATGGAGGGGTGTGGACTGTTTTGTTGTCCGAAGTTACCCCATTTAAGAACAATATCTGAACAATTTTGTCACCGATTGTAGTTCTCCTATTCTAAGGAGGTGCTACCTGCTCTTATAGGATCAGGTGTTGAGTAATAACATGTTAAAAGGTTGGTTATTGCCCGCTTAGGACTGTTAATAGACATCTTTAGATTTTAAGACGAGAAGGACTATGAGTACGAGATTTGCTCAATACCAAGTAGGGCTCGCGCCTGAACCAGATTCATTTTGGCGGGAAAACGTGATAGCCGTCGTCATTCTACTACGAGAATGTCGTAGGGGCTGAAACAAGTTTGCGATCGGCAGAGGGCTTAACTTTACTTCAATAAAAATGACCACTGCGATGGTCATATCTTCATATATAATTTGTATTTCCACAGTTCGCATCATTGTCTTTGTTTCATTCCATTCACGGGTTAAGACGAACTCAACAAATTGGCATGCTCGCAATATATGGATCTTCATAGCTTAATTGATTAAAGCACTGCAGAGCTAAAGCAGAGGCCATGGGTTCGAATCTGACATCGAAGTCCCGAAATTTTTTGGGTTAATTTGCAATTGCTTAATTATAATTACCACTTTGATGATCATATCTTCATATATAATTTGTATTTCCGCAGTTTACATCATCGTCAAGGATAACAATGCTAACCTTTCTGGTGAAAAAAAGTAAAAAGAAGCTTTCTGGGGTGTCTCACTAGTTTTTGAGACTACGAGTCAAGTCTCTTCCTCGATTAATGGCTGCCTAGTGCTTACTGATGGTGGACATACCAGGGGCGGATCCAGGATTTTTTTTAGGAGGAGGTGCACTCGTCTCTTGCTCTACTTCAACACCAATAAACCACATAGTTTTTGCAGAATACCAGTTGTATTAGAAAACCGCAGGTCATCTCAGGGGGGGGGGGGGTGCGCACCCCCTGCACCCTCCCCCTAGATCCGACCCTGCATACTTTGTTCCTTGTTTACATTGTTACAGCTGTATCTTAAGAAAAGTATTATCTTGATGGCTCTTTAACTTTCCCCGCCACGAGGTGCCCAGCTTGGCCATTCGAGCAACACGAGAGTACCAATGTTGATCACACCCTTATTAAAGTAGAAGGTCCCCGATCTTATCTGAATGCTCAGAAAAGGTAGAGGTCTGGTTTCCAAAAGGTCATATTTCCCCTTTTAGAGCTTAATCCGTTAATGCATGCATCGTTCCGTTTTGTACATTTATGTCTTGCCGCGTTCGCAAGGAATTTCATGAACTGTCCCACTGTGCTAACGCTGGTTAACAACTTAATGAGGTCGGACCAAGTGCTATCCAAAAAATTGCTGTCGAATTTGAAAACGGGTCGGTTGGCTTGCTGTACACGAAGACAATTACTCTCAGTTATATCCTAAGGCAGAGATAGCCGTTGTAACTGGTGATAGTTTCACCGCGCTAACGTATTATGCGCCAGCCAAACGGAGACCACGCCAGAGCGGGTTGTCATTAATAAAACTTACCGCTGATGTGAACGGTAGAGCTGGAGTTCCCACAAACCACAGCTTGTAAACCACTCTTGAGTACAGATAACACATTAAACTAATTGGTGTAATTCCAGCCACTACACTCCACCCAAAACTGTAAACTATTGGAAAGATCTGACCAGGCCACTGCTCACCGCAGGACTTTAGATCCGCCCTGTAAGTCATGACAGCAAAAAGAGGAATATTCCAAAAGAAGCCGAATAACCAGCAACCAACGATAATGAGCTTCAGCCTGGTTTTCGTGAGTGTTGAACGACTAGCCAGCGGATGTACCACTGCGTGATATCTTTAACAAGAAGACCAAAAGAAAAGGGGAATTAGAAGAACAGTCGACCTCCCGTAAGGGACCACCCAAAATGCAAAGACTGGTCGCTTACGAGAGAAGGTCGTTTAGAAGACTTGAACCACACGTGGTCTCTTCCAAGAAGAGTTCCAGGCATATCTACTTCATGGAGGATAATTTTAATGCATGCAATGTCTAAGTTAGGATATGTGTAGTTCCATGGTGTCCCTACAGTTCTTCGTATGTTCTAAGTAACAATGGTAGTACACATAGCGAAAATAACTAGAGATCAGAGAATGCGTCGAGTGGTCGCTTACAAGAGGTTAAAAACAATGGAAAATCATTAACCGTCTGGCCTAAAAAGTGGTGGCGGTCGTTTAGAGGAGGTGTTCGTTTACACGAAGTTCCAACTGTAAGGCTTTCACTGGGAAAATGTTGGTGTTTTGGATTGGCGGTCGCTTATGGGAGGTACTCGCTTACGAGAGGTCAAGTCGCACATGGAGGTTCAACTGTATAATCCATATGAAAGTGGAACAAATTTTGTTTCTATTTCTTATTTAATCTGCCGAAGAAACATCTTGCAAAATCAATAGAGTAAGGATAAGAGACAACAGAACAATTGTACAATTATGTTATTTTACTTCAGTGTATTTTCCTAAAAATAATAGCTATTAATTTTAAAAACTAAAGGCATTAAAAACAATTGGCATTGTCATACAAATGATCTACATATTTTACCTGGCAAAAGTTTACTGGTCTCAGTTTGGAGTGAAAAATGGGCTCGTCGAATTAACGGTACTTTTCCAAAGATACTCCTTTTTCTATAAATTTAACCCTGTTTTGACTATGATTTTGGGGCCTCCATGGACTGGGGGATAGTTGGAAGCTGCACCCTTCATAACTTGAACACCCCTCTTGATACGGCCAAGTTACATGCGTTTTTTGTCTACTTATAGTAAGGTGGAAATATAACAAATTCACCGTTCGATTGAAATTGCAACCAGGTTGCCAACAGATACTGCAGCCGCTGACCATGTAATTGTTCCTCCAGTTATAAACTTGCAAAGCCACAAGCCTGTTGTTCCAGATGGGTGTTCGAATGTTGGCTCAACGACGAACTGTATTGCGACAAACACTGCTACTACCATATCAGCAACTGCCAAGTTAAGCAAAAGCATGTTCATAGGAGGTCTCATGGTCTTGGTTAAACGAATCACTAGAATCACCAGGGTATTACCAACAAGGCCCATTAAAACAATGATCAAGAATGCTACGTTGAGACAAATGTATTCCACGGATTTCATTTTATATTCTGAAAAAGGGAAAAGAATACATTTTGATGGTTGCCATAGTTTTGCGGTGTTGTAAACATCCCATGAAATGGGGAGCTTTGGTGCTTTCTGCTGGGAGTCCAATGGGTAAGGATTTTTTCTTGTAAGTGAGAAACCTTTTATTATATCAAAAAAGGGAATGTGTTATTCTTAAAATAAACATGCAACAACTTTCTCTTGATCCCATAATTTAAATATTTTTTATTTGTTCAGAACAGTTAATTTATATTTATTTTTTATTTTCAAGATAAGAACCTGTTTCATTTTCAAAGCTCAGTTCTTACGTTTTTGCTTACGCGTTCTTAATGGGGAGGCTATCAAAGGTAAGATTTCAATTTATTGCCAAGTCGATTAATTCAGTCCATAAAGAGCAAGAAAACGAGCCCCTCTTTTAGTCAAAGCTCGTTTTGTGACACAGCTACTAGCACGAAAGACTGTAATTTTGTTTACAAAAATACATTTGGGGACATTTGTCTAAAGGTGATTTACAAGACTAATCAATAAAATAACCAGAAAACAAACTAACTAGAGACAAAAATGAAGATACTCTGGGAAAAATGCTTTCAAACAATTGACAAAATCAGTTCTATAGGAGCGAAAAAAAAAAAAAAATAAAATAACGGCAACAAACTAATAGACTAATAAGGATATTATTGACAGGGGAAAACAAAATGGCACTGAAGTGACATTTGGGTGGTGTGCTGTTTATTCGTGGTCGCAGCAGGTGTTGTACTTGTAGTAGACTCCATATACGATTTCAAGTTTTTTTTATTGAATTTGAGATATATATTGAGAAAGTTGTCCCCCCAATAGCTTTGTATGCTTTGTTAAAAGTTGATTTTAGTTTTCAAAATCATACAGTTGGCCCTTAAGTGGTAGGTTATGGAGTTTCGTAAATTAGATTGCAAAAATAAATGTATTTCAGACGTGCTTAACATGTGATAATATGCTAGCGTTAACGATCAGAATCAAGCTAGTTTAGAGCTCGCTATCTGCCTTAGTTTCTGATCCTTTTTTATGTTTCTCAGGGAGTTGTAGAAATAGATACCTGGGACGATTGCCATTGGAATATGGGTACAAATTACATGCATGCAGTTTCAATTTTTTGGTTAACCTGTTTCCTGGATCAAATGGCCATCATTGCCACTGACAATAATCCGTCACTGAGGTTCAGTAAACCGAAATATGTACCGGGAAAGAGGTAGATATTATGTTATTTGTAATTGGGTAGTTTTAAGATCACAACCAAGCGAAATTTTAGGCAATTAATTCCCTTACCTTTCATATAACAAATTCTGTCATCATTCTCTGATATAAGTAATACCTGACGATACGTACGCTTGTTGCAGTTATAAAAAATTATTCGTCATAGTTACCTATAAACGTCTCTCTCTTGAGAGGAGGAGTAAAGTCAGACTCACCGTCACGAAAAATATTATTTTTAACATCGGTGAATAAAGGAACTATACCGTGTAGCTTTACTTAATTGGGGGCAAAGTTTTTACCTACGAAAAATAAATATTTATAATAAATTTAAATAAAAACTGTTCTCTAAGTCACGTTTTACTGTCACCTTTTGTTTCTATAATTCATTTTATTTCTTCATTAATACAGCTATTTTTCTTGCTTATTAACGCTTCAATGTAGATACAGAAGATAGAAGGAAATAGCTTACACTGAGCATGCGAGGTATGGTCTGCACTGAAATCATTATAAAATATAATAAAAAGGAACAATGATAAGCCTGTCGTTCCGCTTTGCTTTCCTGACATGTTTGATGCAACTCAAGCCCTTAAATCATGAGCGTGCCTTGATGTATTTGACGATAAAAGTAGAAGTCGAATGGAACAAATATCATGTTTGCCCAGAAATTAAACAAATAGTCAGCTGTCCAAACGAACGATGCATCATATGACATTTCAAACACAGATACAGTGTCTGCTCTTGGCAAGTCATAAATAAAAATTGCCTTAGTTACCTTTTATATCTTCTATTGCTATGATGCAATCGGAGGTTTATTTGTCACAGGGAACTAATTTCTTTTTGGAAGTTAGATGTAATAGGCGCGGTGTAAATTTGTAAGTAGGATAAATCTCGCGATTAGAGCGGTTTTCACTTGACTGTCGGAAGGGATTGGTTTTGGTTTTGGTTTTGGTTTTACTACGCCCTTTGGTTGGCTAGTGTATTTACTTTGGTTTTGGTTTTACGACAGTCAAGTGAAAAACGCTCTATGACAAACGCAAGTCATTTTTATATTTCGAATGAGCAAATTCGGGTTAAAGAGGAAGTAAACGTGACTCATAACTAAGCTAAAAGGATGGTAGAAAGCGTGTTCTTTTTCTATTGCAGCCACTAAACAGCTATTGATTCAATTAGGATCTTACTGTTATCAGCCCAACCTTTGATGAGTGAAGTAAACTGAGATCAAAGCTCCAGCCCACGCTGTTAGGAGGCTTACACACCCGAACATTTTCAAAGTGACAGTAATAAGTAGTTTTTATCACCTTTCTTTCGTTTTCCTGATTTTTAGCTGATGTTATGGTGGCCTTAGTGGTGGACAAAAAGAGAAGCTTCTCTCTCCGCTGGGAACTTAATTCTTTTTTCATGCAAATTCTGGGAAAAACTATTATTTTTTTGTTCACCAACGATATGAAATCATGGTAATTTGGTCACATGGTTGAAAACCAACAATAGATAAGATAAATAAAGAAAAACAGCACCGAAATTATCACATAATTTGAATGTCTTATTTCGTCACCATGACTGCAGACGCAACTCGAGGTTTTATTTTGTCTTAGTTCTTAGATCCCTATGACAACCCCAAGTGAAAAACATACTCGACCACTGAATCTGGAAAACATATTTGCAAAGCTCATAGTATTCAGCAAACATATTTTCCACTTACATGTACGAATTTACTCACTTGTTAGGAACTTCCTACACGGCAAACTAATCCATTTACCTGAATAGTCAGTGGAAGGGGTGGGGGGTTTATGACTTCTGCCTCAAGGGAAAAACGTGGTTGAATGACCCAAACAACAAAATGCTAATTGGAATAATAAAAATGAAATTTCATCATAATTTGCAATTAAAAGAGAACGTGAAATCTGCTGTTATTGACAGAACCCAAGGCTCATCCTCGGTGTAAACTTTACGTTCCTTCGTAATACCCTCTGCCCGACCTCTTTTAGTATTTAAGTTCTGGTCATTTTATCAGCTTTTATCAACAAATCTATCCAATCATAGAACATTTCGTATTATTACTCATTCAAAATATTTCCCCGTTTCTGATTGGCTTCAATCCCCTGGCTAATTCTTCATAACGAGCTGGTGCTTCCGTCGGTTCGATGGCATACTTGCTTTGAAACGAGATTGATCGATAGCATATTTGCTTGGAAACGAGGCTGCTTGGGCAATAGTGAAAAAATGACGACGAAGACGACCTAGCTGATTTTCTGAATAATACTGAACGGAAGAAATGCAAGAATACGCAAAAGATATATATTTTTTTCATTCAAAATATTTGGCCGTCTCTGATTAGCTCCAATACCAAGGGAAATTGTCTATAACCAACTGCTGGGCGCCTACTCTATTTGGAAGATGCTAGCAATATACCATCGATTGGATGATTGGAAATGAGGTTGACTGATTCAGTTTATTTGCCTGGAAAGGTGGATGCATGAGCAGTGAACTAAAAAAGATGGCGTTTTTGCTATCCGAAGACGAAATATCTGAATTTCTGATTAGAACTGAACGGACGAAATGCTAGAATGCGCAAAACATATTGCAAAAAAACATTTATTTACATCCTGAACCCGTGAAGAGATAAATAGGCCTAAGTTTTGAAGAACATCCCCGAAGAATTAAGCTTGTAAGAACTTAGAAATGTTTTGAATGAATAATAAAGCAATAATTGAAATCGGGTTTCGGATGATAGCGGAGCTCTGGCGCGCGAAGCGCGCCTGCGGAGCACCATGGGTAAGTAAATCTACCCATCCCAGAAAATTTGGTAATCACGTGACCGTACACCGCCCGCCCGCAGCCCGTCCGTCCGCACCACAGGGAAACCAATATTCAATCCCACACTTTCTAACTAGTTTGGGAGCACAGGAAGACTGATATTGCACACATATTGCGCATCAAGGTTGTGATCAATTGACAGCTGTCAAAACAAGGCCCCGCTGACCAGTATCACCTGACCGCGGGCTCAGGTGTCGACCCATTGAGGTCGAGTATTTTTTGAAGTTATCCGCTGACAAGTTACTAGTTTTCAAATGATTGCAGGCTCAAGTTTAATTTTTCAATTCATGTGAAATCTCTTGTGCTTTATATGTGCCGCACAATTAAAATTTTGATTTCAAACTGACCTGGAAAGCTAAGATTGAGCCAGTTTTAACAGGCAGGGAAGACATGCCAGTTGCTTTTGACTTTTCTCACTAAGGTCACGCGTTGGTCACGCTCTACGTCCAATTTTTATGCTCTGATTGGTCAAAATTTGACAGGTGAGTTCATGCGGAAAATTTACGCAGGATCTTGAAACTTGTTTACTTTGAAAGCTGAAGCTGACAGAGTTTTGTGTCAACTTGTGATGTTTTTAACTGTCTTTTTCCACTGAACATTGTACAAAATGAAATTCAGCTGCTATCATCAGTCTTCTGTTATTCATGGCTAGTTTGTTTATCGGGTTTTTGGTTGAGAAATACGTCGCTTGTCAAAGTCGGAAATCCGATTTCGGATGGCATCGTTTTCGTTTTTCACCTTGGTTGATGCGTAAGAGGGTTGAAAAGTCTGAAGCGATTTTGGCCTTACTTGATAGTTTTCAGTGCATCTCCAATGGTAAGCCTGAGTAATTATTTTATTTGATGTTTGTTTTTTATATCTAATTCAATGAAGTCGAGTGTAGTTTATGGGGCTATTTAGTTTATGCACGTTTGTAAGATTTGAGACAATGATCTGATCGAGTGTCAGGTTTGATTATAAGCTTATAGAACTTTAAAAAGCCTTCAGACATTTTCTCACCGCAAATAGAAAGAAAACGTTCCAAAGAATATTTAGTTATAATTTTGGGTGTAAAAGAAAGCTTTGAGCGATTTTCTTCCCTCGAGTTCATCTTTGAAAAACGCAAACACCGGGAAGCCGGCTTCAAACATAAACAAGGATTTTCAGAGACACTTTAATACTGGTCAGCGGTTGTCATGCGAGCATTGCGTGCTTTTCTCAGCTCTGTTAATTTTCCTTTTATAGTTAACTTTCTTCGTGCTTTTTCGTTGTCTCTTATTTACCTACTGTCTTTTTTTTCCTTTTTCATTTTTTTTCCTTTTATCTATTTACTAATTCCTTGTTTTTTCTAGCTTTAGTGCCAACCTACCTCCTATGCCTGAACATTATTTAGCTTTACTCAGCTCGATTAGCTTTTTAGTTATTCTGAGTAAATGTTACCTTTTTTTGTATTAATATATTATACTGTAAAGTAAGTTAACTTTTATTTGGTAATAAAGCTTATGTTGTTGTTGTCTTCGTGAATGAAAATTGTTGTCTCTGTCTATGTTTCACCGACTTATTTTCCTTTCATTGATTGTTTGTAGTCTCTTTTGCAATTTTCATCGCTGTTGTGCCGTTTGTTTTCAGTCGCTCATGAACACAGCTTGCAGGAGTAGTCAAAATGCCGCGCGTATCAAACGCTTTTGAAGATTACACATCGTTATAAAGCCATTATGTTGAATCGTATAACTGTGTTAATCTTAATTTAAATAAGGCTATCAAGTCGATGTAAGATTAATTTCACTCTTAGCTTGGACTGTTTGCAAATTATTTTTCTCTAAAATTACTTAGCCTTTCCGTCAAAAGTCACATGAATGTGCTCTAAAGTTAACTGATTTGTGGATATACAAGTTTACAATTGTTTGATTTAAATTATAAATTCGAGTTAGTAGGAGCTTCGCCTTTAGCCCTGACTAAATCTATATATTATGAAGAATTATGCTGATCAAGGAAGCTGTTATTTGACTTGGCCTTCAGCCTCGGTGGATAACATTCTCCTCGATCTGCATAATTCTTCACATCATACACAGCCTCATTCAATAATCATTCAATACAAAACCCTACGACTCAATTACGTTTTACTCGATTATTCTCTTCCTCGCTCCTCTAAAATCTAATGAATAAAGTTTTTCTTAACAACTCCAAAAAGCAGCACAATTATGGTGGTTTGTATTCCCACTGATTATTATTCGTCGGATTTTTCTTTGTTCTTATTGCCTTGGAATTTCAGTAAAGTTTTCAGCTTTATTATTTCAAATATATCTTTACTACGGGTTTTACTTTTGAGGCAATCCCATGCTTTGTTTAGGGTTTTTAGCATATTTAATACTTGTTATAACTATTTGTAGATTCCGTGTTTTTCTTGCACGTGCTTCTTGAAAGCTTCCATTGTGGCAGACATGTGACGCACTATTGGAAAATCACAGGCCTTTAATTCCTTCTCAAAACACTTGATGAAGTCATGTTCGATACGAAGGGCAGTGGAGTGGTACACCCAGAGATTCACAGCTTCTGCATAGCACTTGCGACTTATTTCACCAGCGCATGGCACATAGGGGTCCCCCTCTGGAAAGCATTATAGAAATGTTTCTTAATACAGGTTTCACTGTACTTGAATTTAAGAAGACGAATTAGGGTGCAGAGAGGCTCCACCAATCATTTCTGATATATAAATTTAGCCAAGCCCAAAATTGGAGGTGCGGGGTAAAACTGTCCGTTTACTTGATTCTTTTTCAGTTTACAAACCTGTTTAGAGCTGAATTAGGTAAACTTGCCAATTTATATGGCTAAAGGCTAATTTAAACCAACTGGTAACTTTCTTTAAACGTTGTTTTCATTTGAGCTTATGTTCACAGGGACAAAACTTTTTTAAGGATAAAAAAAAACCTTGAAATTTTGCTTTAACCAATAAACATTTCGGTGTAATTTAAATTCCATGTCATGAACGGGCGTTAACGTACGTAGCTTCAGAACCCCGAAATTCATAATTGAATGCCAACTTTGGACTCGCTGTTTTGCTTCTTTCCTCAAATTTTAGAGCAAAGATACGTATGCTATGCAGATAAAGTACTTTGATATTCGCTTACATTTACTTTATTCTTAAAAACTCTATCTGAACTTTTCCACTTTTTCGCTTTTCTTTTCCTTTTTTTGCAATTACGACTAACTCAATATTTAGCAAATACCCTTCATATAATTATGATTATTATTCATTCAAAATATTTCTCCGTTTCTTATTGGCTAAAAGCACATGCATGATTCACCATAACCAGCTACTGTTGACCAAATTTGGAAGAATTTTGCGATTAATCAACCGATGACGTCAAAAGTGCAGCACAATTGCAGGTTAATGCACCGTTAACAGAGAAGACCTGAGGACGAGGTTGAGTTGTTTTGGTTGTGAAAAGAAAAATGGCCGAACAGTTGGCGGAACATTCTACTCGTTTCACGACGAACTATTGTCAAAAAAACATAGCAAGAAGACAACTCGACGGACAACATCTGCTATTTGGAGTATGTTTGCAGACCCGAACAGCCATTTATCTTCTTAATATGCACTATCGAGTTGAACTTAACATCGACGAAGGTAAGCACGTTTTAACTTGTTTTTAAACTAGGAATTATTTGCTGGGAATTATTTTGAATGAATAATAAAGTAATTAGTGCTTTCGGCTTTCGTAGGATATATAACAATTGTTCACCGAAGTGGGGGTGGCTTAAGTGGTGGATATTTACCAAGGCCGCGTTAGCGGTGAGGCAAATATACCACTAGCCACCGACACTGAGGTGAATAATTGTTTTAGTATATACTAAACAGTGAGATAATTGAGCACAAAATGATGATTTTTAACTCATTTACTGTTGCCTGCAGCGATTACAATTTTGGCGTGCAATTTCCCTAACGGCCGCGGTCGTCACTTTTTCGTGCCGACAAAAAAAACTTTTGAAGGCATTTGTTTAGTTATTGTGGGGAAATTTCCCCAAAAGGAGTTGTGAATTCTTTTTGTTTTTAATATCATTCTGTAAAAAAGATTATTAAAGTTAGTTTTAACCTTATTTATGAACAAGTCAACTAAATAAAGTAAAGCAAGACTTAAGCTTAATTTGCTTTTGTAAACAAAACTTTTTCGCCTGTTTTATCGATAAATTCAAGTCAAAAAGACAAAGCTTTACCTGTTAAAACTTCAACCCCGAACTTCGTCACCTTCTTCGTGTATTTCGGGAACAGCTTTAAATTAGTTGTGAAATTTCTTTGTTTGTTACGACAGCAAACCGGGAAGGCATTTTGCTCGAAACTTACGCGAGTTTGTTGTCGCTCGCTCGGAGGAACTGGAGGTGAATCACTGAATAGATAACAATTATTCACTGAAGTGGAGGTGGCTAGTCGTAGTTATTTACCGAACTGCGAAGCAGTGAGGTAAATATCCACGACTAGCCACCGACACTGAGGTGAATAATTGTTTTAGTATATACTAAAACAGTGAGATAATTGAGCACAAAAATGATGATTTTTAACTCAAATACTGTTGCCAACGATTACAATTTTGGCGCGTAATGACCGGGCGGCCGCGGCCGTCGCTTTTTCTTGCCGACAATTAAAACTTTTGAAGGCATTTGTTTAGCTCTTGCGGGGAAATTTCTTCAAAAGGAGTTGTGAATTCTTTTTGTATTTAAAATCATTCTATAAAAAAAGATTATTAAATTTAAAAACTTTTTCACCGGTTTTATCGATAAATTCGTGTCAAAAAGACAAAGCTTTACCTGTTAAAACTTCCAATCCGAACTTCGTCACCTTCTTCGTGTATTTCGGAAACAGCTTGCTTGATCAGTTGTGAAATTTCTTTGTTTGTTCACGGCAGCAAACCGGGAAAGTATTTTGCTCGCAACTTACCCGAATTTGGCGTCGCTCGCTCGGAGGAACTGGAGGTGAATCAGTGAATAGTGCAGGATATTCACTGATTGAGTAGCCAATCAGAGCGCGCGAAAAACACTATCCACTGTTTTAGTGTATACTAATGCAGGATATTCACTGACGGAGTAGCCTGTAAGAGCGCGGGAAAAACACTATCCACTGTTTTAGAATTAAAAAGAATTATGCAGATCTCGGAGGGTGTTATCCACACCCTCCTTCGTCTGCTAATTCTAATTCTTCATATCCTACTCAGCCGGGGTGCTAATTACAGTGATTGTTACCAATTCATCTCTCTTCGAACCTACCAACACTCTGTAATTTTTCTTTCTTCATTAATCCTGAAAAAGAATAGAAAAGCAAATTAATTATGTCAATGGCGCATATGAGCGTTCACCTTTGAAAGCAAATAGATTTTTTTTATTTTCAGTTAAACCTTTGTTCGAATCACTTGCATTTCTCATCCACCACTATAATAATATAACTATATCGTAGGAATGCACTTTAACCTGAACTACAAGATTTTTTTTTCCTTGTAGCAATGCCACTATTTGAAAATTCAGAATATCAAGTATCGTGTTAAGACGGAATCCATCAGGAAACAGGGGAAATTGAGTAATTTTAATTTTCAGTAGACAAAAATCCTGTACCAGAATAATCTAAGCGATATCGCATTCTTTTTTACGCTTTTCAAGGGCTACAGATTAAATTAATAATTAAATAATTAGGTAAGTTATCTGTAATAATATTAAAGACAATTTCTTATGGAACACAGTTAAAATTTCATGCGCAATATCTCATTTTGTGAAATTTTAAGCTTTTGAAACTTGTTGTCTCGGTCTCCCATAAGAAATTTCTGTGGTGTTATTACATATTTAACAATTATTCCACGAGAGCGCGTTGGATATGAGATGATAGATAGCCAACGAGGCGCATAGCGCCGAGTTGGCTATTATCATTTCATATCCAACAAGCCCGAGTGGAATAATTGTTTTATTAAAAACGCCCACAAAATCTCGTTGAATCGCCCCGACTAGAACAAACCGGAAAAGACAAGGGACTTCCGCTATTGACATGTCACACGTCTATCAAAACTGTCAACGCGCGAACCGGCTCGCCTAGACTGCATGAATGAAAAATCAAAACATTGTGCGATGAACATTAGTTTTTTAAAAACTCATCGTGATTCTAGGATTTTACACAGCAGAACAGCTTAAAAAACCTGGCAGATAATGTGAAGGAAAGGAATTTTTAAGTGACAGCCGTCGAAATTACTATGAATTTGGATTTTCGGTTCAGTTACAAAAGTAAGAACAACGGAGAAAAACTACCGGTATTACCTCGGTCGCTTGTTATGAAGTTGTTTGAAGCCACAAACTGGTTTTGCTGAACGAGAAAAGAAGCTATACTGCCGCCTCGATTGCTCTAGTGAATGGCAGCATAGCCTGTATTTGTAGCTGGTTACTTGTGATTTATATTCTTGATGTCGGATAAACAAGCTGCAGTTCTCTATCGGCGAGTGACTCGATCGGCGAATGGCTTCGCGATCATGAAGAAACAACACTTGTCTTCTTTCGTAGCTGGTCAAGGTACTTTAGTTCCATGTGTTTTCATGTGTTTTTCGACAAACTTTCAAACAAGCTCTTGTGGCTTTTTTGTTTGTTTTTGTCTTTTTTCTTTCGTTGAAATTGCATTTCTAGTATTCTAAGAAATGAATTAAGACGATTTGCTTCGGGCGCCGTTCTATCCTTCGCGAAAAAAAATCTCAGCTAGCTTCCAATTTTAAACTGACGCGTACACCGACCATATATGGAGAACATGGTATATTAGCTCATATACCATAACGGCTAAGCCAATCAAAATGCTAGAATTGCATTATCCAATGATTCAGTTTTTAATAAAACTAATTACACCTATAGCGCTTGAAAAGTGTGCACAACCTGATCAGTAGTGCTGTATGTACAAGAATAGAGCAATTTTCGTATGACCTTGAAATGAAAACGCGCGAACAAAACAGAAGCAACAAACGAACGGAAATAAAGCGATTTGATTGGTTTATCGAACGGATTCAAAGACACCTGGCTTTTGGTTGGTTAAGCGAAGGTTAAGCGAACGCTCGGCTGGAAAAACTTTCTAGAAATCACTTTGACTTCATACTGCAACACGATTGGTGAATCGAACAGTGCCTTCTCCGTATTAGGGTTTTCTTTGGCGGGAAAACAAATAGTCCATGTTTTGTTCTTTTCATCCATTGGCTGATAAAACAAATAACAAACACTTACCGAAACCATTTTTTAAGGACATACGAAAATCGCTCTATCCCCTTAAACGTCCTAATCCTAACGTCTCACTAAAAGGGTAAAAATTACGGAGCTTAGTAACCATAAACTGAAGACGGCGGTAGTGAAACTACAGTCGAAGCTCTCCTTGCATCCACTCTCATAAGCGACCAGCTCTAGTTACGACCACCTTTGCGAAACCCCGTTTGAACTGGAAAGCTCTCGTTAGCGAACTCTGCCGTAAGCGACCGCAACCACTTTTGGAATTATTCAACTGGACTTTTCCTTGTTTTAAGATGTCGTAAGGGATTATTGATATAACTCAACACTTTAAGGAAACTGCAAACTACACTAATGGTTCGTTGATAAATATCTTGGGGTAATGTTAGTCTACGAATTTGACGTGAAGTTTAGCCATGTCTATATCAGATATAAAGACACTCATTAAACATCATTATTATTCATTCAAAAATATTTCCCCGATTCTGATTGGCTAAAAGCATAAGTTTAATTCACCATAACTAGTTACTGATGACCAAATTTGGAAGAAATTTGACTTTAACGAGGAAATGACGTCAAAAATGCAGCGTTTTCTCAGGTTAAGGCACCGTTAACCGAGAAGGCCTGGGGACGATGTTGAGTTGTTTTGGTTGTGAACTTGAAAAAATGGCGGACATTTTACTCGTTTCAAGAGTAAGAACTAGGTAAAAAAATAGCTAAAAACATCGCAAGAACAGCAAGAAGACAACTCGAAGGGCGACATCTGCTATTTGGAGAATATTTGCGGAGCTGGACAAACCTAAACGTACACCATCGAAGATGAACTGAACATCGATGGATCGATGGAGGTAAGCATGTTTTAGCTATGTTTTTAAACTAGGAATTATTTTGAATGAATAATAAAACAGTTATTGAATTTGGATTTCGTATCACATGAACAATTATGGATATCCGCCTCGGCCTACGGCCTCGACGGATATCACCCTCCTCGATCTCCATAATTCTTCATAAGATACTCAGCCTCATTCATTAACTGTTAAATATATTTTTCTCATCTTTTCTTTATGAATTATTAATAAGTGTCTGGAGCTCTCGTACGCGACCGCTGTGGTAAAACAATAGAGGGTGGAGCTCATTCTCGTAAGCGACTAAAGACTAGTTACGACAACTGATTCGAATTTCCGAGGTGGTCGCTTACGAGAGCTTTGAGTGTACAGTGGAACCTCGTTAATGCGACCACCGTTGGGCCATAAAATCCTGGTCGTAATACCAAGGTGGCCGCATTAACGGGGTCTTCATAATAATAAAATAACTCAGTGATTTTTACGTTTGGATCGAAAAAATATGGTCGTAATAACGAGGTGGTCGTAAGACGGGGTTCCACTGTATAAAAATATTTTTGTGGTGTTCTCAACTCTATCGCGTTTATTTGGCCTCAATAAATTTTTCAAATGAAGCCTAATTTTCTTGGACGTGTATTCTCACGAACTCTATCTAAGCTTAAAAAGGGAAAGAAAGATTCGTCGTCGTGAGAGTCGTATTCACGTGGAAGTCGTGCTATGGCCGTTAATCATATGCAGTATTAAGAGTAAAGTACGAGCAGTGCTTTTTTTGCTCATATAATCAATCAATTAATCCGTTTTTTGCGATGTTTTCGTTTTTGTCGTTGCCGTGGTTGCTTAAGTTCAGAAATGTTTGGTCGGTTGATAGGTAGGTGAGCAGTTTGCATAATCTTATACCTATCTGCGCAATGATGATTGCTGACTCACACCCCCTACAACCTCTTACCAGATTTGTTGACCAATTTTTTTAGTTTGCTGTATGGAGGCGGTTTCTGGCACAGTTTCGACTTCTTAATAAGAATAACCCGCTGTAGCTGATAAGCACGGAAATAATCCAGGATTTCACTAGAGTGTGCTCTTGTCGAGACAAAAGGCTTTGTAAGGCATTGATCCATTACCTATAGTCAATGAATAAGGAATTAAATGTTGAACAACATTGTAAAAATATTGTTCCAGTAGAAAAATATTAGGCCAGCCAAAACATCGTCGGCGTGGGGAAAAACAACTGGCCATTACAGTCGAACCCCCCGTAAGCAAAAACGCAGAATGCGAAGACTGGTCACTTACGAGAAAAGAACCACTTCCGAGAAGATACCTGGACACATCTACTTTATGGAAGACAATTTGTTGCGTTCAATTTCTAAATTAAGATATGTGCACCTCCATGTTACTTAATATTAAGTTTTTCCGTGTATGTCAGAGGATTGTCGGGTAGTTCTTCAAGTCCCTAGAAAGGTGTTTGAAGAGTGTTCGGGGTGTTCCTGACCCATTTCTGATTTAGCAGGAGACTTCACCTTTATGCTAATTTTTAGTAGCTGACATGCAGCTGACGCGTTTTAAATGTTTTAAAAAAGAAAGATGAGAGAACAAACGCACAACAACAACAACAACAACAACAACAAAAGTAGGTAAAAAGAAGATTCAAACCTTGAAGGTGTCACAGATGACGGTCTCGAATGGCAAATTGCATTCTGTTTCATCAGTTTTAGCACCTTCGGAAATGCATTCAAGTATTCTGTCATAGGCTGCACGATGTTCAGCGTCAATAGAACAGACATAAGGGCAACATAGAGCGAGGATAACGATGGTGAAAACGATACATCGAGACGACATCGTAACTAGGACCTCGTCGTAACTTCTGCCTCTATTAACTGTTGAGATTAATCAAGAACCGGAAACATTTCAGTTACAGTAACTTCATTAAGAGAGAACACTTGGTGAACTCTTGAGCACGGTTACGGTCTGTCAAAGAGAAGTACTTTTTCGATTGCTTTTAATTATTCTGAGGATGAAAGAATGTTTTCATTGCCGGCAATTTCGCTTTGCTTCTTTAATATTTACATGTAGCCTGCGCTTAATGTGCTTGTAGTTTAACTTTGTTTTTAAGGTTTTAGCTTTCCTCTCTATTTTATATACAGGGCAAAAATGCAAAATGAACTAAGCAAAACTGTGTAAACAACAAAAAAATTAATATAATTTCAGAGCATGGTCAAAGCCGGATGTTTAAGAGAACCTTGTCTTTCCAATGTTTGGTAAAAAACTAGAAATAAGTAATGGCGCTTTCTATCTTTGTAAACGTAGACTTCGACAATAAGACTTTAAACCTTTAATTAAACGAGATCAAAGCAAACCAGTTGGTATTCAAGGAAATAGTTTGATGAATACTTCAGCAATGCCAATGTTTAGCTCTATATTTTTATTTTTTTCTAATCGCAGTATTCCCTGACCAGGCAGTAAAGCAGCGCTTAGAGTGTACAGTGCTGTGCAAATGCGAAGTGTGAGCCGAACTTCGCCAATAACTGCGAAATTCGCGAATTTTGGCCAACAAATTGCAAACCTTCATTTAAGATGAAAAAGCGACGAAATTTTGGCTCATCTATGGTTCTGGTGTCGGCGAATATTTCGCAAGCTAGGTGAAGAATCGAAACTAAAGGTCGTGGTATAAGACGAAATTTCAGTTTTGGTTAGACGAAATTTCGCTTCATTGACTAGAAGAGTAAGATCAGGCACCTCTTTGCAAAAGTAAGCGCGATCTTTAATATACATCGTGGTTTTAAAAGCATACAATGAAAGATTAACCATGTCCTTTGCGAAAATTCTTCTTTGAATTTTTTACGATTTTTTCAATTGCACCTTATCCCAGTCATGTCCAATACTGCCGCACTATTAAGGAGCGTTAAGCCTGCAGTTGAGGGATCGTACGCTCGGTATAAACCGTCAGCATTGCTGACAGTCCGTATTCTGAGCACATACGGAGCGTGCATCTCATTAATACCGCAGGGCGCAATTTGTTACGATCCGTACGCTTGACTGATACGGATCGTAAATATGAGCCATATAAGCCGTAAAGCGAAGCAAGAACGCCCCAACAGTAAATATTCCTCGTTCTATAAGCCATAAATCAAACCAGGCGCGCTATAAAGATTCCTTGTTCTATAAACCATACACCAAAGAAAGCGCGCTTCAAATGTAACACCCAATGATCATGTTCAAGGGCTTGTTTGCATAGGAATAACACAATGTGAAACTGGAAAGGAGGAAGGTTTGTAACAAAACAAGGATTGTTTACCAATACAAAAAATTTTATGGAAAATCCGGTTTGGAAGTAAATCCTGTATCTAGTCTTCAATCCAGTATACTTTTTTCATATGTAATATAATTATTCTTCATTGATGTGAGACAAATTTTTCTTTCCTTTCCATGCTGTTATAAAGTTCTAGTATGTAATGTATATATGAAAAGAAAAGAACAAAACACAAATCAAACAATTATACAATTAACTCCCAGAAAACAAAGTACCAGAAAATACCGTATTCGCAGGTGAGGAACAGGTGGTTGGATTGTCAAGAACTTCAAAGATGGCCATCTATGTTCAAGGCTTTATATTGTAAACAATTTTTGGGAAGACTACCCTTTTTATCTTTTCTTAGCTTGTCGCTAACAAGGACCAACTAACCGCTAACCTGAATGTGATAAAGGCTGCCACTACTACTACATCTCGAGTGAAGTTAGCCAAAGAACAATACAAAAGAACTCAATACAGTCATTATAGATTTATTATTTCAAAATCTAAAAGTGACAAAATTTTAGGCCTGAAATTTTAAGTTACTTGTTCTGAGGGGAAATCCAATTTATCAATCCTTAGTAGCTAAAACCTTTACAGATGAAATGATCGGAACAAAAATATAAAAATAAGAGCTATGTTTCCACGATGCTCCAAAGATAAGATGCTTCTGATTTTAATTAAAGTCTTAAATCGTTGCCTACCTCGTAAAGATTCACCATTGAGCACAACAGAAGATACATTTTCTCAAACGAACAAATGCAACGAGTATCACACCTCGGTCGGCATACCTGCGGTATTAAAGGCAAAAACTCTTGCTGATGAACATGGATTTAAACAATCGCTTAAGAACAGCTCTTTGCATGATTACAAGTGTCCTCTCTTTGATTGTCAACCAGTTTACGGAAAGAGAAATAGGGAAGATCATAAGATCCTTACCGTCAAACAAATATCCCGGCCCGGATAAAGTCACAGCCAGGGTATTGAAAGACAGCTAACTATAACACTCGCTGCAACAACGAACATTGTAAAAACCTCCTTCTCTTCAAACGCATTTGCGCAAGTCTGGAAAGTGGCTGAAGTCATCTCTATCTTTAAATCAAGTGACCCTGACGAACCTTCCAATTCCCCGCACGATACCCCTCCTTCCCATGATGTCCAAGGTTTGTGAAAGGGCAGCACACTCACAGTGTGTTAACTTTCTAGACCAAAATGAAAAAAATTCAAAACTGCAAAGTGGTAATAGGAGATTACTGCCAAAAATTCAGATGAAATCCTTAAGAACATGGACGAGAAAAAGGTATCCATGATCGTCCTTTTAGACATGTCTAAGTTGTTCAATGACATACGTCACGATCTGATGGAGTAAAAACTTCAGAGTATAGGTGTGTCCAACGCTCCGTGTGACTGGTTTGGAAGCTACCCTTCACAACGAAACCACGTTGCTAACGTGGCTAACCCAGTCTCTGAACCCCTCCCCGTGACTGTGGACGTAGTGCAAGGCTCAGTTCTCGGACCAGTTCTATTTACACTGTGTGTAAATTATCTTCTATCGGTCCCTGCTTACTGCCACGCAATGGGCTATGTGGAAGACACTAAAATTTCCCTCGGTCTTCCCTTGAATATTATTGCATAATAAAGATCTTTCGGCAATAGGAAGATGTTGTTCTACAAACTCTCTTCCACTAGTCAACAACCCCGATAAGACTAAGCTCCTGGTCATCGGAGTTCAGCAGACTACGAGAAGCCTTCCATCTTTTCCTCCGGTTAAATTACTGGGCAAAGAAATTAAACCTGCCATTTTAGCGGTTAGATGTCCCAGAATTAAACAGGGTAGTTTGTGAGCTTTTCGAAGTTGGTGTGCCTGTTGTCGTAGGAAATGAGAAAAACTGTACTAATTTGTTCAATAGCACTGAAATCAGCGATACACAGTAGCTAGTTCGAATGAAATTTATATCTGATCAGTAAAGGACAGATCTAAAAGATTCTCCTATGTCTGCCGTAGTAACGCATATCTATGCATAGTTTTAAAAGTATTACTCTCTTTGAACATTACCTACTCGTAGTCAAGTTCATCAAAATTTGGCGCAGATCTTGAGGTGATCGTGTGAGTTCTTTTTCTAGGCTTAAAAAGTAGCTGACATTTCGCGACGCCACCACTGATTTTCCAGCGAAATAACGCCTGAGGAACGAGCGTAGAAATTCCATATTGATTGCGCGTCACTTCCCAGATCTGGGCGGTGATTCTGATTGGATGAACCATATTTTCAGCCAATCAGAGGCGTCATCACTATGGAATTTTTGTGCTCGTTCCTCAGACGAGACGTCGTGGGCAAACCAGTGGTGGCGTCTAGAAATGTCGGTTGTTTTCTCAGGCAAGAATTCTACCTTCTCGTACTACATGCAAATCCACTTCTGTCGGACAAGCGGCTTCATTTAATGGACCCTTGTTGAGGTCAACTGCAACAAAAAGGACTTCATTATTTTCACTTTTTCAACCAACCTTGTGAATCGTACCGTAAAATTTCGACATGGAATGAAGCCCCTCCGGATTTAAGTCCCTCCAAAAATAAACCTCGGGAGGTTGCATTTGGAGGGATTTCATGGTCACGAAATTCTAGTTAAGGCTTTTTCTGCCTTCTTACATGTTCGGCAACAAAAATTTCCCTTGACCATGAGAAAGGTGGGTAATCCTCTGAATGTAACTGGGCTTCCTAAAATGACTAGTCAAAACCTCGAGAATAGGGACCAAGGCAGCATGTTTATACAGCCATTGTGATGAGTGGCACGTCTCCTTTATAAGTACAGTTTCCTGTGGTGCAGATCCTTTCGCCTAATACCCACCTTATCCACCAACAATCGCACTTCCTGCTCTCCTCACTTTTCCTCTGCTTTCAAAATCGAAGATGGCGACCACACGCAGAAAAAAGTCAAAGGAAACACTGAGACCCCGTTAGATGGAGAAAAAGAGTTTTCCCTGGTAGAAGGGTCATCCGCCGACCCTAGCTTCCCTGGGCGAGCTTATGATAGAGGATGATACATTTCCTTTAAAAAATAAAAGAGAAAAAAAAAGTGGCGAACCTTTTACATGAGAAACAAAAAGTTGACTTGTCTAGAAGGGTGATCCGACTAGCCTGTTTACCCTTTTGTGATGGTAGAATCACCCTCCTAGCCGGGCCAACTTTTCTCAGTGTGAACACGTTGGCTTGCCCAGCCGGATCAACTCAGGGTCAAAACGCGACAATCAGAGTATGCTTTCTTTTTTCTCCTATGAACTGCTTGCTAAATTGAATTCAGTTAGTTCGCCTTGGAGGATGACCCTAATACACGGGACAACGTTTTTTTCACCATATAAACTTAGCTCCGATCTTTTAAAAAAATACGCCTCTACAGTATTTATTGTAGGCTACCTTGACGGTGTTAGATCATCATCATCATCATCATTACCATCATCATCATCATCATCATCATCATCATCATCATCATCATCATCATCATCATTATCTTTATTCAAAAACGATCTCAATTCTAAAGCTTGTAGGGTCATGTAATTTTCAGGATCAGGATAAAAGGTAAGATTAAATAAGTAATATAACAATGAAATACGAAAACGTTTCTCTTACAAATAATATTGTAACAAGTATTTCTAAGATACCTCTTATGAGCACACATGTGATGCCCATGGCACTGCTCTTCTGCCTGACAACTTTACATTAGAAATACCTCGTGTTAGCACCAGGTACATTCTAAAACCTAAGAAGTTTCAGCCCTTTCTATTTTGATTGATGACCCAAGGAAAATACTCTTCCGCCGAAGGTCGCTTGGGTGCTACTTCCGGAAGATCGAGTTTCGCTATTTTCTTACACCAGAAAACAATACGTGCTCGATGAGCTCGTGTCTTCAGTCCTGCGTGTTCATAAAAATAAGCGTGTTTTAGAGAATTTCAAGCTCCCAAAATGTTACTAATCGTTCTGTTGATGTTCTCCGGAGTAACAGTGGTATCTACAAAACGGTAAGGCTATTTGAAAAAGAAATTAGGTGGTGTATTCGCCCGAAATCAGTGAAATGACATTGTGGGCATGTATGCCTACTAAGATTACGGCAAGGCAAATCGATTGAGACTTACATCCATGTAATTACAGTAATTGTCGTTAATAAGGCGATTCGCGCCGAAGCTTGGCGATTGCAAGGAATGAGTTACACAAAAAGAAATTAAAAAAGAAAAAACAAATTGGGTATAGCATGTCGACAAACTGGAGTGAACTTAATCATCAATGGGTCTTCGGTCCGGGGGGTGGGTACTTGATTAACATTTGGGTATTGGTGAGCCGCTGAGGGTTTCACCCTGGCACTATTTAGAACAAAAAAAAATCCCAAAATACATACGCTGTTTACGACAAAAGAGAAAATGCACGCCGTCTTGTTTTGAAGGCATTTATTGCAATTACAACAGAGCAAATCCACGTTATAGTCATTGCTTTTGTATACAAAATTCATCTAGGAAATCAAATCGATCATGCAGGAAATACCGTTTTAACAGACGCACACGAAATTATATACTCTGTTTAGGAATTTAGGACAGACTCACACGAATTGATATACCCTGATTAGGACAGAGAGGTCAAAAACCATACCTTGTCCGGCGGCACATTCCCGTATCAGCCGTATGGATCATCTAAGAGAAAACCCCCTCCCCCGGGGTCTTCAGCGTTTACATCCAATGTTATATTAGTCGCATTGATCTTAGTTATCATGAAGTTTGATTTTGAGGTTACGAATGTTACGATATTGATGTGCATAAAAGATAATTGTAGCTCCGTCGGACTTAAGAACAATGAGATGTTTTTTTGGTAACTAACTACTTCCCGTTCTGCAAGGAAGCTGACCTTTACCTGCAATCCTCCTCGTTTCTAAAAATATTCTAAACTGAGAAGCGGAAGTTTTGATTTCATTTTAATAGACGGAAATATTTTTCCTCTTAAAAGTGTCAAGTTAATGAAGGACAAGGAATGATTCCTTGAACGTTATTTGTTTCTTGCTCGAACACGAAGATCCTGAGAAGGGGTGTCAAAGGTGATTGATCGCGGAGAAAAACGCAGCAGTGCCAGCCACTCAGTGATGTGTGACCACCATTTCCTCAGAAATGTGGTAACAACTCGTTCCAAACAAACTAAAGTTTGAGAGCAAAGTTCCTTAGGCTGCCATTTTTGTCATGTGACATACTTTATGTGTTAATTATTACTTGTTCAGTGTATTGTAATAGAGAAGAAACGTGTTTTGTTACCTTCTCTTACAGAAGTGCTCAAATATTCATCACTGCCCCGAACATCTTTCACCTTGGTGTCGAAGAGACCATTTCAGTGATACTCTACAATACAGACAAACCAGTCAATGTGACAGTTATTGCTCAAGATTTTCCTGACAAAAAGACAAACTTGTCAGCGGCTAATGGAGTTTTCGCAAGGGGTAAACGACTATTCATAGCCAAGTTTACGTTGTTTCTATTTATTTCTAATGTAAAAAAATAATAGTACAAAATAAACTAATAAATAATAGCGGAGCTCTCTCGCGCGCGAAGCGCGTGCAGGGGAGCACCATGGTTAAGTAGGCATCCGAGAAATTTTGGTAGTCACGTGACCGTACGTCCTCCCGTCCGTCCGCACCACAGGCACACCAATATAAAATAACTCAATCAACAGTTACAGCAACCCAAATGCAACCCAGTTTTTTTGTAAGTATTAATAACCAGAGCTTCGCTTTTAGCCCTGGCTAAATCTACTATTTAAGCAATAGAAAATGTTTTCCGTGTTTGCATAGCCTGATATAAACACGAGAGGGGTTGGGAGAATTCGAGACAGTCATGCAAACCCGAGACGAAGTCGAGGGTTTGCATAACCGTCGAGAATTCTCCCAACACCTCGAGTGTTTATATCAGGCTATTCAAACGCGGGAAAAAAGTTTTCTATTGCTTTTATAAAATAACTTTCCGAGAAAAAACGCAAAACTCTTTGTTATGGTACTGATTAAAAGAGAAATGCTTACCAGTCGCAAAGTCTTGTCGACGAAGTCTTGCACGCGTAGTTAGTTCTTGTTTTGCAAAAAGATGCTTTCCAAAATACGGACTTTCCCGGCTTCAAATGTCAGCTTAAGCGAAAAAAAAATTGACACACCTTCTTTGTAACGATTTTCCAAGTTTCAGCCGACGAAGGAATGGGCAAATAAAGTAAACTTGTCGAGTTTTGAACTCGAAAACTTTCTAAAGTTGGTGCTTCCGTGATTAACGCGCGAAAAGCAAAACATCTTGACGCCACAACCATGTTTACATACTCTCATGCAAACACTCCTCTCGGCTAATCAGAGTGCGCGTACTATCTTAGTTATTTTATAAATATTAAATGGTAAATAATAACCAGTAAATAATAGTAAATAATAATGGTGGTGATAATGACGATAATGATGATGATGATAAAAATGATGATAATGATGATAATGATTACGATGATGACGATGATGACGATGATGACGAAGTGATAATAATGGTGATGATGAAATAATTTTAAAAGTTGTCTTTCTATTTTTATGTGTCCTCAATTAGACGTCCCCTGTGGACGGAAAAAGTTTGTTTTGAGTCTCTGTTAGTTTAATTTTAATGACTATTTACTTAATCCGTCATTTTCGGTTGCCACAATGAGATATTATCTTCTAACTTCTTTTGATCATTTGACTTCAACAGAGAAACCAGGCATGCTGAAACTCAAGGTAAGGGGTATTATTAGCTTTAGCCGAGGACCAGGCTCTGCAGTTGGCAAAAAACAGTGTGAAACAGCAAAAAAGATCGGCGGGCGAATATAGCCAAGCCAAGCGGTGTACTGGGGAGGTTTGTCTCGCTTGCCTTTTTTCCGCCTTTAATTTATCGATTTTTTTTCGCCTTTTTCCCCCACCGAGGAGCCTGGTCCCAGGCTATATTAACTTCTGTTTAGCAACTGAAATTTTGACAATCAAGCAATATGTCAGAGACCTTTAGATTCATGGATGACGTCGAAGACTACGAGCACGAGATTTGACTTAAAGTTTTTTCGCATTTTCTCAAAAATATACATCGCGGAAAGCTTCATTGTACTCTTTATCACAAAAGAGTTCGCACAACTGTTCTTACTGAAGAAGTTTAAAGGGGTTATGTCAAGAGGATAGCATTAAAATTTTAAACAGTTGGCCAAACTCTGATTTAAGATTTAAAAACAAACAAATAAGCAAAACAAGAAAAACACAAAAACGAAAGTAAAAAAAAATATAAAGAGAGACATTTATTAATACTTAATGTTACACAATGAAACTGCCCATAATATTAAAACACTCCCTTGTTTATGTTTATACAGCTAAATCAACGAGATTTTCCATTGGACACTACCGATGATGATGACATGGCGACCAATCGTTATGCTTACTTGATTGCCAAAACCAACGATAGTGATGTTTTCATTGACAAGGAGGTGAAAGTTCTTGTCAGTTTCCTGGATGGTGTTGTTCTTGTGCAGACAGATAAACCAATTTACACTCCACAGCAGAGTGGAAGTTTGGAGTATACGAAAGGTAGTTGTAAATTGAATATCTAGATCTTAATGTATCTCTTAAATAACATGACGACCATTCGAGAAAAAAAAGGTATGGCAAAAACCCTTTTTAATGTTTTACTTGATTTCTAAAGTGTCACTGCATTTCAACGGGTTCTTTTACCTCTCACATTGTACAGAAATAGACATAGACATGGTCAAACAGAGTCGATAAAATTCCTTGTTATGTTCTGTTTAAGGAGGCAACCCAAATGTTATTTTCCTTTATTTGGAACTCATTATTATACACCATACCCAAAAACAAACAAAAATAGTTAATCCATGAAAGTCTTTATCTCTTACCTTGTTTTTATTCCTGGTAACTTTTATTTTCAGTCAAAATTAGGATTCTGCCGCTTGGATTTGATCTCAAACCAGCCAAGCAGAAAAAAGTAAGGTTCCCATGGTAATAAATCACGTAGTTGTTAGTATAGTTGTCCAAAACTATTTCTTCTTAAACACTTCTTATTAGTAATCCGTATTAGTGTTGTATTTCGTTTTCAACTCTCTGACCGAGAAGAAAATGATAACCTCTACCACCATGTTAGGGTTAAACCTCTTGGTTTTCTTTTATACCAGTTTTGGCACAAAAAGCACTTTTTTTTCCTGTCACTTGTGACGTTATATCTCGTAACTATAGCAACCGACTGTCATGAAAGTTTGCCAAAATGTACCCGAGGGATAATGAACAACTACTGAAGGGAAAAGACTCTTAGCTCGGAAGTGATCAGGAAAAATATGGCAAAGAAAAAAAACAAAGAAAAAAGCAACAAACAAACAAACAACAACAACTACAACAACAACAGCAACAAGAACGAAAACGGGTTTGACTTTCGTCTCTCCTTTTTCTTTTAGGTGACGGTTGTGGTAAAGGTAAGGAAATCTTTTTCAATAAACCGTAGCACGCTTTGGCGTTTCTGGAAATTCGATCATAGATAATCGCGGATATTACCAACTTTTCTCAAATATCTCGAGTGGAAAGCCACTGCACGTGTAGTCCTTAATCGTAACGCAAGTTTGTTTTTTACGTCCCTTGCGTGGCCCCTGATCAGGCATTAGGAAGGAAAATATTTCAGAAATAGGACAAAATTTTATTTAACTGACACCTTCGTGAAGTGGATATCTACTATTGATTCCTTCCCTATTACAGTCATTTCATCTAAGTCTTGCTAAATCACACATCTTTCTTAGACGAAAAACCTCCTAAGTGCCAGTCCTAACGGAGCCATTCTTAGAGAAGTTAATCTTCATTTTGACAGTGCAAATATTTTTTCTCAGAATCCGCAAGAAGTTGTGGTACAGAAATGGAAGGATTTATCAACTGAAACTGGTAAGAACTAAGCGTATCAACTGACAAATTATCAACTAGCCGTTTCAGTAGATTCCGGCTTAGAGCACAATAAATTTCCTTTAGAGCTAAAGTAACCCTTACTTAGGACTATGAGCTAGTAAGAAGAAGCAACGAAGTAACAAGACATTTTTTTTATTTTTATCCAGGGATTATTACTAGAATATTTGGGCTTAGTGAGTTTGCACTAATAGGAAATTGGACTGTCTTTGCATTTCATGGTCACGAGGTAATATTAATATTTAATTTAACCGTGCTTTTGTAATGTTTTTTCTTTGTTGATAGTATAGTTATCCTTTTATATGTGTTGCTCATTATCATGTTGTTGAATTGCTACTAATAAAAATCATCTTTTTGTTCAGAACACACAAAATACTTCAGTGACGTTTGAAGTCAAAGAATATGGTAAGGATAACTGAAGACTTGAAATTTTTCACAGCCTCTTCCGTGTTTGTCTTGAAAAACCTTTTAAACTAAGGCATATTTATTTATTTACTTATTCATTTATTTTTTCAGTGCTTCCGAAGTTTTCTGTCAGTATCTCGGGACCAAAATATGTACTGCCCAATACGAAAGTCATTGGTTTTTCTATTGAAGCTAAGTATGCATGTTTACTTGCTTAAATCTATCGAATTCAATTTTAGCGACCCTAACACCCTTCCATTTCCAACGATATCCTAACCCTTTCCGTATTTGTTTACATCCAGATGTTGAATCGCACATCATAGAAATTAACTGAATAAAAAAAATAATGTTAATATTATGTTCGGGTATTTTCTTTTTTTGCAGATACACGTTTGGTAAGCCGGTTGATGGAACAACACTCGTAAAGTTTTCTATGGTGGGAAAACGCATTAAAGCTGTCTCAGTGAAACAGTCCTCTTCTGAGGTAATCAGTTTGCTAATGTTATGGTGGACTTATAGTTATCCTGTCAAGTTCATTAATAGTGAGCATAGTTAAAAGATTACAGAGGCTCGTTCAACATTTTGTTAAATGATTGGGCGCAAAAAATGTTACTATTTGTAAGGGAATTGTCGTATTAAGGTTCGTCATATCAGGGAAACAAAACTTTAGGTCAGTTCTTTGATTATCAATTATCTCAATTATGCTGTGGTATTTAGTAGAGGAGGGTGGTTATGAAAGCCGGCAAACATCAAAGCTAAAACAGCGGTGCTGTAGTTTATGTTGGAAGCTCCCTGACAGTGCACAATCCTTTGTTTTTTGTTCACAAATTGTGACTAAATAAATTAATGCGATGTTTCTATTGGTCAGTAAGTACAAAATGATAGGAATGCTATTGAGCGCTATGCAACGTTGTGCACCGTCAGGTCCAAAAGAGCAAACAAAAACATCTAACAAAGAATTATGCCAGAATTTTATTTAAGAAGTTACGTCATATATTTTTAAAGGTGGTCCTTTTCATGAGCCTTATTAGCTTCCTTGGGCTCCCCTGCCTCATCTTTCTAAATTCTTTGTATATCTTTAATGTAAATGGCGAGATAATAATAAATCAAAACCATAAAACAACTGCATAAAAACGAAGAAGTTTGTTTGTTTGCCATGTGTTTAAATTATTGAAAATTATCTTTAGTTGAAAGACGGAAAGACAGATGTCGTTGTTACTACAGACGAAATAAAGAAAGTTCCTGGTCTTCCTTGGTTCCCAGTTGGTCGCCGCCTTCAGGTTGAGGTTGATGTAATTGAGAAAACTTCTGGTAAGAAAGAGAGCGCAATCGACAATGGAATTTTCTTTGTCAAATCGCCTTTCACTATTGAACACCAAGCAACCGCCGAGTTTTTCAAACCTGCCCTTCCATTTCTGGTCAAGGTATGAATTACGAGCGAGGGATATGCAGTCGACTCCCTATAACTCAAACCCTTGCTAACTCGAACATCGCGCAAACTCGGACCAAAATCGATTTCCCCTGGATTTCCTTCATACATTTACTTGATTTACACCCTCGGTAACTCTAACTTTCGTCGATAGCTCGAACCACTCGCTAACTCGAAGTAATGTTTGTTTCCCTTCATATCTTTTCTATAAAAATTTACCCTCCATGACTCGAACCATGCTTTTAAGCGCCTGGCAAGTTCAAAAATAAAGGTTTACTGCAGTCCGAAACGTTGACATTATTTCAAACAACTTGTATACTTTGTCTTTACTTTTTTGACAGTATAGTCAGTTTAAAATACAGTTTGCTGCAGCACCGTGAATGATTTATCAAGCTTTGAAGTGTGCATGTTACTTACATTGCCTCCGCGTCCCATTTCCTTATTTTCTTATTTCCGTTTATTTGCTTCGAACTCACGATAACTTGAACTCTCGCTCGTTAGGTCGAACTTTTTTCGATTTCCCTAGAAGGTTTGAGTTATCGGGAGTTGACTGTACTTGCAAAAATTGCCCTTTGCCTTGATTCAGGTCACATTTAAAGTTGATTTAAATCTGCACTCTTGTGTCTGTCCTGCTGTTAAGTAGTTCGGAATAGAAAATTTATTATGTTATTGTCAATTATTATTCGGGCATTGGTGTTGCGATTTCACTTGTACCTTTGATTGTTTAAAGCTGTATTTGAGGCAAATTTGATGGATATATATATATGTTACTTTGCCTTTATCAGGTTGACCTGTTGTACCCGAGCAAAAATCCTGCAAGAAGAATCCCAATGTCCATATCAGTGACAGGAACAACTACATCCGGGCAAGAAATCAAAATAGGGAAGGATGCGACAAAACGAGATAATGTGAATTTCGAAGACAGAACTAATGCAGAGGGCAGGGCCAATTTTGTTATAGATACGCCGGGAAATGTCAAATCAATGAAGATTAGGGTGAGTCGTATACTGCCGTATCCACGGAATTCTGACTTCTGTTTGAAAGGTGTCGAGCCTGCGTGTTAGGCGTTTTAAAGGGAAGGGAAATCGGAAATTTAGGCGTTCGGGAACTCGTTTTTTTCTCATTTTTGTCAGAAAGGTACAAGAAACACGATATTTGGTTTGAGTGCTGTGATTTTACTGAGAAAGAATTAGAGGTTTTGATTGGACGTTAAGAGACAAATGGGCGTTACAAAGATACCTCCGATTTGTGGATTAACGTCATTAACGAGTGGTGGAATGGCGAAAACAATTGGTTTCCTTGCATTCGTTCCCTTCCCTTCTTCCTCACACCGCGTCTTATGGTATTTTCCACTTTCCTTTTAAAAGCCTTCCACGGAAGCTATTACAGGGCATAATTGCAGTATCTAATTATTCCTACGTAGATGGAAACCGAGAAGGATGACATACCAGAAGAGCACAATACATTTATAGAGTTTGATGTCCATGCTTATCATTCTCCTTCAAGAACATTCCTGTATGTGCGGGCTATTAGGGTACGTGCACAAGTCTAATAAAAATTCTGGACACGCTTTTTTGTAATTTATCACATCCCATTTGTTTGCTCATTGTTGCCACGTTTTACTTGTAAGTTTTACTGGCATTAACTTTTTTATCACTAGATAAGCTTTCAAACAAATTGATTAAGACTTCTTGTTTCCCTTTGATTTCAAAATATATTTCCTTTCGATGCTTCTCAGTCACTATGTTTTTATTTCTTTACAGGACAAGCAACACATTAATTGTGACGTTTTTGTGAACAAGAACGCTTCAAAGATAACCTTTATGGTAAGGTTATATATATTTTAATGCAAACGTTAAATTAGCTTCCCTCATCAGCTGGTTAGCTATAAGGATTAGCTGTATGGGTAGTACTTTGGGGCCGACACTCAGCGTCTTGAACTAACTGATAATTGCACTGCTTTTGCTCTTATATCTGCCAATAGAGTTATTATAAACTTTTTTAGTCCATTGAGATAGCTGCAAAAGCCCAGTTAGGCACTCTCTTATAGCACTTTCATCACTGACCTTAACATAACTGACCCCTTGTCGATAACAGTAAAAATTATATTTATATTTTAGCCTCAAATCTTACGTTGCACCCGATTTAAGAAACCAATTTCTCCCGGAAATTTTTCCGACAGAACGTAAATTTGGTCAGGTTGTCGTCAACTATAAAAAAGTAAAGATATCAGACCTTAAAAACTATGCTTGTCAGGGTTCCCTTCCGTTTAAATAACGTTTTGCTCGAGACAAAAATCAGTTGGTTGGCAAACGGCCTATTGAATGGAGTAAGATGTCACACTTAAATACTGTACAGGAAGCTGTTAAGGGAATGTCAGTCTTATTATAAGCAATCCAGCGGATCTAAAGATGTAATGTAAATGGAAACTGTCCACTACTCGCATTTTGGCGTACCTCAAGGCAGTATATGTAGTTGGTCCATTCCTTTCTTTAACGATCGATGCAACTGCCTACGAGGTGCCTCTCTTATGGTGTTTGTGACGACACTACTATACGTCTAACAGCTAAAAACCTTAACCGAGATAAACTAGCAATAATCCTTGAACTTAGTAACCTCCATCGTTGGTTAAAATCAGACAGGTTACGTTTAAACGGTAGTTAATAAGGTGGAGTTCATAATAATGCGGTCAAGATAGAGATGAAGCAGATCGATATTGAAATAGATTGATTGGGAAGATTGATATCTGAGATTGATAGATCAGGATAGTCGATCATACAAAATTACTTATAATAATCCTTAGCATCACCATCAATTAAAACGATTCCCTTCGCTGGAACTCGTTGACAGAATATTCAGAAAAGTCTTCTCAACGACCGAAAAGGACGTAAAATGTCTTGTTTTCACCTTTTCCTTCTACACAGGTTATTGCACGGGGTAAAATACTTGCTCAGTGGATCAAAGTCTACGTCGTTGGGGTGATTTCGAGTTTTCGATTTAGGATCTTACCAGAAATGTCTCCTTCGTCACGTCTGGTGGCTTTCTACTTTGGACAAAATGGTGAAGTTATTGTGGACAGCACATTGCTTGAGATTGACGATGGACTACCAAATAAGGTAATATTTTGCCATGAATTCAACTGAAAAGGACCTTTAAGAGACGCTGGGAGTGGCATCTAAAGCTAAATTTTGTCTGGCTTCTTAAATAAATTAAAATTAATGAATTAACTTGTTATAACTCTCTTTGTTTTGCTTTTTTGTCAGTTTTGTCACACTGTCTTTAACAGTTAAAAAGAATTCGTTTAACCTTCTGCTCTTGTTTGTGACGATTCATTGAGGGGAAAGGGGTAGGTTGGGGCTAAAACCTGTATACTTGACATCCATGGTCTATAATCGGCTAAATAGCGTCGAGGTAATGGAATGTCAACGAGGAAGATTGGCATGTACGCCTCAAATAATTTGTGTTAATGTCGCTTTATTAAGCTTCCCGGTGAAGGACAAGTTACCCGGGAAAGAAAGGGTAACATTGATCTATTTATTAGTGAAAACAATTCCAAATAAAGCTCATTCGTGGTTTCCACAGATATACAAAATTCATATCTAGTTTCACTTTCGTTGTGAATTCTTCTGCAGAAAGGATAACAATTCTAAACCTTTGCTCGTAGGTGGTATTTCATGAAGACTCGTCCGATGGTCAAAAATCAAAATATCCGAGCACTCAGTACAAGATTCAACTCTCCGCGACACCTGGGACTAGAATTGGACTTCTTGCAGTAGACCAGAGCGTTTATCTCCTCAGAAATCGCAAAAAATTGAACAAGAAAAAAGTAAGCGATAAATCTAGACAACAGAGGGAATTATTTACATGGATTGATAGCTACGTTCGAGATATTTACCATTTTCCATGAGATATCGATTCAAAAGCCCAAGCTTGCCATTCAAAGCTTAATGTTTTTCGAAATAGTAATAAAATACCTGTCTTCGGTTTTGATGTGTAACCGGCGTGGTTTTGCTACTAGCTGAATTTTGATACATTTTTTCTATCAACAACTGTGGGAAGCAATTACTTTTATAATTAAAAAAAAGCATGGAATCGAATATCAAGAAAACCAAAAAAAAATCGAAAATCAAAAACAAGGAAACAAAAACTAACAGGTTTCCTAGACTGTGATGTTCTTGCTGACATCAGTCGAAGAAAACAGGGCCTCTGTGGTTGGTCTATAAGAGTTAAAAATTGCTACAGGCACCTTGCAATTTTGTGGGAGTTAACCCATAATTGGAGGAGTTTGTTTCACAAAAAACGGAGAATTTTTGATGAGCGAGATAACATTTACTAGTTATTTTATATTTTACTTGCTTGTTGATCCCTTATCCTTATTTCTTGCTTCTTGTTTTCTGAATAAACGTAGGTGTTTAATCTCTTGGAGTCACTGGATCTTGGATGTGGTGTTGGAGCTGGTAGAGATAGTGAGGACGTCTTCACTGTAAGTACATGTACTGGGGGGGGGGGGGGGGGGCGGGGGGACAGAAAATCAGAAATGGGAGGAGTGCGCGTTCTTGCCTGCTTTATAGATAACATTTATGTTTACTCAGAATTCTTGAACAATAAGACAGGGAAATTCTCAGAAAAACGGGGTGGAGGAGCTGCCGGTGTCTCCTTGGCCCACCCCTAGATCCGCCCATGAGTACAGCTACTTGAGATAATGCTGTGACGAAAGTTAAGGCCAAAATTTTGAAAAAAAAAATGTTTGTATAAAACAGTAATATCCCTCTTGCTATGTTCTACTGTCTTGGGATTACTTCAAAGCACTTATTTTGTGTTCAGTCGCGGGTTAATGCATGAAAGATAACTAAATGTGCATAACTTATGTAGTTAACTCCTCGCATTTTGTGCTAAAATAACCGTTCGTTTAAATCTGATTCTATTCTTATAGAGGGCAGGAACTGTTGTGTTAACAAAGACGGACATCACCAGCACAGGACGTTCTGGTAAACAGGGCTTTTTGTTGGTGTTGAGGGAATCGAAATTGCCACTATTAAAACGTTCAGCGTTTTAGCTTGTACTTTAGTGGTTTTGTAACGTTGAAAGTTGAACGTATGAGCACACTGTTATCTCCCCCATGGTGTCGAGGTTATAATTTGTCTGTTAATATTTTGCCTTGGATACATAGCCCATGTATGGTTTACTAAAAATGACAATTCCTTATCATCCGCAATCGACGCTTATTTCCACATTTGGGCCGCAATGGTCTACGTCAGGTTTATAGAAAACGCCTATCTTTCAATGAGTTAATTGTAAGATTTGAATACCGGCGTCATTATAGGCAGAAGTAAACTGGCAGCAGAAAGTATCTCATCCAGGTTGGTAAGGCAATAATAAACTTTATGCTAGGAATAACATCCTGCGCTCTACTTCGTCTTACAACTGTTGACATATTTAACTTGTTTTCAGACTTCGCTTGTCCTCAGTCTAAACCCAGGAAAAAAAGATCAAACGGCGAAGGTAGGGATCCAGTAAGCTTCATCTGATTCAACCCAGCTGAAAATAATATTTTACGTTTAGGAATATTTAATAGACCTTTTTACCGATACTGCGGCCATATTGAATAAGTCAGAATTTAAGGAGTATTATGGGATACCCAGGGGGCATGAGCACATTCCGTTTAGTATTTACGAGCACCCTTCGGGGCATTTTATCTTAAAGATCGTTGTGCCGTATTAGGATTTAATAATAATCGCCTTTTTCCCGAGAAATATACAGCGAAAGACCATATATCTAATAGTAAGCGAGTACAACTGATCTTGCTCATGCCCCCTAAACATCCTATAATACTCTTTAAATCGAATTAATTCAATATGGCCGCAGTTTCGGTAAAAAGGTCTGTTTCCCACTCGTAGATCTGGTTAAATGCTGTCAGCTGGGATATATGCCATCAAGAGCATCATGTGTTATCCGTGTTCGATACTGGATGGCTGGCGTAAGCGAAAAATGCAGGCAGGAATTTCGACGATGTTGTTTTAATTACACTGGAGAAACAGGTATTTGTACTTTGATTATAGCTAAGCTATTTGAACTGCCAACTTTGGCTCAGTCATAAAATTTCAATGCACTCATATTTATTTTAAATGCGGAGAAAGCCCTTTGGTGATTTCATGGAACATACTTTGTTCACAACAGAGATTTAGATAGAGTAAACCGATTTCAGTTTAGAAAGAAATCACGTTTAATTTCGAAAAGGGCGAAAGTGACATTTATGTTATTTCCAAATTACCCAAAGCCTTTCTTTTCAAATGATTTTTCATTCTCATGAAAATGAAACTTATTATCACAAGAAAGGTTTTGTCGTTGGTTGCGGTTGATGAAAATCGTGAAAAGAACTCAGATACTTTATCATCGTTCTTGGATACATTTCGCCAGACTCTCTACCATTTCCCGTTTCTCGTTTTCTATAAACGACTAAACCTCTAAGATAAGATGCACCATTGCTGAAAAAATGTCCGCATTTCAAATTATTTCCAGATCCTTCCGCCACACAAGTACGTTCCAGAAAGGTTCAGCAATTCGAACTGGCTTTCGATGACGAGGCAGTCAGCGAAGGACAAGTGAGACAATACTTTCCTGAAACTTGGATTTTTGAAGAAGATACTGTTGGGTAAGAAATGAGCAATGTAATAATAACAACGGCACCTTTTTCAACATGAAGGGTCCTTTTTCCTGGTGCTTTGATCACTGGAATCGGCTTTATTGCACTTTTCATTTATCTTTATTATTGTCATTCTTATTATCACTATTAATATTATTATCATTATTGTCAATAACGCGCGATCTCTAAAGTTAAGTTACGGTCAGTCAATCGTAATTGCGACGAAGCCAAATAAACAGAAATCTACCAATAGCAACCTAGAGACGTGACCTTTTAATGTAAACCAATGCAAAAATTGGTTAAATTATTGAACATAGAGTTCTTATGTTAATGATAAAATATTAAATAAATAATTCATTGAAAATATCTCCCCAATTCTGATTGGTTAAAGGCGCACGCATAATTCACCGTAACCAGTTACTGATGACCAAATTTTGAAGAATTTTGTGTTTAACGAGGAAATGACGTCAAAAATGTAGCCCGCTACAGGTTAAGCCACCGTTACCGAGAAGACCGGGAGAAGAGGTTGAGTTGTTTTGTTGTGAAAAAAAAAAGGGCGGACAATTCACTCGTTTCAAGAGTAAGAACTACAGCTGGGTCTGGGCAAAAATAATAGCTAAAAACATGGCAAAAACAACAAGAAGACAACTCGGAGGGCGACATCTGCTATTTGGAAAATATTTGTGGAGCTGGACAAACCTAAACGTACACTATCGAAGATGAACTTAACATCGATGCAGCATGTTTTAGCTATGTCTTTAAACTAGGAACTATTTTGAATGAATAATAAAGCAATTAATGAATTCGGCTTTCGGGGGATGTGAAGAATTAAGCAGATCTCGGAGGGTGTTATCCACCCGGCCTTCGGCCTCGGTGGATAACACCCTCCTCGATCTGTTTAATTCTTTATTTCCTATTCAACCCCATTCATTAATTGCTAATTTAAAGAAGAGGCCTGCAAACACCTAAAGGTGGTTTTCCGAAGGGTCCTCGAAAAAGAAAGGTCAACAAACTACGGCCAAGAACTAAGACTACAACCAAGGTTTAAAACCAGAACTAAGATTAAAAATATTAACTAAGGTTCGAATGGTTTAATAATTTTGATAAGCACAGTAATTTCAGATCTTGCTTAGTTTGCGTTGTTGCCTAGCTGCTCTATTTCCCTTATAGAAGTGGCATTCAAAGTAGGGTCTCCCAGGGTTTTAAAGCAACAAGGTAATATGAACAATTTGAACTGGGGAAAAAATATCTTAGGAACAAAGAATCGTAAAAAGTATTTGGGATCATGGGAACAAAACAATGCGAATGAAAGAAAAAAAAAAGGATATATTAATATTAAATTCCAGACCCCCAGGATGGCCAGGTCATTTTACATGAGAGCATCACCTCCTTCGGGGATGCGGTTCTATATTCCTCTAGCCTCTTTTAATAAATTTGCACTAGTTTACAATTTTTCAAATAATACTGCCACCTCTCTTTCTGCGCCATCTGTAACAGTCTATTCCTTGAATTTACTTTCAGTAACGACGGCAAGTTTCATTTCTTGGCCACCTTACCAGACACTATTACAACTTGGGTTATACAAGCAGTTGGAGTTTCAAATTTGACAGGCCTAGGAGTGGCTCGTCCACTTTACGTCAAAACCTTTAAGGAAGTTTTTGTTTCTCTTCGATTGCCTTACTCTGTACAGAGAGGAGAGCAGATATCTGTGATTGCTACGGTGTTTAATTACGCGGAATTCAACTTAAAGGTAAAAAATAAATGTTTACAAACAACAGCGTAATGAGAACCCCAAGCTGCAAGAAGGTTTGCGAAATTCTTTTAGTAATTCGCGCCTTTGAGTAAGGCAATTGACCCTGGGTGCCAGAGACTTTTTATGCGCGGTTTCTGGTTTCGGTCAAGTCGAGGCCCTTAGAAGATTTGTCAGCCGCCACCGAAACATCCCGCTGCACGAAAGAAAGGAGACTTTAGCAACCATGTAAAAGCAATTGCCTGTTTTTTTTTTTACTAGAGAGAAAATGTCTTTTTAATACACAGCAGAAAAGGTTACCTCTATGCCGCCAGTAATAACAAAAAGGCAACGGCTCTAGGACAACCTTAAGATATTGGTGAAGCTTGCCCACCTTACAATTATACTCGACCGAGTTCGGTGCATGCCTACGGAGAACTTGCCCTACGACGACAAATTGAACCGAGTCAATCTCTTACAGTTCCCGAACTAAACTTTCCAGTTCTGAACCCACTGTCTGCGGCGAGAGCTCCACCAGATTGTTGGAGCCGAGTTCCAAAATAATCACATCTGGGACTAATTGGCGCACCACATGAAAGTCGAATTTACGAAATTTTGCTATCGCGCGGCCGCTGCTATACCACTAAGGCTGCTAAAAGCCTGCATGTGCCTCTTTTTTTGCACAAACGCTTTAAGATGATGTAACATCTGTAAACCTGAAGAAGGCTGGTATGGCCAGCCGAAATATTGTTATAAAAAACAATACACGTTGTTTTAAATCCGCTTTGCAGTAGTCTTTGGACTTCTCGTTCCTGGTTCTTTATATTTTGGCTGATTAGATCTCTTTTTTAGATATCTAACGTTTACATCTAGCAGGATCTTCGTCCACGGTTTTTGCAGTTAATTTAATCCTTTATTATTAAGACGATACCGAAGGAGTGCCCGATTATTAATACGCGCTGTTTAGCCATGAGGTTAAAGGAAATTTTAGGAAAATTAGCGTGCTCTAAGGAAAACCAAACAGAGTCCTCAGCTAGGGCACCCCAACAAGAACGGAAAAAAAAAAAAATGAAAAGCTACCTGACTACAAAAAACAAACAGGGTTGGGGGAAAAATTGCTCTTGCCTGATTGTTTGTTGGCTTGTTCGTTCGGAGAAAGAAATAAATTCACTTTTGAAAAGCTAAACAGCTCACGATCGGCGTTGGCAGAAAAAAGGGGCGAGCGATAGCGAAGCTCACGAATTTATAGCCCGCTTTGTGTGTGGTGTCTAGCCAGCTATCGTTATCTTGACTATCCATCCTGCAGCTTGCACTGTAAGATAAGATAATGCCCCGCCTCATCATAAAACCCATTAACGCGCCAAGTCAATAATGGGTCATTTAATACACAATAGAAAAGATTACCAATAAGCTTGGTAGAGTACCATTAATACAAATAAAAGGATCCACAGTCAATAAAGTTATTCCGGATATCACAAAAACCGAATCTAATAACTGTTTTATTATACAAGCCATTCTCATTTTTTTATTATAGAAGCCATTCTTACTTCGCTGTCCGCGAACTTGACATTGCTGTCCGTGCACTTGACATTGCTCTTGGAAATCATGCATTGCGCGCGCAATTATTCACTAATCTGTACCTACAGATTAGTGAATAATCTGTAGGTACAGATTAGTGAATAATCTGTAGGTTGCGCTGTTTCCCAGAATTAACTGTAGGCTTTTAGCCAATGAGAAGACAGATGGTGACTACAATGTATAATAATCATATTTATTATTCATTAAGTAACCAATGATTTCTTAATAATGTCTTTTTTAAGGTGAAGGTAAAGCTAGAGGAAAACAAGGACTTCTGCACCTATGTTCCAGCTGGACAAAAATCAGCTGTAATGTTACTAACTCTGAAGAGCCATGAAGCAACTTCTGTGTCATTTCCCATAATACCTATCAAACTTGGTAAAGTTTCTGTCAAAGTAAGCGTCACCGCTGAGCACCCAGATATAAGTCTACAAGCACAGTTTGGAACTGTAGTGGCGAGTGATGTGGTGCTTAGAAACATTTTGGTTGTGGTAAGTTTAATGAAAATTTGATGCTATTTTGTTCATTCTTGCAAGAAAAATTGTAAAGCCGCGAGGATTTAGGAGATGATACAAAACTTAAAGGTACACCCATTAAACTTGCGGATCATTACACGTTTCTGGGAAACTGCCCACCTACCCCTCCCCTAAGCCAACATTTTCCCTTAAGTGAGAACTAAGCGTTAGGGATAGGTGGGCAGTTTCCCAGAAACGTATAATGATCGATGCACTCAATTGGTTACGTGATCAATTTTCTGTAAACACGAAAACAGCTTCGCTTTGAAACAAATGTGATTAGCGGGAACTAACAGAGCATACCGTAAAATTCCAAAAATAAGCCCCTTCATATAAAAGCCCCTCCAAATATAAGCCCCCCAAACCGGTAACGTAAAAAACCCTCCGTTAAATCGCCCCTTCAAATATAAGCCCCTGGGGGCTTGTAACTGGAAAATTGCCCTCAAATACAAAGTAAAACAAAGCAAAAACGGTAAATTTACTTCCAACTGTAAGGCTAGCCCAATCGATTTTGAGACGCAAATTTCCCTCCTTAGATAAGCCCCTCCGAATATAAGCCCCTCCAAAAATAAGCCCCTCAAAAAGGGCTTTTGAAAAATGTAAGCCCTGGGGCTTATTTTCGGAATTTTATGGTATTTAAAGGTGATGTTACACGGGAGGATTCGTAGGGACGATTTTTAGCCCAACACAGCGTAAAATGTTGGAATAATGGTGTAACCAGTCGAAACAATGTCGCAACAAGTGAGTGCTTTTTCATACAAATCCTTGTAAATTTTGAAATTTTCAAACTGTCGTTAAATCTTTCCTTAAGTAATACGGGGCTCTAGTTTTCTCTTGTTCATGGCAGTCAATTTGAGCCCTTTAATGCGTGACCAACTATTGCAAAAGGCCTAAACATGCTTCAAACACAAACGTGGATTTATGGGTAATTATTTACACGTTCTCATACGAGGACTCTCTTGTGTAAAAAATGGTTGTCTGTCTTGTGTAAATTGGTGATCTGTCTTATTTTGTGAGCAAGGTGTTTTGTAGAGGATGACGTAATAATTGGCGATGGACATTAACTTCCTCTTTGATGAGAATCAGAGAGGGTCCCATCTTTCTTGGTTCTTTTCAGGGGTCAATTTAAAAAAACTTTTACACTTGTAATACAAGTGTAGCCATCGTTTAAGGGTCTGAAAATAATAGCTACACTTGTAAATTACATTTGTAAACGTTTTATTAAATTGACCTCGGGCTTTTTGTAGTTTTCAAGAATATTAACGCAGCCATGGATTCGGTACTAAGCGTCCTGATTGTTTTACGTTCTGTGAGGAAGATCATGCAAATGACAGGCTATCAATAGAAATATAATTCTTATAATGTCAAGGCGGCCAGATAAAATTCATGAGGGCGAACCAAGCGGGAAATTGAACTTTTGCCCCCAGCTTACTATTCGCCCTTTCATCACCAAAGAGTATGGTCCCAGACTAATAGAATCTCTTTCAGAACGGTCGCTTGGTATCGCCAGTAAGTTCCTAAGGGCATCCTGTTCCTAAACTGTCGTTCTAAATCATTCGAGAGGCAACCAAGAACAATGTGTGGTTTTGGCTCGGGCCCTTTCTCCGTAAACAATGCTCAGACTCCACCTCCGTAGAGATAAACAACTAGTGTTGGCATTTTCGATTTCAGATATGCCGAGAATTGAATTACATTTTTTTTATTTACAGCCAGAGGGTGTTGAACGACGAATAAAGCACTCTTTTGTACTTGATCCAACGGGTAAGTAACTTTATGAAGTCCGAAGGCTTTGCTCTGAATAGTGATAGATTGAGCGATTATAATTTGCAGGAGTATTGCGGGACGAGAAGCCGGACACAAAGAATTCATCCGCCCCCGCCAAAGGAATCAAACATCATCGTAAGTAGAATGCTTTTCAAGTTACCCTAAATTTTTTGCGGTTTTAATAGTTAATGGCAATAGCTTTCAAAGAAATTCCATTTTGATTATTTAAAAAACGAAGCCGCATTTTCAGCCATTTCCTCAAGCAATGCTTTCTGAGGGAGATGTCGTTTCTGAGTCGTGGAGACGTTTACACCAAACGTGATCTCATATCGGGTGAACTCTTGTTTTGCTGACCAGAATCTTCTCTAATGTCAAGGAGAGAGGTCAAAAACGTTCTCTCATCTAAGCGCTAAAAGCTAGAGGTACGTAAAGAATCAACTCCTGCCAAACGTGTGTGGTAATTTTTGTTTTCATGAAATTTCGTCGACGATAAGGCGAACTATGAGCAAGAATATATAACTGTACAGCTTGTGAGTGCAAACCTATTTCTTTTTTTTTTTCAAAGGTTTTCTCCTTTGACTAAAAATACTATATTGTATTCGGTAGAAGTTGTCCACAATGATATGCAGACAGACAGAATGCTTTTGCGTGTTCCCTCACGTGCAATACCGGGGTCAGTCAAGGCTTCCTTATCTCTTACAGGTAGGTAACTTAGTTATCGCGGAGCTCTCTCGCGCGCGCAGCGGAGCACCATGGGTAAGAAAAAAGGTAAGCTATAGAGGCGAGAAAACTTGGTAATCGCGTAACAATCCGTAGGTCCGTCCACCCATACATGTAGCCCACTGTCAAATGTCATATTTAGTACTACTATGCTGGCGTGGTTAACCGAGAAAGAGCTAGTGTAGAGCGAGAGAAACAAATGAGACCAATTTCGTTGGAAGAAAAACATGAAAATTTTATAGCGGTGGTGAGAAAATTAGAAATGCCTGCAGCCACCAAGGTAAAAATGAGCGGCAGTGAAATAAAAGCAAACATAAAACGTGTTACCATGAAGTTTCAGGATATGGTCTTGCGAACAAAGGGACTGAAGAAAAGTACCTAAAAGTATGCTGCACTTGCAAAGTTGTTGTTGTTGTTGTTGTTTTGCTAATTAAACCTCTTTTTTGCCGTTATCGTTGCGATCGCCGTTTAGTATACGCGATTTTATTTTTTTGCCTGAGTAAACTGTAACTATATAAACGAGAGCTTCGCTTTCTTAGCCCTGTCTAAATCTATATATTCTATACGTCAAGACTACTCTGTACTTGACTGTGTACCGTACACTGTCTCTAGCACTTCTTGAAATTCTGTTGTTGTCTCCTGAAAATTATTCTAGTAGGAGTTTTATGTGTGACAAAATATAAAGTGATTTCTCTTAATCCAAGAACTTGCACGTGCGAAATTCTCTGCCATGCTTTTCAAGGAGTTGCAAGACTTAACTGAGTTTAAAAAAAAATGTTCAACTTTCTTCTTGACCTAGAAATTAACCAATATTTTCCTTATTGACACAGTATTTATTAAGGTATGTGAGAAGTCCTAATTCCTGTTTTGAATCAAGCACTTTTTTTATTGTTTCTGATATTATTAATACTGCAATGTATTTACAGGCAAATGTTTGTCCTTCCTTTGGTGAACAATAGATAAATAGGAATAAATGAATAAATAAATGGAATTGAACTCCCATTGAAATTGCATTAGTCGTCTTTAATGCCTTATGTAATAGCACAGCTGATCATCTCGTTGCCTTGTTTCAAACGTGCAACAATTGTAATAAGGTATGCAAACGGGAATTGCCAATTGCGTTACCGCAGACCTCAAAAGCAAGACAACAAAATGCGAACTACCTTGTTTAGTTCGAGCTTACTAAATACGACTTTCATTTAATATTCACTTGGTAAACTAGGAAATCTTATTGGTCCAGCGGTCACTAGTTTAATATCTGGTGGCTTGGAAACGCTTCTTCGAATGCCCATGGGTTGTGGCGAGCAGACCATGATGTTCTTGGCTCCAAATGTGTACGTTTTGCAGTATTTGTCGCAAACCAGACAGGTCACCGCCGAAATAGAGTCACGTGCGTACACAATGATTCAGTCAGGCAAGTATTTATCCTGCATGTAATGAATCAGTCAATATCACTTTTATTTTGCATTACCTTGCATCTTGCAGCAAATGATTTTGAGACTGAAATCGCGTCTTTTATTCAACAACGCTCAACCCACTTAATACTTTATTGCAAATAGTAAGTTTAATGATGTTAATACTTTAAACACAGTAAGCTTAAAACAAAGAACAAGTTGAAGAACAAGTGAAGAGTACATCAGTCCGAGAATCGTTGTTAAATTCACTAGCTTGAGTGGCGCCTAACAGAAAATCATTTGATTTGTAATGGACTTATAAGCTCTTGATACATCGTCATCTTGCCTGTAATCCTAGGAATGAATGATAGTAAGGATTTATAGAGGAAGCACATCCACTTGGTGGTTCTTCGTTTACCTGGTTCCTGGTCGAATAGGAATTTAGAAATGATGGTTTTTAAATAGAGGGGAAAGATAGAGTACGCGGCGAAAAACCTCTCGGAGCAAAAAAGCCACGTATGGCGTAGACGCCGGGATTTGAACCCGGACCACATTTGTGGGAGGCGATTGCTCTCACCACTGTGCGACCCTTGTTCTACTAGATATATCTAATGGTATTTTTCATACCGATTACAGGCTATCAACGAGCTTTGAATTACCGAAGAGCTGACAAGTCCTTCAGCGCGTTTGGAGAATCTCGCCCTGGGAGCACTTGGTACGGGACACTAGCTAACTAAAGACAAATTTGTATTTAAATTAACAAAGCGAGTTTAAAAGCAGATAGATGCGACACTATAATCACGATAGGCTTTGCCCTATTCTTCGACACTAGTTCTCTATTTAGGTGGATTGATTGTTATGAATAGTTCCAAAAGCCATTATTCGACCTGTTGTATTCCCATCTTAAACCTTTTAATGGTCGGACAAATCATAAAGGCATTATTTCAGTTATTTTAAAATGCCTTGGATTCATCCTCATTATCATCATCAGTAGGATGTCAATCGGCTTTTGGCTTTTGATTCATGCCCCCACGTTTCTCCTTGATTTCCTTACGGGGATTTTGGTACTTCCACATTGCAACCAGAATCATTCAACGTACTGCATTCTCGCTGGTCGGCCCCTTTCCCCTCAGCTACTAGGAAGCAGCCAAGGTGACAGAATGTGCTTCATTCGCCCCATGTAAGGTAATCCAAGAGAGTCTTGGATTCCGGATTCCACGCTGTGGATTCCGGATTCCACATCCGTGGATTCCGGATTCCATAAGTGGCTGGATTCCAGATTTCAAAATTCTATTTTCTGGTTTTCAACGTTTCCTTTGTACTTTGTTTTCACCAAAAAAGCTTGTTCTTTTTTTACCCGAAGTGTACATTGTCTTATATAAAATATAAGTATAAAATATAATTCTTGGCCTTACCCGAGAGGATTATGAATATAGGAGCGGTTTCTGAAGTCCACTGAGTCCACATCGTTGAAGAAATACTAACGAGGAAGGGCTATTCTTATTTTAATAATAACAACGGCGTCAACAATAACAAAAGAGGTACACATTGCCAAAATCAGTGCTTTTCAGGTTCAAACATAATTCGTCTCCGAATTGTTTAATTGCCAAACAGAAATGTAAAACTTCAGTTACAGCTTACCAACAAATAGCGTGAAGATAGTCCAATTACTATACTACAAGCTACGCAGGCAACGGAAACGTTTATCTTAGAATAAACCGTGTCGTTCTCCGTCCTGATAAACTAACTCCCGGCAGTCTTATCAGGAGGGATACTTCTCCCTCATCCTCTGCAGTTGGTGGTGCAGTTTCATTCTCATTGTAATCATCGTCACCGTAGTCCCCGTAGTTAAAATGATGTCTGATCCATCGGAAGAAAAGTCGAGTACTCGGGTTAGAATGCACTTGGGGGAATTCCCATTACAGACATCACCGGAGGTGTATGTTAGTGAATCACTTGTTTGGTTTAGCCACTTTAGGGATACTCTTTGCTGCACAAAATTTCCACCATTCACTTCTATTTGTACATCCTCCAGAAGAACTGCTAGCCAGAAGGGTGAGATCTCTATTCTACGGTTGTGTCTTACTGCCAATATGTCGTCTTTCTGGTAAATGTTTTGCACCCGTACAGCCGTACTCCGCAATGCCACATTAGCATCCACAACTTGGCAGGCTGTTGTTACGTCTTCGCTTTCCTCTAATGAGGCTGTGATGGTAGTAGGACACATACTAAGGGCATAAGGAAGGGTGCCAGTTAGCTCTTTCGTTTTTGAGCGGACATTTTCCTGTCTTACGCCTCTTCCATACTCCTTAGCAAATTCTCGCATCACAGTTTCTCGCCTTGTGTCTTCTTCTTTGCTACCTGTTCCTTCAGTGATTGCTGACAGCTTGTTTGGTCGCGTCTTGATGTTTGGGGGTTCACCTTTGATAATTTTATCCGGATAATATGAATTGGGCCCAGTGAAATATGAGAAATTCTTCTGGTAAATGTGCAGCATATCGTCTTCCACGCAGCGCGCTCTTCTGTAAGCGTAGTTAGCCACTGTAGGCATGTCGTGGTCTGCTCGCATTCCTTTGAAATAGCATTCCACGCCTAAAGTTGTCATACTTTCGAAACAGATCCTGTCCAGAAGGTGACTATGCCCAATCTCCGTTAGCGTGTTGGTAAGGCTGGTCAGCGATTCTAGCACTATGAGGAAGGACTGTCGGGTGCATCGAGGTATGGTCATGTCGGGACCGTTGGTATTTCGCTTGCCCGTCCTCTCCAGGGCTTCCTGTTCGTGGTTAGAGAGAAATGCAACCAACTCCTCGACAGATTTCACATGATCTTCAAATGTACGTGGTAGGTCTTCTTCTTTGGCTTTCCTGTCGAGTCGGAACACGTTTGCATATTGGGCCATCTTACTTTGCAGGGGGATCAGTCCCTTTGCTGACGTCAACATTCTTATTGCTACGTTACCGGTATCGCATACGAAAACAGTGTTTCGATATACGCATAAAGCAGTAGACGCAGTTAGTTTCCTCATCGTCTACAACACCAGAAATTGAAAAAATCTTGCCAAGACCAACGTCTGACACATACAGTTCAACGCTACCCTTTGCAGACTCACATATGGCAAATGGTGACACCAGATCCGGTACATTACCTTCAGAAATAAGGGAAAGATCGTGTACATGGACTTTACGGATACGTCTACCGGCGCAATCTTCTTCCTCACTTTGGCTTTCTTCGGCGCTCCCTTGTACAATCTGGGAAGCGTGACAGAAAAGCGTTCGCAAATTGACTACTCTAACTCTTCCGTTTCCTTGGTCACAAATGTACAGCTTCCCGCTCTCTTTCACCGCAATACCAGCTGGGTTTCTAAATCTGGCCTTGTTGCCAAATCCATTAGTGTGCCTGGGATCAACACCACCAGCGATTAATGTGACATTTGCTGGACAGTGCATGTCAACCATGAAGACTGCATGGAGACGTCTATCGGTAATAAACAGCCTGCTATGCTTTGGGGAGAATGCCAATCCTACCGGGTAGCTTAAAAGAGAGGCCCCGTTCTTTTTCCAGTGCTTGAATTCCAGTTCTGGAACTAATGTTGTGCTCACTCTTTCATCTGGAATGGAATCTTGAATCGCTTTCCGGTGAATCTCCACTGCTGTTTTTACATCCATCCGATCTTTGTTTCGAACTGCTTTCAATGAAACTGATTTCTTGATGTCTTCGTATTCTCTACGTAGCACCAAAAGCAGCCTTACATTCACTAGGTATCCATCAATGTCAATCCAATGCCAAAACTCCGCAGAACGTACTGACTTGATGTTGTGTGGGCAGTCAGGAATAGGGACTTGGTAGGGGTACTTCGCCCTGTCTGCTAGCATGGAATTCATAAAGCTCTTTTGCTTGGGATCGCAGTCAGCGAATTTATAGACGTACGTACCTTTCCGAGTCATGCTTTTTCTTGTGCTTCCCCATGCTGACAAAGATTGATAACGATCGATTGAGAAAAAAATTCAAAGTGATCTCTCGAGATGTCTGATTTCGACTGATTGAATCTGGACTGAATGAAAGACACCACGTCGACACCACGTGCAGCATGTCATTCTTTGAGTGACACTGATGACATGTGCCTGAAATTAAAGAAGCCAGTAACTGCAACCACAGCGACTACTGATACTACGGCCAAGAATAAGGATACTTTATATTATTATTCTTTTGACGTTACCCGAAATCCAAAAATTAGTTCCAATTGCACCCAAACAGGAAAAGAATCTAAACCTCCGACTCCAAAAGCGCAACGCGGAAAAAGGTCGAAAAGCCCGGTCGAAAGGGTGTCTTGTAAAGAGCGATAATATACAGTAATATGAATCACTCCCTGGGATTCTGTCACGTCATTATAATGTGACCATTGCTTCAAATTGATACCCGATATGTCACAATGACAAGGGATGTTCCTGCGAGGGAAACACGCGTGAACATGCCTGTTGCGAGTCCTTGCGACATGAGATTTTCACGCAACAGTCGCTAAAGGAAAAGAAGAGGCCCTGGAACCATCACCACAGAGTGGATTCCAGCAACCTGGATTCTGGATCACAATGCTTGGATTCCGGATTCCATTAGCTGGATTCCGGATTCCAAAGCCGTGGATTCCGGATTCCACAGACCAAAATTACCTGGATTCCGGATTCCGGATTACCTTACATGGGGCGACTTCATGCTTTCACGTGTAGCCCCCAAAATTGATCCCCGGTGGCAAACTCCAGCGAGTGTTCTTCCAATAACGTTACTGTTACTGTTACATGGTGTTAATTGTTTATTACAGGCTCACTGCGTTTGCTGCGAGAGTGTTTTGTGCTGCACAAAATGAATTTGATGGGATTGCAATCGACGAGAATCTTGTTTGTGACTCAGTAAGTTGGATGCTGGAAAATCAACGTCAAGATGGGGCTTTTCCTGAAATGAAGGACATAATTCATAAATCTATGATGGTAGGTTAATTTTCCTCTCTAGGTTTAAAACCGCCAGATCGATATGTTTAATATAAAGCTTTACAGAGAAAGTTAAGAGGTGTAACCCTTCAGGGGTACCCAGCGTAAGTGGTGACATTTTAGATACCACACACCGCAGTCAATCAATCAATCAATCAATCAATCAATCATTTATCTTAACACGTTACGTCGAGGAGCTAAAAAACTCGTTCAAAACTGTATGAACGTTTATAAATAGAATCTATAATAATTACCGCTATATTACAAAACTATTCTATTTTAAAATCAACTCTATAAATATATAAAAACTTAGTAGTAAAAACATAAAATATAAAAAGCCAAAACCTACTAAAAAGCCATATACTAAAAAAGTGATAGGTAAACTATAAGACACGTTCTAAAAATCTACAATCTTGCAATTTTCTTTTGAAGTCATTTGTATCACTTGAAAGACGTACTTGAGAGGACCAACTGTTCCATAGCTTAGTTAATAAATAAGTAAAAGAATTCTTTTTAAATTAAAGATTAAAATGAGGTAATTCCAAGTTCAAACCCTCGCCTATTAGCCCATACGGTGTATGCCTATATATAAAAAGGTTTCTAATATAAGTAGGTCCCGTACCACTTAAGTGTTTAAAAAGAAGTATTAACGCCTGATGTAAACGCCTACAATATAAGGATTGCATGTTAGCCGTATTGAGCAGCTCGTCGTAAGACATTGACTTGCTGTGACCGATTTTGTTTCTGAGATCAACTAGGTGCAATTTATACCTGTTATAATGTAGCAGTAATTTTATGGGAAATAAAGAATCTTCCTAACATTTCTTTCCACCCATCGGGCAATTAATTTGTCATGAATCTTTTTTGAGTAAGAAATTTGGGGTACTGATCATTAAAAATTGTAATCACCTCGCTTACAAGTTACTTTTCCATCATTTGTGTTTTGTTTAGTCTTGCAACTTTTCTTGTTAAAAATAGCTCTCCTCTCGTTACTTATTCGAACGATTTTTATCAACCAATAATTGAAAGGTTTTACATTTTGCCACTCAAGCAATGTTAATTTGAGGTGAAGATACTTTTCCGTTATTTACACTTTCCATTTAGGGTGGAACTCATGGAGATGTGGCCATGACAGCCTTTGTTATTGTGTCTCTCCTAGAATGCAGATGTCATGGTCAGGTCAGTTCAATTTTTAACTACTAGTTAAGGCGATTGTTTTTAGTGATGTGGTTTCTTGTAAGGCTGGACCTAAAAAGCCGCGCTAGAGAACGTACTAGCAAACCATTTAACTAGGTTTACTAATCATCAATGCTTTAAGAATCAATGCATTATAGTGTATCATTTCTCGTGCTTGGACGTTGAAAAGGGTGCCTACTTTTAATTTTTAGGGCCTCTTCACATGTGCCCTGTTGACCGGGCTGGCCCGGTTTCCGAGATCTCGCCTTACCTCTTAATCCTTTGTAATATTTTCGATGTGTTCAAATGAGAGGGCGGGCTGGCACGGTTCCCGAGATCTCGGTTTTTCCAACCGGGATCTCGGTAAGCGGAATGAAAATTTTACCTTACGAACACTTCAGCCCGGTTACATAAATTGAAAGCGGGATGAACTCTGGCGGACCGGATTGCATCGTCTTGCATTCATAGGCGTACGGGCAATTTTTTGCCAGGGGGGGCGGTAAACCATTTGCCCAAAAAATTCTTGCAAGTTGCCCAAATTTTTACAAAACAGTCGAACAGAAAAGAGGGCCATATGATGCAACAACATAAGCCGTACTAGCATATGAAAGTGGCTTGATACAGTTTTTCAGGGTCAATACCTGTGAAGTTTTTTTGAACATAGACTACGACACCATAAACAGACATTTGGAAAAATTGCCACCACAGTTGTATTAGATAAAGATGAAAATTTGTTATGATCCGGGTTGCAATAACATCGGCGTTGTCATAGCTACCAAATGACGCCATTACCTATTATACTTGCAGCAACATTTCTCACTGGGAACTGTTCTTCCAAAAATCGTTCACGGGAGCATTTTCCTCCAATAGTCGCCTCGATGTTCGTGAAGTTAAAACGGAATCTGTAAGAGCGTTGCGGAGATATTTTGGGATAAAGTTTTAAACGATAAAAAAGGAAAATCTTGATGTTTGGCCGTTATCTCTAGAAAACTAAGCGTTTTTGACATGCAATTTCACCTCATAGTAGTTTTAATCTTTTTAAAAACGTGGGTAAAAGATCATGGAGATAGCTCTGGCCAAAAAAGGATTTGAGTATTTAGTATGTATCATGGCGCTCTTGTTAGCGGTTTTGTAAACATTTCGGTCTACTTTAACAAATTAGTGAATAATTTTTAAACCACTCGATAGATTTTTTTAAAAAAAATTACGATTCTTCCCGTAATTCAAACTGAGAATTAGTCAGCCACTGCTTCACTTTTAGACCCATTGCTGATGCTATCTGCCATACAGTGTTCTACGAGCGGAGATGATTCTAGAAAGTTAGGCAGAAGTTTATTCTGATCAATTCACGACTGGAAATAGCCCATCGCAGTACAGTGCCCAACAATAAAAAAAATCAGCACATGATACCCTTCCCTTGTAACCAGAAACTCATTACGTGCTAGGCAACCACTGTCTTGTGTGAATATAATAGTACTGGATTATTACGCCAACTTCTAGCCTGCGAAGCGCAGACGCATTTCCGGTCGTCGCTTCTCTCCCTCCGAAAAATAGCTATTTTTCGGAGGGAGAGAAGCGACGACCGGAAATGCGTCTGCGCTTCGCAGGCTAGCCAACTTCAGGTTAAAATAGAAAATATTTATCTCTTCAAAATAATGATTTAAAAAACACGGAAACGTCTTAAAAAACTGGTTTTACCCAAAATTTCTCTCGCTGCCCAAAAAATCTGAGTTGCCCAAAATTTGGGGGGGGGGCTGCAGCCCCCCTCGCCCCCCCGGCCCGTACGCCTATGCTTGCATTGCCTGCTGTGTTTTCCACATCGTAAGCATCCCATTTAACTGCAGTGATACAGCCATGCTATGACAGGCGCGAAAGTCATGATTTTTTTTTCGCCATATTTGCTTTCTTTTTCGCTTTTCGCGTCAGAACTCGTAGCAAGGATATTCGGCCTTTTCTCATCTCGGAAACGGGGCTGAAATTTCCTGTCATATGAACCCAAGGCGAAATTGGTCCCGGTGACCGGGCCAGCCCGGCCACTCGGACTCATGTCAAGAGGCCCTTACTTAGTTTTCAATTAAGAGGGTTAGGGAAGCGCACACACATTCTTAATCGGAAGGGGTAGCTTACCCTTGGCGATTCTATAGTTTTTAGACCGTTAATTGTGCTATAAACTATCAACATTCTGTCAGTTCTGTCTGTTCTGTGTTGCTAGTTTTATAAGAGAACTATTGGTTAGCCTTTACTCATGAGCACATAAAATTTTTATAAAATAGTAAACCCGCTTATATATTACGAGTAGCTCCATGACTGTTTCATCCATAAGAAATATTTTAGACAATAGGGTATCAATAGGGTACCAATCTGGTATCTGGAAGCTCAGGAATCTTACGTCAGCCGTTTCCCCCCGTGACTCTTACTTATTAAAAATATCTCTTATATGAAATTATGAAATTCATAGTCGAAGTTATCCCAACTGGCCACCCATTATTCAACTCATGATCAAGCTAATGGTTACTTGGAGACTACCTAATGGCTTTATTAACCCATTGATTACTAGAACAAGAGCCGGCATATTCAGGATGCTGTAGCTTTCATGGAAACAGAGTTAGACAGAATCCACAAAGTAAACATTCTGGCACTTTCTACCTACGCCTTAGCGTTAGCCGGCAGCAGCAAGAGCTCCACGGCGAACAAAAAACTTCTTCAGAGTATGATCTTTAATAAAGGTGAAAACTTCATTCCGTTGTCTCATTTTAATCAAGTTATTAGAGTTTGAATGTTCCCCTGAAGTGGTGAACTTAGTTTAGGAAGAAAGACAAGCAAACGAAAAGCAAAGTCCAAGAAGAAAGCGCGTAAGCCATTTGTTTTTTAGGCTTTTGTTATACTGCAAAAAATTAAAAGATAAATTTGCACGGGACCAGTAACAAGCTAGAGAAGGGAACTAGAGTTGGCCAGGTCGTGGCTTGAAAATCTCAAGTGTTGTCAGAACTCTCGCGCACAATAGATAACTAGGGATTAGAGCACTCTCTTCTATGCGCCGTTTGCATAGGAGTTAAATAAATTTTTCCCTGTATGTTTAAGCAAGTTTACCTAATTGCATTTCATTCATACATTTCATTATCACAGACGAAGCCGTTCGTTATTGGGATGTTGGAAATGATGCTTTAAACGTGGAAACAACTGCTTATGCGCTTCTTGCGCAGATGGCACTTGGACGACTGACGTTTTCAGGACCAATTGTTACATGGCTGACAGGACAAAGAGATCCACAGGGAGGCTTTGTTTCAACACAGGTTTGCCAATATATGCCAAAAAATAAAATGTACTTGTCAATACTTAAATAGCTAATTAGAATTGTTAGAATCACATCCAGAGACAGCATGCATATCAGATTTTACTCATCTTGCATACTGTTGGTCTATAAGGTATTGGAATTTTTGGTGTACACTGAGAATCATTGGCGGATGATGGGAAAATGAGCGAAACTATCAATTCGTCCTCTCCTGTGGAACCATTGCGCGCGCGCACACACAAAAACTTTGTACACAGTCTATGCGACCTTTACTCATTCGTGTTAATCTTACTGTATGAAAATCGTAATTTTTTTCGCCAGGATACATGTGTTGCATTACAAGCGCTCTCAAAATACAGTGAGAAAACTGCTGGTGCAAAACTTGACTTACGTGTGTCTGTCTCCTCCGAGAAAGATGTCAACTGGAAAAGGAAGTATCATATTGATCGTGGCAACGCCCTTATTCTCAGACAAGAAGACGTAAGACTATTATCTAGCTAAACCAATAATTAAATAAGAATAAAACAGGATAACTGTTGCATTAAAATACGAATGGGCGACTTTGTTTTAGTGTTGGATTTCAGGACGGCTTCTCCTTTTCAACTGCTCCTATCTCTGTTAAGTAGCAAGATTTCTCGGAAACTCGGTCGTTTTCTCGGGTTGAAGGTCGCCCTTCACTCAAAAGGAGAACGCTGTCATTAAATACGTGAAAAAGTATATCTTAGCAATTGAATGTCATAGAACAAACAATATTCAATTATAAATTAATTCCCTCTGATTACTGTGTTTGTCTGTCGTGACAGGTTACCCCTCTTCTTGGAGGACAACTGTTTATTGACTCCTCTGGTAGTGGCGTAGGACAACTTTTGGTAAATCAAAAGAATAAATTAAATAAAGTAGAATTAATAAAATCGGACAGATTAAAGAATGAATTCTTCAGGAAAATACCGCCAAAAGCTAAGTACACTTCTTTCACTAAAGTCTTTGTAAATAAAGCCCAATAACCTTTACACTCCTTTTAATCGCTTACCGAAGCAATATCTCAGTTAAAACAATAAGAAAAGTCGGTTACGAGCTCTCCAAATTCAAATTGATCCCTTAAGTAGGCCTCAGAAATAGCTTTTTAAACAAATACACTAAGCATTCAATATATCAGCCATATAATTAGTTATGAGACTAGTTAGGTTGTATGGCTAAATCCCTCAGAACTAAAGTGGTCTTTCAAAGCATAGTCAAAGAATCCACTGCGTCATTTTTTTTTTCGTATCTATGTTGCCGACTGCTTTTTATTCAATTAACTCATTCAAGCTGCTTTCAGGTCAGGCCGGAATACTGGGTAATAAGGAGAGTGACTTCGTTTCTCGTCGCAACGGAAGATGAGATTCCGCCAGGGGTATTTTATTGTAAATTCCTTTTTGTAGATTGAAGTTCACTATAATGTTCCGTCAGCAAAGAACGAAACCTGCCACTTTGCTCTTAAGATTGAAGTCCGTGAAGAAGCGAAACAGGGCAAAGAGGAAGTGATGTCAATCATGGGCCGTTCACGAGGGAGAAGAGATAATGACAACCGAAGGAAAAAATCCAAGAAATGCCGCAAAAACAAGAAGAGAAAATCTTGCAAAACGAAACGGAAAAATGTGAAGCATCACAAGAGGCCAAGCACGGACGCTAAAGTCCCGGATGCTCTACAGCTGAAAATATGTGCAAGGTTTGTAATGCTCCACATACTTTCTACTTGGGTGCCGCTGTTAACATCTGAATATGACAAGAAACAACCTTTACTTAACATGACTTAAAGTACGCACACTTAAGTTCGCAATTGCCTTGAGTCTTAAAACGCGTTTTATAAGGCTCAGCAATGTTAGATTTACCTGAATGCATGGCTAAATCGGTAATACATTGAAAAAAAAGTTCCGAATTCATGGTGCTAATAAAGCTCTATTAGAAATTACTCTCTTACGGTCAACTCCATCACTGGGACACCGCTCTATTGCATACAGTTCGTTTGATCCTATTAAGCTTCCAAACTTTATACAGTTTCTACCTCTACGATTATGGCCTTTTCCCTTACGTATGATGAAGCGATTCTGGAATCTCTTTGTCTCAAATTAGTGTCCGTTCACCCTAAACTTACCCTGTTTTCCAAGCTCTCTTTGAATGAAAAGAGGTGGAAGATCAGTCGTGATCATGATCATGATCATGGTCATCATCGCCCCCTCGTCATCACCATTGAAGGAATCTTTTCATCCAGAAATAAATCCTGGTAATAGCATTGAAAAAGGGGAGGGGGAGCGGAAAGTAAAGCGTAAAAGAAGCAAGAAGGACAAGTCAAGCTTGCAGCCCTCGAAATTTTGATTTTGGCTCACACCTGAATTAAGATCCTAAGTTGCATTTTCACACTGTAAACAGCATTTGGCTTTATAGGGACCAAACAGTGGCTTTCCAAGCCTTCGGCAAAAGAGAATGAGCTAACCTCATTCTCTCTTGTCTACGGACGATAATGGCAAAAATTTACAACTTCTTTATGACACTGCCCTGTAGTCTGCAAATGTGACAGTGTCGCATTAAACCATTGTGGCAGAGATTCCATTGCCAAGTATTCCCGTAGAAAGTCGATCTATTAATGTGAAAGGTCCAGGAAATATTTTAGACGAACTCGACACGTGCAAATGGGTGAAAGCAGGCATCTTGTGAGAATTCAAACTGAAAATGTTAGATTGCCAAGCAAGATTGAAAATTATAATTTATTAATTGTGATTATTTCTAAGGGCTAATAACAATTGTTGAACTTTGAATTTTATCGATAGATACCTAAAACAAGGCAAAACCGGGATGACAATAATGGAGATAGGTGTTTTCTCTGGTTTTTCTCCTGATAAGGAATCGCTCATAGAGGTAACTTGCCAACAATATTTCAGTAGATTCTGACAGTTACAGCCTGTTCCCATAACAAATCTAGACGTCTAAGTTGCTTTTGTTTTTGTTTTTGTTGATGCGGTAGTTAACTCTAGTACTAGACTAGGCATTACTTTGGTTTTCTGGGACATATCGCGGGGATCGCACGGAAAGCAATGACGACGGCGAAAAGTGAAGTCTCGCGTATTCAAACTTTATTGTGCTAATATTCCATCTCGTTCAATTTGTCGATTGTTGGCAATTTTTTTCTGATATTGAATTCTAAAAGACTGTATCGAAGTTGGGAAAAGAAAAAGAAAGTCTTTGTCTTGTGTCAGCACGTCCTTCAAAAAACGTGAACCTAGGCATTTTCACGTCGTAGTCGTGCAATCACGGCAAAGAAATGTACAAAAAAGCGTGGCGGTGGAGAGTTGTTGTTTTGTCAATCTAAAACTATTGTTTGTTTTTTTTTTGCCGTTCTCGTTGACGTCGCCGTCGTCGTTGCTTAAGCCCCCTATTTTAAAGACACTGAAGCTATCAATTAGCAAGAAATTGGATGAAGCTGACTATAGGATCTGAGGAATGAAAAACATTTGGTATTTTTTTAAACTCATCATCAGGAACGAAATCTAGTGTCACAGCAAAATAACCCAGGAATTAATTTGCTCAGGCGAAAGTAACCACGTTAAGGTTACTTAAGAAGGATTCATAGACCAACGTTAACTATTAACATTTTTCTGTGTTTTATAGTTGATGGAAAACGTTCGTCCAACTGTGGACAGATTTGAAGTTTCTGATAGATCTGTGATACTCTACGTCAGCGAGGTAAAACAAATCGTTCTTTCTGGTTATCTACTGCGTACTGTTCAATGCCTATCGTCTTTTTAACGGTTATTTTTTTCTTTCCTGAAATGAACTGAGTCAACCAATTCATCCGTTACTCGATTAAATGACGATGGATAGAAAAGCTGCGTTGATGACTGATAGAAGAAATTTCCTCAGTAAGGTTTTTAACAGAGTTGCCGAATACCAAATTCCAAAAGATAAAAAAATAAAAATAATTAAAATAAATTTGTTTACGTATAATGAGAGTGGAAAATTATAAGTAGTGTTGTTCCAATTTCCGCTAGGAGTGACGTCGCATAGGAATATTGATGTGCTGTAAACAAATACTTAAATGCGCCACTTTTGAACTTATTTTTTTTCTGCTTGTGGGCATTTATCTCTCCTGATAGATTTCTAGTGACAGGGAGTTTTGTGCCAAATTTATGGTGAACCGTATCAATGACGTGGGAACTGTCCAACCAGTGCCAGTGAAGGTTTACGACTACTATAAACCAGGTGTGTTATTGCTTCTGGTAATTTTGTAATTCTTAACATACTTGGTAATTGTGTATGATTATTTAGAGTTTGAAAAAAGAAAAAAAAAGAAAAGAAAAGGAATTGAACAAGGACTTAACTCAGTGATATTCGGAGATTAATTAAATGTTTGTTTATTCATTTCTATCGCAACAGATGATTCCTGTACGGAATTCTATTCCCCGAATGCACGAAGTGCACTATTGGCGGGGATGTGCCAAGACGGCTACTGTAAATGCTCTCAAGGTATTATAATTTCTAGGGACCATTTTTCATTTTGCCTTTAAAATTGATTTTGACGATAACTTGGTTAGACCTCAAACATGGAAAATGATTATTTTATAAACTATTTGCTCAAACGCCACTTTTTAGTAATTGTAAATGGTCGCAATCTATCCCTATCTATTTGTTCGCATTCTTCCATTTTGGCATCAGTGTGCGAAATTTAACGTCTCCAAGAGCAAGAAATCGTGCATGTGTTCACCGTTTCTCCAAAAATGTATATGGCTTTCTTCACACTTGGTGCCCGGACACGGTGCCCCAGTACGGTACTCGCTATCAAGCGGTTTTCAAGATATTCGCTCATTTATTAAAGCCTACCAAAGATTAAACTATTTACAAAAATGCCAACAAGAGCACCAAAATGTATCCTCATCAAATCTCCTCTTATTGTGCTATCCCATGACGTTTTTACACACGATTTTAAAAAGAATGAAAATGAAGTCAAATCGCATTTCAAACGTGGTTCCTTTTCTTTTGGTAATGGTCTTCCATCAAGATTGTCCACTCTTAACGGTCTTTTTATCCATAAAAACTTCATCCCAAAGTATCTCGCTAACGCCCACAGATTTTCCTCAAACTTTACGAATATTGAGGTAGCTATTTACTGAACATGGTGCCGTGAACGATTTTGGAAAAAGGCTCCCAGTGTTGAGAAATGCGCCTGCGAGAAAAATAGGTAATGACGTCATTTCGTTGCTATTACACCTCCAAAATTAACATACACAAATGTTCATCTTTCCTGATAAAAAGCTGTGGTGGTCATTTTCTTATATCTCTGTTTATGGGGAGGTGAGTTAATGCTCAAACCTAGGAGGAAGAGAAAATAGAGTTGAGACACCATAATAACCTTCTGGATGGCATATTTGAACTAATAGCCTAACTTACCTTGCGTGTCTCAAAATAATAAGGTTTATATCTGGTAGTTTTTGCTCTTATTTTCAGATGACTGCTCTTCCTGTGTTGGAGGGCGTTCATTTACTCTTCCCGAGTTGGCGAGTAAGGTCTGCAGCGATTTTGACTTTGGTAAGAATCCCATCGGCACTTTAAATAGTGGATTAAGCTCTGTTTTGTTTGTTTGTTTTTTGATGTTATGTTGGGTGAATGGGACGCAAATAGTACTCTTGAAATTTGGTTAATTGACAAAAAAATCCCTCCACACCTGGTTGGTCAGCTTTTTAAGTGTGCCATAATAACATTTCAGAGATGTTCATGGTATTCACAGTTTTCTGAATTTCAAAGCAATTTTGCACCAAAGAAGAGTAGTTATTAACAGTGTCATCATATAGTGGTTGCAACATGGAAAGTTAAAGAATAACCTTATCCGCACTAACTTTGATCTTAACGCATTTCAGCTTTTATAGGCGAAGTGCTTCTGCTGGACGAACGCGACTTTAGAAAACAATCCTGGATCACCTACGACATAGCAATAAAGGAAGTAATCAAAAAGAAAAAAACCGACTTGAAAAAGGGAGACTTTGTTGAATTTAAAAAGCGATCAGGCTGCCAATGTCCAGAGCTTGTAGAGAGGAAAGAGTATCTCATCATGGGTCAAGAGAAAGGACAGTTCTTTCTGTTTGATGAAGGATCTTTTGTTATTCCTTGGGTGAGGAAACGAACAAGCAGATTTGACCTTCGCGCTCGAGTAGGTTTAGATCCTAGATGTAACATTTAAATTCCTCAGCGATGAAATCAAATAAAATATATAATAATTAGTTTTGTTTTTGTAGTGAGAAATACTATAATATCTGGATGTTTTTGTCTAATAATTGTTACCGCTAAATAGGGGCTACAATGATGCACTGTAGGAATTGTTAATTAGTAATGCAATGGACTTCGGAAAGTTCTATAAGTTAAAAAATAACTATAAATAATTACAATAACTATAAAAGCTAATAATTAAAAGAAATTAAATTTATGAAAAGAATGTGTGTTAACGAATTTTGAGATTTTCAGCGAGGTAAGGTCAAAAGGACTTGTTGTCTGTATTTTATAGAATTAAAAAAATTTCCAGGTTGAAGTGAACCATTGTCATGAAACTGACTCCGAGCTTCAAATTTAAGAACATAACGTAGCAAATTTTTAGTAATGTGTGACCGAATTTTTGTTGTTGTTGTTTCTTTTATATTTTTTATATTCCGGCTTTTTTTCTTACTAGATTATCTTCGTTCACTCTTTAGGTAACTGGGTAACTTACTTTGTGGAGAGGAAAAATGATGAGTTAGGTCTGGTTTAGACGTCGTATTTCATATGAACCGAGTCGAATTCGAATTTAGGCCCACCCATATTCATGTAGGTTGGTTGAAGAGACCGCCTTTTCCCCAAATTTTGAAATTGACCTGCAATCGATTATCTATGGACACTGCTGGAAAGAGCACCTTAAAATTACTTGACTTATCAAGTTTTAAGGTGACACCTAAGGCACTTGACCATGACCAGCCAGAATGCTATAGAAAGTCGCGAAATTTTCCGTACGTATGGGGAGGGGATACTAATTTGCTTCCACCACACAAACGTCAATAAACTTTCGCGAATTTGGGGAACTATTATTTTCGTTATCTTTTTATCAAATCACTCTAAATCATGTCAAATGTACTGATTTTAACGTGTTCTTTCCAGTGGTTTTGATGGATTTTACTGGTCCCAATCAAAAGTTGAAAGATAGTGGAAGGGTCTCTTGATTCAGACGGCGATCTTCAATCCAGCCGAACTTATTTCAAATAAGGAGAAAACAAAATTTATCACAAATACATTAAAAAATTTGTGCATTTGGTTCGGCTCATGTGGCGGTCGGCGTCTGAATCAACGCAAGTCCACAGTTTTATTCCCTGCTGCCCCGATCCAAATTCAATTAGCGGATTTGAACTGATTCAGACACTGCTCTAAGAATGAGCTCAATTCATTGAATTCGATTCTGCTCCTGTGAAGCAGAGCCCCTGAACCGTGTGTTGGGTATTGCCGAGGTATTTGCCATTGGGGCCTGCGCAGTAGATTGTGAGCCAGGGGAATCTGGCAACCATTAAAAGCGTGCTTGGTTCAAGTCGTGTATGTGTTTATCTCTGGTTAAATTCGTGCTTTCTTAGCCCATCCGAGCGGAATACCACACCTGGGCTTAACGAATTAATACAAAGAAGATATAAATGATTTTAGTATGTACTAAAACAGTGGATAGTGTTTTTCGCGCGTTCTGATTGGCTACTCAATCGGTGAGTATCCTGCACTATTCACTGATTCACCTCCAGTTCCCCCGAGAGAGCGACGCCAAACTCGCGTTGGTTGCAAGAAAAATGCCTTCCCGGTTTGCTGCCGTAACAAACATGAAATTTCACAATTAATCAAGCAAGCTGTTTCCCAAATACACGAAGAAGGTGACGAAGTTCGGTTTGGAAGTTTTAACAGATAAAGCTTTGGTCTTTTTGACTTCAATTTATCGATAAAACCAGTGAAAAAGTTTTTTGTTTACAGATGCAAATTAAGCTTAAGTCTTGGGTTACTTTATTTACTTGACCTGTTCATAAATAAGCTTAAAACTAAATTTAATAATCTTTTTTACAGAATGATTTTAAATGCAAAAAGAATTCACAACTCCTTTAATTTTAAAGAAATTTCCCCTCAAGAGCTAAACAAATGCCTTCAAAAGTTTTATTTTCGGCAAGAAAAAGCGACGACCGCGGACGTTCGGTCATTGCGCGCCAAAATTGCAATCGTTGGCAACGGTAAATGAGTTAAAAATCATCAAGTGGAGATGGCTGGTACCGAGGCCACGAGGCAGCTAGGTAAATACCACCACTAGCCACCGACACTGACTGGAGGTTAATAATTGTTATTTATTGAAAAGAACCGTCGAACAAACCTAAATTAAGCGTTACCCTTAACCAAAAATGACTGCTGTGTTTAATTATAAGGCACTCGTTAATTAACTATGAAATCTTTCACCTATTGATACCAATACTATGAGATTCAGATTGGTTTTCAAACAAGGTATTTTTTTTTTCAAAAAAATGACAGCGAATCTCTTGCATGGAAATGAGATGAACAAGTGTTTTACTTAGAGAAGACACTTTTTAAACAGAACATGCATGGAATAGTGTTGAATCTTGTCTGTACAGATAGTAACAAAACATAACTATTGGCTCGCTGGTCGTCAAACTTAAGTTTAAATTTCAGGTTCGAGAAAGTCCACTTACATTGCAACAGTATATATCAGTTAGTCTCAGCAAAGAAGTTTCAAGTCTAGTTTAAAATGGTATAATGGCTACTGAAATCCAGACTCTCTACAGCTGAATACCACAACAATTGGAAGGAGAATTATGGGACTGCCAGGACCATTGAGTTCTTTTTCTGACGTCTTTGTTTTGGTGAGAAGAATGTTCCCGTGTTCGAAGTTGAACGTAACTCCTGGCGCCATGGGTACAGATTGCGGACTTTGGAGCTCGCCGCTGTTTTTTCCTTCAGCAAAAATCTCTTCAGTTGTTCCACAATTCAAAGACAAGGATCTTGGTTTTTTCTTTTGAAATATGGCAAGAACTTCGGCATAGTGTTTGATAGCCTGGTCAACGTACCCTAAATCGGCTTTACAGAAAAAAATAATACCAACTGAAAGTTAGCGCGAAACATTTTGTTTTGTACTATTCCGCCCGTGTTGTTGTGGAAATTACCAAGGTAACGAAACAACTTTAAGTTAATTTTAATGTTTATTGATATCTATTTTCACTTGAAACAACCGCAAAGTTTATCTTTTGGTATCATGATTGTTTTTTATCGCAAAGGTAACTATTATTTCCAAACATCTTGGAACACCACGGTACGTGAAAATCTAGTTATGTATCCAAAATCCACTTGAAGGCGTTAGGTTTAGCAACGATCTGAAAATCTCGGAGAGTCAACGTTTTTGAAGCTAATTCCCATGGTAACGGCACAAAGGAATTTAAATTTTATGTATTGAATTGGAATAAATCCTGGATGCGGTGAAGTGAAGAAAGTCAAGAAAGCTCTCATGCTATGTAGAGGAGGTATGGCGTTAAGTTAACATGGTAGCAAAGTTTTTGGACCTCACCAATTCTTTCGTGACAGAGATGGCCATTTGCATTGTAAGGGCTATCGTTTTTGTCTGAGTGCAATCATGCACAGGAAAGTCACGTGACAAATAACAATTTTTTCGATTTTTCCCATGTTTGTAGGACTATGGTTTGTTGAGATCCGGAAATTTTGCTACTATGGCAATGACGTAACGACTTCTCCCCTCTATTAATTTCTATTTTTACTAGAAATTATAGCAACATTTATTCCGTATACAAATAACCATGATTTTATTGTAAGCGAAATTGTTAAAATTATCTCAATACTTTTGAAAATGGCACGTAATAGTTTTACCTTTGTTAAGCTCGAAATTAACCAGAAAGCGAAGCTAAAAGAGGCAAGAATCTATAGGAACGGTCGGAACGCGGTGAGTCAGGAGGTATAACTGACTTCTTTATTATTTTCTGTTGTCATTTAACTCCATGGAAATGTTTCCTTTTTAGGGAAAAGAAGCATCCCGTATTACAATGGAAGGTCGCGTAGGAAAGCGCAGAAAAGAAATATCTCTTTGACGTGTTCGTTGTCTTCTGTTTGGGTTGGTCTTCTCGGTTTTGGTTCTTAATATTTAGGCTGGAAACCGTGACAACATCTTGGGAGTGATATAAATAGAAAGATAGAACATCACCTTGACGACATAAGACCTACGAACTCGCGCGGGCGACAGGTGCGCAGTAGAGCATTGTGGGTAACAAAATTAGGAAAACCTTGGAAACGAGATATTTTGGTCATGCCTTCACCGTGTTTCGGTCTGTCCAACCCCTCTATGTAAGCCGATGTAAAATGTTACACTTATATACGTCATCCATGTGAAAGTCAATTGACAGCTGTCAAAGTATTGCATCCGCTGACCTTCATTACACGACCGTATTGCAGTTTCAGATATGCTACCAATTACGCCTAAAGGCTCGTGTGTCTATTAAGAAAAATCAATTCATCCGTCGGATATTTCACGGTATACCACTCGAAACTAACTAGTATAAATTCATACTAACAAAGGTTAGACTTGTTGCTCGTCAATCATGGTCAATTATGTCTCACTTATTCTCAGCGTATTAAATTTCAGGGAGAGAAATTGCAATTAAGTCTCGGATATCATTAACGGAATTAATACGACTGAAATGTAAATAACACCTTGTATGTATTTTTTTTTCCTGCCGACTGCCAAGGAAACCGGGGGGGGAGGGTACTCCCTTTATGTGCCGCCCTATCGGGTAGGGTTTTTGCGTCGTTTTGGTCTGAAAACAGGTATACAGTTTACCCATTTTGGTCTGGAATCAGGTATGGTTTTCGAGGGAACTACGGAGTCAGGCATGAATGTAAGAAAGAAAGAAAAATATGAGCATTCGAAATGGATTTGAATACTTTTTTGCTTGCGCTCCAACGGTTAAGAGATGATGACATAATTTCTGCCTAAAGGCCAGGTGGGAAAACGGGTATGGATTTTAGAGGTCTAGTCTGAAAACGGGTGTGGAAAATTACATTTTTTGGCCTGAAATCGGGTCAAGATTTGAGGAAACGGGCGGCACACCCCCATCAAGAATTCCCAGGAGTACTTCCCCCCGGGCAAGAAAGTAGTTGAAGTCTCCTTTTTTATTTCACCCTTTCTTTTTTTTTTATTTCGCCATAACTAGAAACATTTCGGAATTACTGCGACAGTTCTAATTTTAAGTTAGGATGACAAGCTGCTCTTAACTAGCAAATAAAACAAACTTTAGCGTCTTTCTTCGTTCTTTTCTTGATGTATTGGCTCCTGAAATCCTGGCTTTTCATCACTGAATACCACGACGATAGGAAGGAGAACTTTGGGACTGCCTGGACCATTAAGTTCTTTTTCTGTCGACTGAGTTTTCTTCTGGAGAATGTTCCCATTTTCGAAGCTGAATATAGTTCCCCGCGCGAGGGTTGCGGATCGCAGACTTTGCAGCTCATCGATGTTTTTTCCTTTAGCAACTATTCCTTCAATTGGTGCACAATTCAAGGACAATGATCTCGGCTTTCTTCTTTTAAAAGATGGCAATAACTTGGGCATATTGTTTGATAGCTTGGTCAGCGTTCCTAAATTTTGCTTAAGAGAAAATTACTGCCAACTGAGACGTTTACGCAAAATATTTATACTTTTCCGTCTGTGTTGTTGTGGAAATTTACTAAGGTAACGACACGAACAAAAAGTTAATTTGATCTTTATTGATATCTATTTTTACCGGAAACCACAGTAACGTTTATCTTTTGATGTCATGATTCATTTTTTTCTCTTAACAGGAGCGATTCTCTCAAAACGTTTTGGAATACTAATGGTACGTATATATATTAAATGAGTCCAAAGTTCGCTAGAAAGCGTTGGGCTAAGCAAAAAAGTGAAAAGCTTGGATAATCCAATATTCCGTACGTGGTGTTTTTCTCGTTACCACAGTAACGAAACAAATAAAAGTTTAATTTTAGGCACTGCCGGGGGATAAATCCTGGGCGCGGCGTTATCTTAAAATTTCTATAATTGCTTAGTTCTGTTTTTAACCAAAAACCAGAACAACAATGATTCTATTCACCAATAATCATGGTTTTTTTGGCTTGACGGTGAAAAATATCTCAAAACGGTTAAAAATGGCACTTAGGAAATTTAACCATCGGCCGGTTCGAAACAAACTACAAAGGTAAGCTGAACAGCAAAGTTCAGCCAGCGCCTGGTAAGCTCAGTTGGGAGAGCGCCGGTCTGCTGAGCGGGAGGTCGCAGGTTCGGGTCTTTAAATTAGTATCTCACAGCAATTTCACTTATCTGGTTTTTGGGGGACGTAAAAGAACCCACACCACTGTTTGAAAAGAGTAGGAGACGTAGACCTCTTTGGTGTGGGCAACATCCCCTGCGCTGGACTTGTTATCCGTAAGGACACACTAAAATTGGAACCCTAGCCCTAACCCTATAAAATTCCAAAAGCAGACGGCATATTCTATGTTATTTTGATTAAATGCTTTTGAAAGCTAAGCTGTAATTCATGCAATACTGGACTCTTTCTTGAAAGCAAGTCAGGACTGTAACGAACACCTTAAAAGTAAACCAGAGTGAAAAAGAGGTTTTAGTCGAAAATTCGGAAATGGCGGGTTATGATTTTGGAGCGAGAACTGTGCACTGAGTGTCCAATCAATCTTTCGCATTACGTCATTTGGCGATTGCACGACCTGCCAAAGAAGGGAACTACAAAATATGGTAGAGAGACAAGAAAAAGAATTTCATCGCTGGACTCTTATCTTATGTTTTTATGGCAGCGATAGGTCTACAATAAAGAGAAATTTACTCCATTTTGAGATTAACAAACAACCTCGCTGCATATGTACATGAACGTTTATTTGACGGAACTTTCATTTGTTGATGAGGAACTGCGTTTTTTGTTTTTTGTTATTATTTAGAACATAGATAGCATGATCCGTAATTTAATAATTATAAAAGTCAGAGATTATGGCGTGTCAGACGGACAATAAAAATGTAATTATATATTTGCACCTACAAGATGTTTGACCTTAAACAAAGGTGTGACTATAATTATAAAAAGAATTGTAAACATTGCTTTGGTGTTGATCATTATGTTCACCACTCTTTTTCACTCAAAATTGTGATTTTCCTTGATTAAAAAATTGACGGATTCTCCTTATTAATTTAATTCCTGTTTAAAGGGCATCTTTATACTACCAAAGAGATTATCTAAAAGGCGGGAAAATGTTTCTATGGTCAATAAGTCACCATGCCTCTCTTGTTTCAAATCAATCAAAAAGCCTTCGAGTCATTTGAAAATGCCGGCATACAAGTGGTATGATATAAGAATTCAAAATTAGAGTTCATAGTAATTTTTTAGGTCAAAAGTTATCTCTGGGTTTTATAAAACATCGTCGGCCAATCACTACGACAAAATAGCAAATATTAGGAAAATTGCTTCAACAAATCGCTAGTATTTTCTTAACGTAACGGGGAACGTTGAGCCCAAGATTTTCTTCGCGGTAATCATTAATTTTTCACTTCTTTTCCACTTAAAGTTGTTATACCACACGTAAACCAATTAAAATAGGCCAATCAACATCCCCGCAGCAGGTCAATCTATCATAAACAAGGAAAGGTACCAGTTTAGAAAATTAGCGATCAAAAAACAAACATAGAACATGGCGAAACCCTCTGAAACATTGTCATAATTTTAAAGAATTTTATATGTCATACACGGGGTGAAGAGAAATAAATCACGATAAAGATAAATTCAGATTAAGGTAAGATCAAGTTCTATTCGTCTTTACTCTTCTCAATTCTTATTCAGTCAGGTGCAACGGAGCGTCAATTATTCCAAACTTATCTGGTGGAAAAAATTGGTTTAAGTTTATTTTGGCAAGTGTTTTATATGTTTTGCTCACGGTAGTTATGAGTGTGTATTCAGTTAATCTAATTGACACAACGCCTGTAAAATAGTTCGGAAATCGTGTATTGCCAGATGTAAAAAATTATCGGAATTGATGACAGTCGAATTGGTAGGAATGGACACAGTAGGATATATTGTGCTTAAGTAGTCTGATATACAACGGTATGGAGAAACGTGGTTCAAGCATTGGATTGGTAGCTAAAGATTTTAAATAACAACAAAATTACAGTCATACCTTTTCTTCGAAATTGATGGATTTCTTCGACTAACTGTTTGCATTTTGGGGGTATTCTGTTTCTTCGAAGAAAATCTGTTCAACTCCACAGTCATGGGTAGTACAAATGGACGATGTCTCAAGATCATAGAGTTGCTTTTGTGTTTAAGTTGTATGTGTTCCGCTGGACAAGACAAGATGCAGGTAAGTAAAGTGGCTGGCAAATCTTTATGAGTACCTTTACAAAGTGAGGCTTATACTGTGACAGTATAACGTTCACAGCGATTTTAACTTTGTCTTCCCATAATTTTTCATGAAACAATTTAATAAATGGGTGGAAGACTAAGTAAGCTACCATGAATGAAACTACACGCTTACTGTAGTATTTGATCCAGTAGTTAAACAGATTGACAATAGACCACGCCACGTCTGTTGTATGGTTCATTGCTTATGAACAATGTTTCGTGTGAAATAGCATTTCACGCGGTTAAGTGTCGTTTCGTATTTGAAGCAGCTGGTACAAAAGATCTTTCACCTTTTGCTGTTATGGCTGTAAGGTCGTAAAATTTATTTAACAAAATAAGCTAATTTAATTAAAAAAATTATCCGCTTGTAATGCTAACAGTACAATGGAGAGTGAAGGGGGGCAAATTTCAAAGGGTTCGAAATGCAAACTGTAGGAAACAACGATCAATTGGTGAGACTATCCTGGGACGGTTCTAACTGATGGTCAGAGATGGACTTTAACTCTGTAAATTTCACTGATTCGCGGCCACTGCTCCAACAGAGATAGCTTCTCTCTTTTTCTTCTTGACAACGTTTTGGAACCAAAGTCATACTTTCAAATGAACTGAAGTGAAGTTAAGGTAGTCTTGAACAGGTGCTGGTAACGGGTTACCGTTCAGCCCTTTTTGGTTTCTTCACTGATAGTTCTATTGCATACTAACTTAAAAGTACGACAACCTCGTTTTTCACTGTAAATAATAGGGCAAAAACAAAGCAGCATCCAGAACTTGATAATTAACGAGATTTTCGAGAGATAGGGTTTTCCCCCCGCCCCCTTCACCTGCCGCGGATTGGTATCCAATAACTGAAAAAAACTGAGACAACCGATCGAGGTAGTAGCTAAGGAAAAAAAAATCAATATTGAAAGGTGTATATTAGTTTGTTATATTGTCGCCGAAGGTAAGAATTTTTTACTAGCTATGGCTGAAAACGAGTGAAAACGCTTTATCGACCTTGTCTACATTCCGCTTCAGTGGAACACACAATGAGCGCTTTCTATTCGACCTAAACTACCGAAAATTTGGAGACGGTGGCGAATGGTACGGAAATTTCGCGGGAACAAAGTTGAATAGGAACACAACTTTCAAGAATAAATATTTTAAAAACTGGGTGTATCAAGCGAGGTTGGCTTTTTTTTTTTTTTTTTTAGAAATTTTGGAAAATGCTGTTTCATTCGCTGCTGGAAGTTGTCTAAAATTCAAACTGGAAGTTTTGTTGAATGGAAAACGCCCAATGAAACGCAGTAGAGGCTTGGGCGGACAATTTCATACAAATCTCTGTACATGGTTTATCACTGTTTGTTTGTTTGTTTGTTTTTTCCCTAGGGCCATCATAGCAATATCCATAGGCATATGACAGTGAGGGATCTTTCTAGGTTGTTTGGAGTAGAATCTCATGGCGATGGTAATTATTTCATCTTCCACCTCTTTATATAAACCCCATTGACGTATAAAAAGTAAGTTAAGGTACATTAGTGACGATTTCCAATCTGTTTAGAGATGTGAGTTGCACAACGGTGCTCCAGGGCTTCCAGTTCTGTTGACAATAAATTAGAGTCTGGGTCTACACTGCTTACACAGAAATGTACTTCCTCAAAGCCATAACCGTGAATTCCCGATAAAACTCGGGCATGTCTCACACTTTGGACATGCGGTGTTGTTAAAGTACTGCGCAAGGATGAAAACAATCAATCGCTTATTATGCAACAGTCTTTTTTAATTTGGGAATCACTGCACAAGTATTCCTAGAAAGTCTTTCGGACTCATCTGTCATGGACTATGCTGTATATTCTTGCCAAGTTCGTATATCAGATATCTTTCATTACCTCTCAATAATTCATAATTATAAAGCGAAATTTACGAAGTTTCTTACTTTGATAATTTTAGAAAAAAGAATAAAACATTTTTTGATTATGCTGTAGATGATCTCAGCCGAAGATTTTCCTTATGGAAAAATAAGGTACATTTAATTTTCTTTTTCCAAAATTCACATTATTGTGAAAGCAAGGGTTCTTGGATTGTAAAACTTACAGGAATCGTTAAATTTGAGAATGAATAAGAAAACGAAAAAAGTTGTGTACATATTAACAACATCATCATGCCGACATTGTTCTATTACTCGTCGTGCACGCATCAACCTGACTAGCCCAAGATTTAAGAGTTTTCACAAGTTATAATTTCTGCTACAAAGAATTTCAAATTAACTGCAAGTGTCTTTTGTGTTTAGTTCCCGAATACAATGTAGTACATCCCATTCAAGTCGATGAGAATGGGGCTTTCATCTCACATGAACTCACATTTCCAAGAATACGTATGCGTCGATCATCTAACGAGCCAGAGAATGAAGACGTTCATTATAGAGTATCCGCGTTTGGAAATGATCTGCATCTTCATTTGGAAAGAAACAAGAGACTATTGGCCCCTAATTTTAAGGTGGAAGTCATAGGAAAACATGGAAGGGTAATGAAAAGACATTCAATGGAAAACTGTCATTATGTTGGGAAACTGAAAGAAAGATCAAGAACAACAGTGGCGATAAGCAATTGTCAAGGGCTGGTGAGTTCTTTTCACTCAAGAGAAAATGTATGGGACAGAGAGGGAAAAGTGCAGTCAAGTCCTTGGTTTGTGAATTTCACCAAGGTTATTTTTTGACTAATAAAACGCTTGAAATTTATCGGAAGTTGGTTTCGGAGAGGTCTGCAAACTTTTATTTAGTGTTTTCATGAGAGAATTCAACTGTGGCCATTACAATATTCTGCATTGTTTGCTTTGAGGTCGTAGTGCGTGGAATTGATGACGTTTCGAATAATCGAAAAAAATGTGCGGAAGTCCCAGGAATTAGGCCTCCATTTAATTCCAGCCTCTAAAAATACATTTAGTGAAATTCACTAAATCCCGTTCAACGCCCTAAAATTCAATCTCTGTGTTAGTATTCTCTCTTGGTTCACTCAAACGGTCTTCTAATATTTCATGCAAATGTTTCATGAGCTCACTTTAACTCTAAAAAGACCATCATCACCAAGTAGTTTTTAAAGTTATTATGAAATTACTATGACATTAGGGCTGAACTCAGTTCGGCAAACTGCTATTTCAGTCACCAATTATTTTCCTGCTCGTCATGACGACCAAAACAGTTGCGGCGTTTACTGCTGTCCGCTCAACGTAAACCTAAATCAATGCGCTACTCCCCTTAGAATTTAAGGCCAAGGTCAATGTACACTGAATCCACTGCCATAAAATCGGAATAAAATGAAACGGAAATGCGTGCACTGTGTTCTCTGTCGCTACAATTAGGGTATCTTTTACATAAATATTAATAGGTCATCTCCGAGTCGCCCAAAGCCTCTGTTTCAAAGAGAGGCTAAGTGCGAAGCCATTGAAGTCCACTCATTTTTTTATAAAAAAAGATTTTGCTCTTATCCTTGTTTTGAAAATGAGAGTTTTTGGAACTCGGAAATGGCCTATTAGATAGCCGAATTTATATACACCTGAGTGTTCCCAAATGTTTTCGATTCCTGTTAGTGCTGAATATAAATATATGATTTTGATTTCTCTTGTGGTTTGAAGTAGCAAACTGTTTAAGAGTGACTGACCGGTTGTAATGAAATTTTTCTTGATATTAATAATAATAATAATAGTTAGCAGTACTAGTACTGCTTCTTAATGTTTGCCCAAGCGCCAGCAAATCTTCACGCTAGCACATATTCACGTAGGTGTCCTAATTTTACTCTATAGAGTGGACTTATCCATACAGAGGAAGAAGCATATTTTATCGAGCCACTTCCAGTTCATCTGCAGAACAAAGTAACTAAAATTGGTAGAAGTAGACCTCATGTTATCTATAGACGATCTACTACTTTGGATGACAGGCAAAAACTTCATACTGCTAGAGATAAAAGACAAGTACATACTTGCGGCACCGAAGGTAAATGTGTCTGTTTTAATTTTACTCTGGTTTTGCGACAAAGTAGTAGATAACACAAACTTGGCGCACTATTAACCTAGTGCCGCCAACTAGTCTCTCTCGTCTCTGTTTTTGGAAAAATTTAGAAATGAGCATAGTTTTGTTAATTTTTTGGTTTATCTAATATGTATTTTTTGTTGTTTTATTTCATGGTGTTTCATTGCAGAGATTCAGAGTTACATTTACCAAACGGTACACGTCAGATTAAAATTCAGGTCGAGATTTTCTCAGAAAACAAGACAATACAAACTAAGTTGAGTTTGATGGTCAGGGTGAATGTAGTCCTGAATAGGACTGTTGTTGTTGACAGTGACTGACGTTTCGACAACCTGTACTGTGCGGTAGTCATCTTCAGAGTCAAAGCAAGCTGGCGTGAAACTACACATTTTTCTGTAGAAGTATGAACAGTAAGCGACAAGAAAAGGGAAAAGTTGGTCACGTGGTACAAATTCACGCTTGCCGTTTGCCGTAAACAGGACTTAAATCTCCCCATTATGATAGATATACCGCCTGAAAAAAAATCTTTATTAATCACTTGTTTAGATGATCCTAATATTCGCGTCTCACGTTCGCTGAACGAAACGCAGCCACTAAAACGACAAGGACCAGCGGGACCGGGAGCGGAGAAATACATAGAAACTCTGGTTGTAGTTGATCCAAAAATGGCCAATTTTCATGGTGAAGACGCCGCGAAACAGTACGCCCTATCCGCCTGCAACATAGTAAGTTGACAACAAATAAAATTTACAAAAATAATCTATTAAGTATATTTGGTTTTTTAATAAATTTGTTCGTTTTAGATCAACTGTTTACTGTTGGTTGGATTGGTTTGGTTGTTCTTGTTCTATTCACCACTTGCACCTCTTCCATAATGCACCTTATTTGCCCTCCTAAATTTTGCATAACCTTTGTTATTCATTTCTCCTGGGTATTACAGCCGTTCCAAGAGAAATTGAAAACAATGCTTATGCAAAATTTTGGAGGGACAACAAAGGGCCGGATTACGCCATTTTTTAAAAAGGCTTATTGGGAAAAAACGTTTTTGATTGTTCTGTTGATCAACTTGTTCAACTATCCCAGCTGAGGGTAACGTCCCTTCACCTGACAGCAGGCATCGAGTATCAAGTGCGGAGGCACCTTTTTCGCAATTTTGCGCTTGAGAAATTTGTTTTTTACCTGATAGAAATCTGATTCCAAGAATATCGAACATGAGAAAAACTTGTTGATATAACCCTCTTTCTCCTTATCCTGCATCCTCATCAGCCGCAAAAACAAATTTCCTCTCATCTCAATTTTTCATCTGCCAATTTTATTCTGCGTAGGTCATCCACAAATTAAGACTAAATTAACCTGTAATGCAAGTGTCAGCTGTCTTCTCGGTTTCCAAATTAAACAGTTCTGCCACAGAAATATTTCTCCTCATCGTCCGATTATTCATGGATTTCAAACATCTCTTAAAACGGTTCATGAAGACGAACCGTTGCGACCATTCTTCTTTCGCCATTCTGAAAACCTTGGCAAAGAGACTAGAAATGACTAGTAACATATTCACAACCAAAGTTCAACCAAGAGAGTGTTATTCCGGTTTTGGTTGAAACGTCTGACTACGACCCAGACTCTCTCAGAATTCCATCCTACACCCCATTTCATCTTCTACTTCTGCCTTCCTTTGTTTCCTGCTTGACTAACTTGACATTTGATCCAATATTTCTTAGGCCTCGAACCTCCTACGAGATGCAAGTATTGGAGAGAGTCCAGTAAATTTTGTAGTCAGTAGAATGCAGATACTAACAACTCCACAGGTGTGTTGGTGCCAATGGCTTAATAAATGTTCAGTCAGTAGTATTGTTCACGGTATTGTTGGTACCCTAGCAACTAGGGCAATGACGAGATGGGTCTCGTCTGTGTCTAAAACGAGTAAACCAGATCACGTATAAAAAACTTGAAAGGTCGCCCAATGAAAGATGGGAAAGACTCGAGCAGTTCTGCCTCCCCTTCCAACACTGATCGGTCTTTCAGAAAACATCAATTCGCATTTGTATTTTGTAACTTCGCACTGGTTTCTTTACAATTTGGCCTTTTTAACTCATAAAAATAATGTTAAAATTGAACATGAATGTTTGTCTATGTTAGCTCTAGTGATGCCAAATGACATTGGTTGTGCTAATAAATAAATTATAATTCATTCCACTTTACATTATTTTAGTCTGGACTGGTTATCAACCACCACGCAAGCAATACACTGGAGAGTTTTGGTAGATGGGCTGAGCGAAACAATAATCCTTTGGACAACGATGAGAACCACTATGACTATGCCACTTTGTTTACGAGGTAAGGTTTTATTTAGAACTTTCAGTACGTTCACTCACTTACGGATGTAATGAATGAGCTTTAGTGTGCTCTTATTTTCGATTATGATCTCCTTTGCATCACTCTTAATCCTGGAGGTCTATTCTGTTGATCTCCTATAATAGAATCGTTTGTCATATCTTGTTTACTACTGCACTGGACAATATATATCAGCCAATCATTAGTCCTCGCTCTCTAAGTACACTACATATTAAGAATGCTGCTTCTGTTATTTACAGATACAATATTTGTAAGGACAAGAATCAACCCTGTGACACCTTAGGTAGGCATTACGATAATGTATACTAAATTGTTTTACCACACCGTATCAGTAGTGAATAGCTGCTAGTTATGCCAGCATTCCTTTTTCTTTACCTCATTCGCTGTAATTGTAGTAGTCGATAACTATGGCAACTGACAGTTGATGCATTATCAAGAAGCTGAAGAAGCATAGAGCTCATCATCATATAAATGACCTATACGCCGTCACATTTTTTAAATTACTGACTGGAGGCACTATGCAAGTTCATTTTTGATCAGTAAAAGCAGATTTTTTATCCAAGAGGCACAAGGATAACCAGTACTGACGCATATGTATGCGCAGTGGTCGAGAGGCCAAAAACCTATTGCTGTGCTGTATGAGCTTTTGGCAGCCTATAGCTGGGACCAGCATTATTTGCTGCTTCATAATTATTTCTAGTATACTAGAGTGTAGTTAAAGAAGATCCACGAATCCTTCAGTGATGACAGTATAAATTTCTGATGTGGGTGCATTTTGGTGTATCTAGACTTTCGGACCCATCGGCCTGTATTCGCCAGCGATTATTCAGTAATTCACTGCAAATGCGTCAAAAAATAGCGATGCCTTGTAATGATACTGACATATTTATGTGAACAACAGGCCTTACCAGAACTAGAGGGATGTGCAGCTTCCCTAACTCAGCAAGCATTGGCCAAGACAACGGCCTGATGCTTGGAATGACATTAGCCCATGAGTCTGGGCACAGGTAACTTTGATTTATGCTCTTTTTATACACCAGGTACATTACTTAACCACTGACATTACGTAGAAGATCATTATGAATCAAATGTCTACTCGAGCCATTCCTTTTATAGCGATTTCGCGGCTTTTTGTGCGAACGCCGCAGAAACCCAGTGTTATCTCATTTTTAAACCAGAAATTCTTACCACTTTTAACCAATCAGCAAATTGACACACGTCTGATGCAAATGTTAAAAAAAATTACTTTGTATCTAATTTTCAGTCTTGGAATGAACCACGACAAAGGGGAATGTCCTGACGGGGTGAATATCATGGCGTCGTACCCAGCAGGAAAGAGGTCAGCTTTTCAATGGTCACCATGCAGTAAGAACTACCTGCAACAGTTTCTCAAGTAAGTGTGCCTAACTATTAATGAGGATATTCTTATATGAATATATAATTAACAACCAGCGGCGGTTAGCCATCTTGAATCAGAATAATTCCTTTTACTTTTGTCACGAAATCTTGCAAAAGGTTGCTTTTGATTCCCTTTTCGACCAATAACAATGCCCGTTTCTAACGCAATTTTTCCTTTTTGTTCGTTATTTCTTCCTTTCATCCTCCTTTTTTCAAAGATAGAACCACTCCTCCCCCCCTTTATCTTGCAGAGGGTCTTTTAAACAACGCTACTCTGGTAATCATCTTCTATCCCTGGCATTTTTTTTTCTTTCACTCAAGATCTGGTCTAAGCGCTCTTTGATATTTCATGACACCAAAAAAAGTTCTTCAATTGAACAAACTTGGAAAAAGAGAAAATCTGTGTAAAAAAAATACATGAAATGAAATAAATGCCCGTTACGTTTTTAAGGTGGATTGTATGATTCCATAATGGTGACGTATGTTTCACTACCCTGACCTAGTGCTTCATTTCTCGGGGAAAGTCTCGCGAACGTATTTCTCTGAACTTTACCTGAAAACTGTTTTTTTGTCGTTCTCCTGTTCCAAAAAGACCAGAAAAACGTTTTGGGGGTAGGAAACTGTTGGTAGCGTCTGTTTTATCAGGCTATCAATATGTTTTCTATTGAAAAAAGAGATTTCTCCTTAATTGTCATTTACCAAATTTCCGACCACAGCTCAGATGATTCCAGCTGCTTAGATGATAATCCAACCAAAAAGAGCGTAATAGAGACCAGGACACTGGACAGACCAGGCAGGCTTTACGATGCGGATGAACAATGCCAGCTTTCTTACGGACAGGCCTCCAAGTTCTGTGGGGGAGGAAAATTCTTGGATGTAAGTGTTGCCATTTACCATTTCCAACATTCTTCACACAAGGCAGATTAGATGTTGATATCAACCTAGCCTTCATAACCAGATAATGGTAGGGAGGGTCATTTTCCAAAGTTAATGCCTCATTAGCTCTTTATTAAGAGAAACATTAAATTTTAAGGTAAACATGCCACTTCTTTTGAATACGCTAAGGTAAATTCATCCTTCAATTCTAAGTTTAAGGTTTGGACAATCGATGTGACTAATAATTGTAAATTGCATTAATCAAGTACTTACGTTCGTATGTAATACCGAGGACAAGAGTCTCAGTCATGCCTAAGTAGCCGTCATTACTTATCGCTTGGTCAACTAATTGTATAGCGAAAATGAAATTGCAGCAAATTTGCGTGAAGCTATGGTGTGAAGTACCTGGCGGAAGTGGAAACTGCAAGACTGCTGAGATGCCAGCTGCGGATGGCACACCTTGTGGGAATGACAAGGTATTGCTTGTGGTGCTTTCAGAGACCCCTTTACTAATAGCAATGAAATACGACAAGTATTCACTTGCAAATACCTTTATACTTTTAATGGAGGAAGGACAAGCTCAATACATTCGTTGCGTTTCTAAAAAAAAAAGTTGATAGTTTTTTTGGAAAATGTCTCAAGCTGGGAATAAAATTCCCTTGCCAGCGAAAGCATTATATGCGCAAATTATGGTGACATAATTTTAGTCAGTGGTAACGAACTAAGTTTACATCTAAGTTAATAGTTTTCTACCTTCAACTGTGGTCCTTTTTAGACCCTTTCCATTCAGTTTTTCTCTATAAGAGTAACATTTCCATTATTTATAATTGATTGTATTATACCGCTTCATTCAAGATCAAAAACATTTTAAAAGGAACTTTTCACCCTACGTCTGTTAATATTGTGAGATGTTTTGACAAAATGAGGAATCAGAACCATTTTTATATCTTTGCAGTGGTGCAGGCGTGGCCAGTGCATCCAGGTGGGTACTGAAGGAGCTGACACTGTCGACGGAGGGTGGTCAGTTTGGTCCACTAAGTACTCCGACTGCAGCAGAACTTGTGGTGGAGGGGTGCAATACAGAGAAAGAAGATGCAACTCACCTCGGTAAATAAGGAGCACGCTTTGGTTCGTTACAATGGTGGAAATAAACGTTTTGGCGTCTAGAAACACCATGAGGGCACCATTAAACGTCGACAAACGATCAAAGATTATCCGTACAAACCCATAGGGCAGCTAATTAATTTTCAAACTTAGGGGAAAGCGAACGGAAAGCTATGTATGGTTATTTTTTTTTGCCCAATTTTATACCTAGCACAAAGGATCGTCCTGGGGGAGATAGTTGTTTAGTATTATTTTACCAAATCCTTCACCTTCTCATATCCTCTTTGTGCCTCTTGGCACATAAGGCATCCAAAAAGTGTTTCCAATTTTGTCGGTTAGCTACTACGGCTCTCACTTCGTCCCATAATTGCCATCCTGCCTCGTTTCTTTCTTTTCCAACTGCATCCCTTAAATCTTACCAAGTCAGTTGGATAAGCATTCTTTGCAAATGAAAAAGTGACTTAGTAAGAGCCAGTTGTTCATGTTTTAATTGATAGTATTTCCGGAATTTGTCGAGTGAATTTTTGCGATTTTCTTGCTTATTCAAAAAAGAAATTATTTTCTTCCTACAGTGAACCAGTAAGGACAGGCAAAATTCCGTCACTTTCTAAATATTTGTTAATACAGCTTCTTTACCTTTCGCTAAAATGTCCTATCCCGAAACTATGGCGAAAAGGAATGCTATGCTGACTTCCGTTCTAAAAACAGGGAATAGCTATGGTGAATAGCCCGCTTTAAAAGTATCTGTATAATTTCCCTGCTTCTGGCTGGGCAAAAAATAGTTTATGGTAAATCAAGAAATTCAAACTTTGTCCGTGAATATTCCGTCAATATATTCCGTCTCCGATGATGATCAAAGATTTCTTCGAGAAAGAACGGATAACTCTTAAACAATGAAGGGTTTCTTGTAGATAACAGAAAAGTATACACAAGGGTTAAAATTTGCAAAATACATAACAATAAATTTTGATGGAGAATTGAGACTTTTTTCTAATAGGTTTTGTCAAAACTCTATTTTTATCCATAAAAGTACAATGAAGACAATTGTGATCCACAAAGAAAGAAAACCATACTTTTATACTTAATTAAAAACGTTTTTTGTTTGCAATTGCTAGCCCCAAGAATGGCGGGAAAAGATGCGAAGGAGAAGAGAGGGAATACAAGCTTTGCAACACTGACGTAAGTCGTTTAGGGCAATACATTTCGAAATTAACTTTCGAGTTATTGTCTCTCTCTGTCACCATAAAGTACCATAGACACCTCTATTGGGTCATTTTAATTCTGCGGAGGTAACGGGTTCGGGACGATGGGCAAATGTAGTTTTTATTTATATCCTTGTATTCAACTTTTCTTTTTAGGCGTGCCCAGCCGATTCGATGGAATTCAGAAACTTCCAATGTCAAGTGAAGAATTCTCAGCTGTTCAACGATCAGTATTACGACTGGGAATGGAAACCCTCGACTTTAAGTAAGTTCTGCAGATTCGTGCACTTCTGTATAGGGAAGACTCCCTGTTCTAACTGGTCGTAGGCACCGGCACCCTCTGTCACTGATGACAACAAGGTTAATAAGCCTCTATATCGGTTATTGCTAATCACTGAATTTACAACACCTCTGATAATTTATCCGATCTAGTTTGTCTTGCAAATGATCGTTTAACCGTTGGACAGTCTCCTTCCTCCTTCCTATACTCAGCTACTTAATGTTCCTGTCAGTCTGTGTACAGTAGATGCAGCCCTTTTAGAAAAACTTTGCGTGGCGTTGAACTTTAAACGAAACGCAACCTAAAACGTACCATATACACGACATGTCGTTTTCCTGCCGAAGAAGAAAAAGGAGAGAGTCATAACTTCACTAACCTTGGTAAAATAGAGGTGTTTAGTTTATTAACAACTTTTTTTTTTCATTTTTAGAGAGAAAGTGTGTCTTAGGATGTTTTATCAAAGGAACCGGGTTAGGCTTTGCATTTGGAAATGTTGTCGATGGAACGGATTGCGAAAAGACCTCTCCTGACAAGTGTATCGAAGGACAGTGCACAGTAAGTCAGCTTATTTTTCATATACACATTGAGACATTGTAAGACATGCCAGGGAAATCAATCCCATTAATTAGCAAGAAAGAACATAAGTGAAAAACAATCTGCTTGTCCTTTACTTTATTTCAAGCTGCCTGGCAGTTTGATTTGGCAATTTCTGTGGGATGTTCCAACTAGCGAATAATTTGATTCGCACATTAATTTCTGCGGTTCCACTTAGCACTTCTACACCCTCCTGAAACATACTCACTGATACTTTTTAATCTGTACAGAAAGTTGGGTGTGATGGCATCATTGGCTCTAAAGCAGTGGTCGACAGGTGTGGGGTGTGCAACGGAGATGGTAGCACATGCTTACCAGGCTCAAGAGATAGTGTAACAACGAACACCTCTAGTACCAAGAAAGCATTTACTCCAGGGGCAGCAAACCTCATCACAAGCGCCTTAGACTGGCTGAAGCGTATGGGATATGACGTGGACAGAAGAGGACAAATTGCTGCCCCTGAAAGTACCACTAAAGAAGCTCAGAAGGATGACTTTTACTGGGCTGTAGTTAAAACTGGTTGCAGTGTTTCCTGCGGTGGAGGTAATTTTATCTGGAGATATGGGCTCTTTCAATTTTCCAGAACTGTCCAGCCAGACTATTCCCGTCGTAATGAGAATTGCGCTTTTACCAAAAAATATCCAGCCAGATCGGTAAAATCCTAAATAGCATGCTCTTCAGCAATGGCTCTTGGAAAAAGCCAATTTCATTTTCAAAATGACTGGTCTGGCCGTGATACCGTCAGCCAGTCCTGATTTCTGGAAAACGCCCATAATTGTTTTTTAAAATGGTTTATTTTTCATCCCGGTGGAGTTTTGGATGATTCGATGCAAGTTTGAATAGTTTATCATTAAAAAGGACACTTAAACGAAGCATTAAATGACCTAGTGAATTGTCTAGTTCACCGCAAGATCCTCCGTATGAACACCAGTTGGGCGGTTTTGCCTTTGGGAGGGTGGGCATGGGTTCGAACTTGCGTCGGCTAATCAATGACTTTATTCCTTTTTCCCAAGTTTAGCATGGTGAATTTCCGGTGGTACATTTTTCTTGGCAATTAAGTAACTGCAAGAAACAAAATAAGGAAAATTAAAGCAAACACATCATCCTCTAGATATCAGCTTAGAAATAGTCATTCAAGCTCGTACGCGTCCGATTGTGGCCGCCAACATACAACCGAATTTCACGCAACTTCGTTGTCCTATATTATTGATATTGCTCTCATACTAGGTTCAGAGGACTCGTTTGCTGAATGTCGGAGATCAGATGATGGTTCTCCAGTGAACGAGGAGAAGTGTGATGCTGGTCTCAGGCCACCACGTGCGACAGCGCACTGTAACTTTCAACCATGTCCACCTGTGTAAGTAACAAAAAGACCTAATAGATTGGTTTTACTATTGGCATATTCAGAATGCAGGAAAAGACGTTCTTTGAGAGTATTATCAAGGCGAATGATAAACATGTGCAGTTAACATATTGTTCATCATCTAAATAAAGGGTTGATAGTGTGCTCTCTACTAAATAGATCCCTACTTTATGGATTGCATGATGTATTTCTCTAACACGTCTCTAACTCGAAAGCAATTTATCCTTGCTAGCGAAAGTTTTGGTTCCCTTGACCGAAGTTCCCCTTGGGTAAACGGTGTCTGTTACACAAAAGAAAATTGGCAACTAAGAGACTATGTGTCCACTGTTGCGTTAGCTTAATTTATTAATTTTAATCCTGTAGCTGGAAGCCCGAAGGCTGGGAGGACTGTTCCCAAACCTGCAATGGCGGAAACAGGACACGCGAAGTGAAGTGTATGCAAGTAGCTGCTGATGGGATAGAGTATGATGTTGACTCCAGACTCTGTTCAGATCCTAAACCATCCATGGTAGAGGCATGCAACAACGTACCTTGTCCAGCAGAATGGGTAGCGCAACCATTTGGACAGGTAAAAATTCGCACTGAATGCCAACAAAGACAGTATCATGTCTGAATTGGATTCTTACTCTGTGATAGCCTAGCTGCAGAATCGCTGTGATGTATATCAATATAGGTGCTATAACATGACCGCGTCCGCGCCGTGTACGCCAGACCAAAGCCTGCAAATGAATGGGCTAAATGTTATTTTTGTTGCAGTTAATTCAGAGCAAAACTTGTAAATTAGTCTTCATGCAAAAAGAGATTGTAAGGCATTTCAAAGTAAAACTCCGTTTTTAACCTTGTCATATTAATTTGGGCAGTGCTCAACAAAATGCGGTCGTGGACTTCAGAAAAGAACTGTGAAATGTATGAAGGCGGACCACCGTGGAAATCTAATGGACATGGAAGACAGCCAGTGTGATGTAACGTTTAAACCTCCCTCGCAAGAATTCTGTAATGTTCACAACCCATGTCCTGGTGATGGTGAGTTTTGCGATTTGACTAAGATTTCACCGTTTTTTGGAAGTGAAAAAAGGCGAAAGAAGATATATTTCCGCCGCCTGGTTAACTCAAGCGGTTGAGTACCAGAATGTAAAGTGGTTGGGTGGCTTCGATTCTCAGATGAACGAACGCTGAGAGTCCTTAAAACAGTTGAGGAGAGCTACTGCCGAGTTTGCACTGACATTTTGTTGATCCGACTTTTTTAGAACTCAATAGAACCAATTAGGACGTACCACACCTCTATCTTTGACAACTCTCAGAGTCTTTCCCAAATTCTCATTGGAGTGCATTCTTAAGTTGATAATTACTTCATAATATTTGTAAACTGAGCTACAAACAGCCCAGCAAAGCCCCCAGAAATTGTTGTAAATTGTGTTAACTCCCTGAAAACTTCAAAGAAAAAGATACATTTACATTTACATACTAGAAAAATTACATGGATATTCTTTTGATATTATAATGCTCAACATTCAAAGGGCTCGAAAAGGAACGTAAAAGAAAGGAATCGGAACGCCAAATTGTCTATCAGAATATTTTAAAATCATCCACCACGTTAACCACATCTGGATCATCACAATGATTACTGGTAAGAATAACTGTATCCCAGACTATCGTTATTTTTGGCACCAAGCAAGGGAATCCAAGACAGTCTTGGATTCTGGATTCCACGCTGTGGATTCCGGATTTCAGTTACTGGATTCCAGAACTTTGTCAGTGGAACTGGGATTCCGGATTCCAATCTCTAGCGGGATTCCAGATTCCTAGAGTTGTATTCCGGGTTTAAAAGCCCACAGAAAAATTGCCAGGATTCCGAATTCCACAAGCAAAAATTCTCCGAATTCCGGAATCGAGATTTCCTTACGTCATCTTAGTGTTATCGTGTTGTGCACTATCCAGTCACTTTTATCACGCCATCTAGATCTAGATCTATAGCTCTGTGCTACAACGGGTTTCCTGAGTAATTATAACATTATATCTCCTCAGACAACTGCGGCGGGAACTTTACAACAGATGTAGGAACATTTTCGTCTCCAAACTACCCGGCAGATTATCCTGACAACAAGGAGTGTGTTACAGTTATTAACGTCAATCCAAACAAGGTCGTTAAGCTTAAGTTTCACAGGTAAAGATGGTACTCATTTGCTGGTTGGTACTTGTTGGACTCGTTGGCCTTTTTTGACTGACTGAAGATGACACGTCGTCCTTACTCTATGTCGCATTCCTTTCGCCGGTTCAGATGAAATTCACGAACAGCCCCCATTTTGCTCCCAATGTATGGGTCTTCTTAGCTCAGTTGGTATAGCACCGCGTGAAACACTCATCCCTTTTGTTAATTCTTTGCAATTTCTTCAAATGCGAACACAACTGCGATGGTTAAATCTGTATTTAGATTATATTCATTTGTTTAGGTAAGAACTCCATAATTGGTTGTATGATTAGAGATACATTGTATGACTTTTGCTACTAAATTAGAATTGTTTACCTCTTCTAAACGTATTGGACCCGGCACGACTTTCAACTTTATTAGTAACAGTGTTTTCAGAGCACGCATTCCCCACCCTAACAGCTAGCGTCTTTGTCATAACCTTCCACAGAACGAACACATTTCATTTGTTCATCTTTACATTCAGCGAGATCAATAACATTTTTTATTGCATGCACACTTACCTTAAAATATGTTGCCGTTAACGTAAGTGACGCAAAAAAACAAACAAACAAACAAACAAGCTGAATTTAAGTAAGTGTTGAAGAAAGAGTGTTAGTTTTTACCGTTCCTCCCACTGAAATGATGGTGAAGTTGCCGGGAAGGGTTTGCGGTTTTGCAACCTTTTCTGTCAATAATTGTAGTGTTACTTTGTTTCCAGTATGCAAATTATGTCTCCCGAAGATACTTCAAATGCTGAGAAGTGTAAAGGTGACTTTTTAAAAGTGATGGACGGTGACTGTTCTTCGTTCAGAGCAGAAACCAAATACTGTGGGAAACAGGAACCTGCTCCATTCTTCTCCACTGGGAACAAACTCTGCGTCAAGTTTTATTCGGATGAATCTCAAACGGCGCAAGGATTCAGTGCATCATACGAGGCTGTAGACAGACCAACCAACCCGGGAGGTAGGAGATGGGTAGCAATATATAATGTATTAAATTTTTTATAGTCTTGTATGATTCCAGTGTCATTTTCCTGAGCTAGAGCAACAGTTAACTACCCAGCAAAAGATAAGTAACATACTAATCAACAAGGAGCAATTGCGAGCCTTCAAGAGATGCAAAAACTGCACCTAAACTTTGTATCGGAATGGGACCCATCGAGTTAGCTCTACATGAGTAAACTTAAAGAGTCCGTACTCGAATCTGAGCTAACTTGACAGGGAGCCAGTTATAAATAGCCGGTCACTTTATGTTGAACAATAGGGGTTAGTGCAATCCGTTACCATTTCAATGTCTGCCTTGTTTTGGTGTTATCGTAACTGACTTTCGTTGCAGATCAATGTGGTGCTGTTCTGACGTCGCCAGTTGGATTAATCACGTCACCAAACTACCCGGAGCCATATCCAAGAAACGAAGAGTGTAATACAACCATCAGGGTTGCCAAAGGTCCTATCAATTTAGCGTTTCAGGCTTTTGATGTAGGAAGTACAACGTAAGCTTATTTGCTTGTATGTTACCATAATCATCACTTAGGCCTAGGCCAGACGTCGAACTTTTCATTAAACGAACCAAATTTGGTGAGTTCGACGTCTGGTTCAGTTAAGTTCGTCTGATTGAGTTTGGATCGTCCAACACGTTCTTTCCGTCTGTTCAAGATGGATACAATGTCTGAAGATCCTCCCCCGGAACTAAACTAATAAATTAAAAATTTGTATGTCATACAAATTATATATATTTAGCCTCGTTCAGGAGAAAATTTATTAAAACTGCTTTTTGGTCTGATTTAGTTAATTGGTTCGACGGGTGTTCGACGCCTCCTAAGTTCGAAGTCTGACCCAACAGACCATCGTAACTTAATTTAGGTCGACTCCAAATTAGAGTTTGGTTCGTGTCATGAAAAGTTCGACGTTTGGCCTTGGCTTTAGAGTTCAATCGTCATCGATAACAGACTTGCCGTGCCAGTAACAAAAGTAGCATAACGCCAAACCCCTCGTTACGCCAGATGCACTTCTCCCTTTTACCCAAGTTATAGCCCCCCTTGTTACCCCGGCTGCCCCTACCCGTTCTCACATAAGACAAACTTCCCTCTTGCCACCCACGATACCTTCCCAATTTTAGAGGGTAAAATTGAACCACAATAAATATGTTGTGGCTTATCCATTGTTTTTAGGTATGATAACGTATATCTAATAATGCGATTGAAAGAAAATAAGATGTAATTTATACCAAGGATAAATTTGAACCACGGAAATACAAGCCATTCTTTGCATGATGAATGCACAAATTCTTCCAGATTAAAGGTTAAATGTTCTGCTTAACTTTATCTTTCAAGTGAAAGTTTTGTTCCTTCATTTGCATAGTTGCGAGGATGATTATTTAGTTATGGACGAGCCAATCCAAGGAAAATCCAAAAAGTTTTGCGGCAACCAGATCCCTAACTCGTTCAACGTTTCTTCGAATGAGCTGAAGATTTCTTTCAAGTCGAAAGAACGCATGGGAAGACCCAAACCAGGATTTGTTGCGACCTACACATCTGGCACTACTCCAGGTACCTAATTATGCCACGAAATTTACAACAAAGGCCCCGTCCACCCGAAGACGATTGTAAAGGCAAACGCTAGTAAACGCAAACTTTTTTATGCGTTTAGGCCTTCCGTCCACACGAAGACGATGAAAACCCTCACCGTAAACGCATAAATTCTAAAACGCTCTCCAAAGTGGATAAATTTGAACACGCCGTTTATGCGTCTTCGTGTGGACGGCCGTAAGCGTATATTTTCGTAAACGCTGTGAAAACGCTGACGTCAGATGTCAGCACCAGTCTCTTTTATCGAGTGCGTTTCCAAGATGGCGTACACACGAGTGTTGAGCTGTGTCATGCTTGCGCTTATTTCAAGCATAATTGCGAGCATTCAATTGAATCATGCAATAATCGATATACAGGAAAACTAGAAAAGAAGAAGACTAAACCTCTCAAGATTGTTATCCACAACTACAAGCACTTTTACTCGAGTAATACGACTTAGATGCAGACGTGAGAGCAAAGAGAGAAGTTTCTGGACCAGACCAGGTCGTACAAGCGCCTGTTGGAACAACTTTTCCGATCAAGTGGTGATACCAGAAGAGTGGAAAGAGAACTTTCGAATGAGCATCGTTTTATGCGTTTACGAGCGTTTTCGTGTGGACGGGTTAAAACGCTACGTAAACGATGATGGTTTTCGTGTGGACGGAGATAAAAATATGCGTTTACTAGTGTTTGCGTTTACAATCGTCTTCGTGTGGACGGGGCCAAAATATTTGAAATGCATGAATGGGAGCAATTTCTTCCACAAAAAATAAATACATGTATGTCAATATATAATAAATGTACTAAATAATTTACCTGTTTCCCTCAACGTGCTTAGCTAAGTGGCTAGGGCACCCAGTCCTATTAAGGTTGTCCGAGGTCATGGGTTGGAACCCCGAAATGGGTTGTTTGTTTGTTTTGTTTTGTTTTGGTTTCGTGATATGGTGACTCTGAATCTTTCTCTTAATTCACATCTTTGAACACTCGCAGATGAGATAAGAAAGACGGCTGGAAATGCTGGAATTAAAACTTTCACTTCTAAGCTAGATCAAGGACTTATGACGGATGCTGTTGCAAGAGGTGAGACATTATACGTCTAAAATCCGTTTAATAAGCTGTCACTCTCTTTATGTGATCTTTGTGTATGAAGTAAATTCAAAATCAATCCGGGCGTTGTTCATAAATACATGTCAAAATTGTACTTTCAGGAAATATTCCAACACCCTCCAGTACTGGAATTCCTGCTGAAATGGGTGTAGATTTCTTACCTGTGTCAAAACAAGACAGCAAGGAAGGTGAGGGTTGAAATTTATCATATATACATTTTACTACTATTATTACGGTCTGCATTACCAGCTAATTTTTGGGTAAATTCTATCCTAACCAGCTCCAAATTGCCATGAGCGCTGCTCCAGTGCATTGTAGGCTTCTGATCCCGATTCGAAATTCAAACGTGATTTTTTCAGGGGTTTTGAAATTTCCCATAAAACTAACAACAACAACAAATTTTAGTGAAATTCAATCAGTATACATAATTACATAATTTTACCACCCACAAATAGCCTGGGAACTAATCGAGGAGAAGGCAGGAAAGACATATTTACATTACAAGGTTCTAGTGGATGGACTAAACAACAATAAACACACTACAATGCACTAACTAACATAAAACAGTGTTTAACAAATAAAGGAGCCTTGACTGTGCTATGTTCTGTTGTAAAGCTCACAGGAAGCGGCTAGAGCACGAAAAACGTGTAGGTGGAAACAGGAAACGTAGTCGACTGTTTCTCCTCACTTCTTGAGTTAAATTACCTTCCCATTGCTTTCTTAAATTTCCAAAACAAACTTTATTTTCAAGCGAACGATAGTGTCACCCTCATTATCCACACTTAAATTAGCCAATCGCAATGTTTTTTAGAACATGTTAGAATGGGCCACATGATTTGATTGGTTGAATAAGACAAAAGCTGTCAAAGCTGTCACAGCATCAAAGCTTTTACATCGTAAAACGAGCGAAACGTTCTGGGAATTTAAATGCAGAAGAAATGTACTTTTTACGCCCAACAGGCAGTTTCTAAAGGTAAAAAGTGATTTTAAATCCGGCCAGTTTTTCGGCCAAAAACTGAACCAGAAAGTAAAAATTCTATAAAATTCGCCTACGTCTTCGCAGAAGAGATGCTGTAGTCCCGCGATCGAGCCAATGTTAGGAATGAACAAACTCAAAACAATAGACAGCGAAGTTATTTCTTGAAAACTTTTATTCAAAAACTAAGCAGTTAATCCTTAAAAGCAAGTAAAATCAGTTGCACACAAGGCAAAATTCAACATAAAATCCATCTCAAACGGGGTGCTTTTGTACATTTTCTTTAGTGCCGATGACAAAACGTTTATGAAACATTTTTACATACATAAATTCTCTTTTAAAAACGTAATTTTGTTGACCATGGAGTAAAAAATGTACCTGAAGAGTCTGCAAAAACTGCGCTGCCTTGATTGAATTCATGGCTTGCAACCACGTGACAAGGCGGCCATGTTTGGGGTCAATACAATAGAATTTTACCGGAAGAATTTAAGTGAAAATAGTTTTTAGTTCTCAGTGGAGAGAAGTGCTTTTGTTCTTGACCACCAACATGGCCGCCGTGACGTCACGTGCAAACCAGCAATTTCACTGAACAGGACATTTTGAATTGCTCTCCGCCGTGAAGAAAACATCGTTGAATTCCTGGAAGAACGATTTCGTAGCCAAAAGCTTTCTATAGTCCACAAAAAGAAAACTGAGCATTCATTTGATCTTTCCCTTTCCATTTGCGTCTTTTAACGGTGTGTTTTTAACCCTGAAATTGGCGAAACTTTGGTCTTGAAAACCACCGCATGGAGTGATTCACAGTTGGCGTAACAACTTCAGCTCCACGTCTTATACTCTTATGAGGCATACTTTTTCAACCAATCAGAGTGTGCGTTATATATGCCTTTATTATGAAAGTAAATAACGATTACGAAGAGAGACTAATATAATGTGTAAAACAACTGAGGCATAATATACAACAGGTAACACAAAAGGACGAAACATATAAACAGAAACCAGGAAAACCAATAAAACATTCGATTTATGAGAAAAAACGGAGAACTTACGAAGCACATTCACGCACACATCTTGGTCAGCTCACGTGACTCCATTAGCTTGTAACTGTATAGCTGTGAGGGTATTCTTCTATCAAATGACAGGGTTAAATGAATTAAAATTTACACAATGTTTATTTATTTTTTAACACCATTTGTATCTCAATCGATAGTTTCAAAAGAGGAAGGGGAGAATATAGATGCTGGTGTTGACGAGAAGAAAGGTAAAAATAATTTTTACACTATAAACATCATTTATGTAGTGTTGACTGTCACTATTAACATTGGAACGTTTCTTCGTCCATTTTCTGGAAAGCCAATAACCCTAAATTACTTTAATTTACGGCAATGCCCAAGAAACTAGTCGATAATCAGTATAAAAAGTAACTTGCGACGAAATTTTGATAGCTATGGTTACACTTTAAGAGGCTGATTAGTAAACCTATTACGGAATTGTGTTTTAACCATACCGAAATATTTTCCTTTACTTTTTTCAAATGTAATTATTTATCAGTTTCCTTTTTGATATGTTTTAGGGTTAGGTCTTTGCAGTTTAAAAGTGTTATTTTCTGGATGATAGAACACTGAAATTTATTTTTCACTCAACGTGTAACCCCCTTGTATAACTGCTAATTACCGTTTGTCATGGGATTACAGTTTAAACGTTAAAGTACTCCGGGGAAGAAAAGTTGCACATTAAAGGAGCTGTGTCAAAAGAATGCACGGATGCCTGCGTAGCAAGCGTTTCCGTTTAGTCTCGGAGCAAAAAAAACCCGAGGAATGGGATTTTCGGTTTTGCTCTTTTACTTGCGCCATTTTTCGCGCGGTCTTTGACTCTTGTTCCTCGTTCGTTGCTCCTAAACCGCACAGAAACGCTTGCTACGCAGACTAAACGTGCAGAGGCAGATTCAAACGGATGGCGATTGTGGTTTTTGAAAACTTGTTAGCCTAAAAGTTTTTCAAAGTTCATTTTTGGCGTTTGTGACCTGTTTGCAACGTTTTATATAATGCTTCGGAGAAGTATTTGTTTGACATCAAGCTGTGGTTTTGTCATTCACCCGTAGTTTTTCAAGTTTCATAGCGAATAAGGAAGCGTAACTGGCGTAATAAACAAAATGAACTCCCCAGCCTTTAAGTAGTTGTAATATTCTAATAATCCTACTTTGGACACGGCTTAGAAAAAAAATAATAACCAACAAATTTTAAATCTATCTTTGGGTAGTTGTTCGAAAAAATCATAAATATTTCAGATAACGAACACATCGATGATGATGATGATGATGTGATAACTAGGCCTACAAGCGGCCTACAGAGTGGTAAGTAAAATAAATAACTTTTCAAGATTGTCTTGGCTTGTTATCTCTCACTTTTTTACAATGTTTATTTAACTTTGGTTGACTAAAAGAAAAATAGGTAAGCACTTAAACACTCAAATCAGTAAGTTGATTTAAAGTTGGACTGATACAATCAACTTTATGTTGCAAAAATCAAATTGAAGATTTCCTGGCAATCTTGAAATAAAAGAAATACCTTGCCTGGAAACATCACTTTTTGAAAGACAGCGAAACAACTTTTTGCCAAAGAATGTACAGGAAAAATATTCAAAGAAGTATTGAACTGTTATCAGATTCTTTAGAAAAAACGGTATTTCCGGCTCTTATCCTTAATAGCCCTTAATCAACTCAATGGCGACTCTGATGAAAGTGGGAGTGGCGAGGACTCGCTAAGTAGCAAAAACAGCACCGACAACTCAACAATAACAGGAGAAAACAAAAATCTTCCTCAAGATAGAGGAGAACAGAACGAGACAAAAGGTAAGACGCAATTTACTGTCAGTAAAATTTACTCACATAACCTTTGAAAATTTATGGTGATGGTGATGACGACGACTGTGGTGTTGGCGGTGGCAGCAGTGGTGGGGGTCATGATGATGACTTACGACAACATAAACATTGGTCTACTTTACGATAGGCTACATCTGTTTTTGGTACTCTAAACAGAAATTTGCACTTTTTACTTATTTTTAGGTAATCAAAATCATAATATTGCGAAACAAACCATCCCCCAGACTGGTCAAGGTAAGTAACTTAGCTACGAATGATATGCGGTCCGAAAAACATATTCAAAATTAACGGCTCTACTGCGACACACAACGTTAATTTTATTTTCCAAATTTATTTTCTAGCTTGTTGGTTGCTAAAAACCTGACTACTCTTATTTTCAGAAAGCAGCCAAAATGAGACATTGTCGGACATTCCTAATGAGTCTCAGATGAATGGTAGGTATAATCATTATTAGAGCAATAAGAAAATTATCGCCTGACAGGTCCTCTGTTCATCTGACTATAGCTAATGGTATAGCGTAGCTTAAATCTTGAGGAGAAAAAGTCAAACATTTTAAATAAAACATAAAATGTCTCTATAAATATTTCTATCAAAGCCGATTGCAACTTTGTCGTTGTGTACTATTGCAACTGTAAAGGCAATTTCTGGCGATGTGTGTTCGAAGTATTTATTGACAAAATACCCGCATTTCTCTCTACTCGCTATCTACATTAAATAAACTACACCAGACAATAGGAATATGGAATTTACAACGGAACGCTAATGAAATTTTGCTAAAGGGAGTAGGGGTATGTGACGATCGTCTGTAATATTTCTAAATGAAAATGCATAAATTAATAAAAATCAAATTTTAAGGGTATTCCTGTGTCTTGAAATTCTCTCCTTTGCTTATCAGTGGTACCATAAATTAAGCCCTTCCAAGAGCCATAATAGCTCTTGCCCTTCTTGTTTTGTTAATTTTTTTAATCCAGTATCTTCCATTCATTGCTGTTAGAACATGTCAATCACAGAATGATAATCTGTTTGTTAAATCGGTTCATACCACTCAATACGGCATTCGTTCTCACCGTTACACTGGTACCAACCTTTGGAATTCTTTATCCATTGATGTTAAGAAAATCAGACCGTTTTCCAGTTTTCGTCAAAATATCACGAATTCTATGATTGATGGTTATAATACTGTTATTAATTCCTGAAGTTTTATTATTATATTATCTTTAACTACTATTTAATTAATGAGGTAATACTTACTTTTTTATGTAAAAGAACTATTTTGCCGCTATATTCCTTCTACTCGTGTTCTTGTTTTGGGTCACCTACTTGGTTAGTTCTACGAACTATTCAGGTGTTCCAAACTCTGCACAATTAACCTAAAATTGAAAATATTCTTTTCCTTCACAATCTTTTATTTTTATTTTAAAAGCACTGATTTGTATTAATTAGTATTCTTTGTCAATTAAAATAAAATTGACTCGACTTGACTTGAAAACAAATCGAACCTTGAATACTCGATTAAAGTGCATTATCATCATTATTTTTGAAAAGAAGATTTTCTGTTTGTTCAGAAATCTTCAAAATCAATCATCAGGAAGTGACTGATGATTCTCAGACAAATGGTATGCACACCCTTCTTGTGCTTGCTGTCGTATACTCACCGATTATCACTGAAAATTATGGCATATATTTACTGAATTTGATACATTAAAAGACCTACAGTAATAATGAGTAGGAAAACGCATCTTGACATTGACGTTGCCCTTGTATTTGTAACGCGTTTATAAAAGATACTCCAAATGGGGCATAACTTATTTACCATTATCATTTTATAAAATAACTAAGATGGTACGCGCGCTCTGATTGGCTGAGAAGAGTGTTTGCATGAGAGTATGTAAACATGGTTGTGACGTAAGATGTTTTGCTTTTCGCACGCTAATAACGCAAGCACGAATTTGAAAACGTTTTAGCGATCAAAACTCGACAAGTTCACTTTATTTACCCATTCCTTCGTCGGCTGAAACTTGAAAAATCTTTAGAAACAAGCTGTGTCAACTTTTTTTTCGCTTAAGCTGACATTTTAAGCGAGAAAAATCAGTATTTTGGAAAGCATCTTTTGCAAAACAAAAACTGATTACGCGTGCAAGACTTCGTGTACAGGACTTTGCGACTGGTAAGAATTTCTCTTTTATTCATTGCCATAACAAAGAGTTGTGCGTTTTTTCTCAGGAAAGTTATTTTATAAAAGCAATATAAAACTTTTTTCCAGTGACAGTTATGCAACCCCTCGACTTCGTCTCAGGTTTACATAACTGTCTCGAATTCTCCCAACCCCTCTCTTGTTTATATCAGGCTATGCAAACACGGAAAACGTTTTCTATTGCTTAAATCGCATATGCGACTGGTAAGAATTTCTCTTTTAATCATTGCCATAACAAAGAGTTGTGCGTTTTTTCTCAGGAAAGTTATTTTATAAAAGCAATAGAAAACTTTTTTCCGGTGACAGTTATGCAAACCCTCGACTTCGTCTCGGGTTTACATAACTGTCACGAATTCTCCCAACCCCTCTCTTGTTTATATCAGGCTATGCAAACACGGAAAACGTTTTCTATTGCTTAAATCGCATATGGAAGACCATTGTAATTGTCAAATTTAACTCTAAGTTCTCCCTTTACACTCACAGAAACATCCAACAACCAGACGCTCGGTGGAGCCCTGGCAGAAGCTATAAGTGTTCATGGTACGCTAAAAATTAAGTACTAAGTTAAGTCAGTTTAAGAAAATTCTAGTGCCATTAACTAACAAAAAGACTAACAACTGGTCTGCTGCATATATCATAGCCTGCGTAGCAGGCGCTCGCCCACTACTTCCAAGCGCCTGCTACGCAGGCTACATATATTACAGTCTAGATTCGACTAGACAAAATTGAAAAAGAAACTTGTTTGTAATATAATTTCTTAAGTATTTCCCTGCTTGATAAATGGTCAATTGCAAATGTTTAATAAGGCTTGCAACACTAGGCAGTTAGGCAAACAGTTCGCGTGGAAAACTCAAGACAGAGCCTCAAAGAACAAAACTGGGAATTATTTTAATTCAAAGGCGCCATATCTTGGTTTCTTTTTATTGAAAAATTTTTGGCGCGCTATTTCTCCGTGCCTCTTTTTGCGGTCCCCTGGAGTAGGAAAGGACGGTACGGACGTTGACCATGGAACTGAGATTGGCCACAACTGTACTTTGTAATTCGTGTAGTACAACTAACTACTTGCAATACGTTTATATATAATAGAGGGTTCAAGGACAGGTAAAATAAACAAGTTCTTCCATGGCAAAGGGTTGGTGTGAGTTAATCGGACTACTCAATATATTTTTTTTCAGCAAACAGCTCGGCAAGGAATGAAACTGAAGCTAATCAAACACAACCATTTGCGAACAATTCAACAGGTTAGACCCAGCAAGTTTACTTTTCCTAAGGGTGTCCTTAAAGTTTATTCATTGATTGACAATAGCTTAACTTTTTGGTGGCAAACTACCAACTACTCTTAGTTCTGGAATCTTTACACGGTACTGTCTCTTTACAGAATTTCAGTGGTCCGTGTGGCCTCCATTGCCGTTTTTAATGGCATCCTTTAGCCACTGAGTAAAAAAAATTGTCCTTTTGTTTTCAAGCTTATTTCAAACAATTGTTCTCCTTTTTGCCGTATTCAAGATGGAAGAAGTGTTTGCCTGTTACGCTATCTACTGCACTTTAATAAAAAAATCACAATTAGATTGCTATATGAAGTGTCGCAGAGGAATAGGCCTTTTGCAATAGTTAATTACATGATCAACTTTCCGTAAACTCGAAAACAATTCCTCTTGGAAAAATAATTTTAGCGGGCAGTGAAAAAGCATGTAAAAATTGCTTACCATTAAATTTTCAACCGTATACCCGAAAGTAGTGATTGCAACGGCCGCTGAAAATTAGAAGGGCTTGTATCAGAAAAACAACTCTATGCACCCAGTCAAGGGTTAAGTGGTTTTTCATAGAAATCTGGCTGGTAAATTTTGAAAATTTCGAACTGTCGTTAAGTCATTCCCTTACATCACGGGGCTTAAATTGTCTGTTATAATCAAATGAAAATTTGAGCCTCGTAATGCTTAAGGAAAGTTTTCATTTTTAAAGATATTTAGCGAGACCCTTGAAGCGTCACTGTCTGTTTTTAGTAGTCTCCAATGACCTTTCATCAAATTTAAACGAACAAGGGAAGATATCGCTTATGAAGATAAAACCTATTATAAACCAAGGTATGTGAAACAAATTCTACTATTTATACTTTTTACAATGTGATTTTTGAAAAAAATTGTGGTCAGCATACCTTAAATATTATTAGTTGCATGTCTCTTAACCCATCTTTGTGAACAATACGAAGGCGACACAATTTACGTATACGTGAAAAACCAAGGACCACAGACATCTGAAACATAAAAATTGAACTTTTTACAAGCAATTTTCCACCTTAAATAATTTTGTACCTTGGGTACCAGAGGATTTTTTTCTCTCGTGCGACTAAACGGTTCGCTGTCGACTGCAGGCCGAAACCGCATATGAAAAATCTCTGGCACCCTGGCACCCAGGGTAACAATTGTGTGGCATTCATTACACATTAATTCTCAACTAACTGTTTTTTTTGGCTGATTTCAGGATCGTGCCCTATGTTCGAGACCCTAAGCTGTCTCAACCTGCTTTATTCCTATCCTTGCAATAATGATGACGATTGCTTTGAGAGTGGAATGACCTGTTGCCAGACCAAATGCATTTATGGCAAGAGGATGTGCGTCCCTCGAGGTAGGATTCAACATTGCAAAAATCAAAACATGCATAACCCAGGAATCAATTCATAGGTTTATTTATTTTGTTTATTTGTTTTTTTCTTTGTTCCATTCGTTAATTCTTTTTAAATGCAGCTTCATTACTCCCTCTTAGCTTTACGGTGGACAATCCAAGTTATCATAGCCAATTTTTTTTGTTTTTATTCGCAAATATCAGGAGCGTTGTGTCTTAAGAAGGCAATTCCTTTTCTCGTTCTTACACTCTGTTTACAAGCAAACATTGCGGCCCCTGAAGTAGGATATTATCCCTATATTAAGATTTACCGCAGCAGAGTTCCCACTCCAGATCAAATGCAGCATATACATGTGTCGCTTTCACAGTGATATAGGCATCCCCATTCTCAATGATCGATAACCCTAATGATATGGGTATCCCCTGCAACTTTAACCCTAACCGCAACCCAAGTCGCTAGGGTAATATGAGAAGGGATGCCCATATCACCAGAGTTTTGGGAATGGGGATCCCCAAAGGCCGGACACTAAGGTAATATGAAAAGGAGATGCCCATATCAGTAGGGTTTTGGGAATGGGGATGCCCCAACCGCGGGGATACCCATATCAATGACACAGAGATACTTTATAAACGACAAAGAAACTGGGCCGAGTTAGCTTTTGCAAATACTTCTGGAATCGTTACCAGGGGCGCGCTATTCAGCTACTGGCCAATTCGCAAAAAGTCCCAGACGTCTTTGCGAAAGTTAACTTGCCCCAGTTTCCTTCTGGTTTCTAAAATGGTGATTGGGTGGCTACTTGCAGAGTTCTAAAGCAAAAATCACAAATTTTTACTTTAGCTTTCCTTTATCGGACGACCTAGTAATTCTTTCTTTTTCCCTGATTTCGATGCTTTTCTTCCATGTTGATTTCTTGATTATTATTTCATTTCAATATAGTATCAGCAGTCTGCCCTTTGAGGACTCCATATTACACGGCTTTCAAGCCATGCAAAGACTCAGGAGACTGTGGAACAGGAGGAGTGTGCTGCTTAGACATGGCAGGAAGGCATTACTGTCATCAGCTCAGCTCCGTCGAGTAGACTAGATCGTAGATGAAAATTAGAAAATTCTTTCCGTTACTAGCTTTATCTATGGACGCAGTGTTCCTTGAATATTGATCTCTAATCGGTCTGTTATTCACACGCATCCAAAGTGAATAAGAAAAAAACGTTACTCTGCCTAGTAGTGAAACTTCAAACTTTTATTACTGCTTGCTATCACGATCAACGTAATTAATGTGGGACGAAAGAGTGACTTTTAACAAAAAAATGTTTCCAAGTCTTGAATTGTCGAATCCTTTAATTTTGATAAGAAAAAGTAGCATATTTTTATACGGTAAAACATAGCACCCTTTGGTAGATTACAATATATATTCTACTCATTACTTGTTCACAAGCGAATTTTGGTAAGTGCTTACAAATCTGAAATTCTAGATAGTCATTTGCTTTTTGGGCCCCAAGTCTAATATAAGGAAGTAATAGAGAAAATTAAATTTTTGGGAACGAATTCTTTACGTATATGTAAATGAAAGCTAAACCAAAGCAGTGTTCCATCTGCTGGTGAAGCCACTAATTCACGTATAAATAGCTGTTCGCTTGGCTTCAATTAATGTAGGGCAATGTGACCCACATTCACAAAATTCTTCCAGTTGCTCTGAACTTCATTGCTTTGTTTTCTAACGTCACTAAGAAAAGATTTCTCGCGAGTTGTAAATGTTGTAAGAGGCATAATACGTTATTTTTATACCAGTTGATACTAAGTAGTGACAAATAGTGGCACATAATCCACCAATGAAAAAATCGCTAACTAATTAAGGACTATCAATTAAGTTAGATTAAAGTAGCAGAAGGAAATTAGAAATAAAGGACTTTTATAGTATAGCAAAAACAGCACGTGCAAAATTTCTTGTGTGTGCATACGATTTACCTTGTAATATACGAGGGAAAACCGAAAATGGCTTAAGCCACAGAATCCAATATACAAATTAAGCCAAACTTAAAAGCGGAGCTCTGGCATTGAGCTAAACTTTCTCTTAACTTGGAAAATTAAAAATGCCTCCCTTTAACCCCACTTTTTACATTAAGCTTGATATGTGAAACGAAAAACAAAATGTTACTTAGAATCAATTCAAATTATTAACACAACACCAAGGCGCGTTTTACCTGAATTGTCCATTGTCTGACTTTCCTCTTCAAAGGCAGCAAATTACACAACGGAGGTGATTATTTTTCTCACTTCCGCTCTTGGGAAAGCTAGAGTCAAAAAATCAGGAAACGTTTCCAGCTAGGCGTCACTGATGATAAGCTGTGATGATGAACAAAATGTTAGCCTTCGCAGCAAGCGGCTTTTTGCCTAGAGGAAAAAAAAGCTGCAAAGCAAAAATCTTTGTTTCCGCCTTATCATTTTGCGCTCGACAACGAGAAACACCAGTTCATATTGACATTTTTCCCCACGACCAAGAGATTTAGGCTTTTCCTGGTCAAAGGATCGGTTTATTCGATATATAGATTTAGCCAGGGCTTAGATAAGCGAAGCTTTCGATAGTATTTATGGTTTGTTCAAACAAAATATAAAATCGTGTAATGCTAAGCGGCGAAGGCATGCAACGCCGGCAAACGGTGAAAAACAACAATAGGTGTAATTAGCAAAAAAGCAACTTTGTACGTGCAGCAGACTTTTCTTGTATAGTTCTTTGACGCTGTTTTGCACGACTACAACCTGAAACTTCCAGAAACTTCTTAGTTACACGTTTTATGGAGGAAATGTTGAACGTGTTCTCGTTCCCCTTTCAGTTTTCACTGCCGCTCATTTTCACCTTTCATTGGTGGCCGCCAGCATTTCTCATTTTGTCACCGCCGCTACAAAATTTTCATGTTGTTCTAGCTTCCAACAGAAAAATGTCTCCTTTGTTTTTTATCTCTCGCTCTAGATCTCTGTTGCCCTTTTTCTCGTTGACCTTCGCTGACCTGCCGCCCACTTTCTCTTTTTCTCTATCTTTCTCTTGCTGTATATTCCAAATTTGTGGACATGACAATTTATCTACGCTTAATAATTTAGACAACAGGGATACAGAAACAATTTCCGCTTTCCGTTTTCGTCTCTACTGACTCTTTAGTTGTCTTTGCTTTACAAGACGCCGGTAGCTATGCGATTTCCCACCAAAATAACCTCGAGTTGCATTTGGGTTGCCATACCTGTTGATTGAGTTATTTTATATTGGTATACCTGAGGTGCGGACGGACGGTCGCTCGGTCACGTGATTACCAAATTTTCAAATTACCAGATTTTCAGATTACCAAATTGCCAAATTTTCTCGGATGGGTAGATTGCTTCTGATCATTTTCTCACCCATGGTGCTTTGCTGGCGCGCTCCGTGCGCGAGAGCTCCCCTATAAATTTACTGTTTTGCCATTCGGCATTTCCACCAGGCCATAAATTTTTACAAAAGTTCTGAGGCCCTTAGTACGTTATTGGCGTCTCCAGAAGGCTGTTAGAATTGTTGTTTATTTGGATGATGGGCTAGGCGTGTGTCCAACTTTTCCCAACTGTTATTCCCAGTCTATGGCTGTGAAATCAGATTTGTCCCAAAATAACCAAGCAGTTCCTTCGATTGTTCATTCTGGTAGTATGAAGGAGCATTCGCATATCTTGGCGCTTTGTAGAATAGTGTTAGAAGCATATGGGTCCCAATACAGTCTCTCAGATGATTGGGCTATCAATGGGATTCAAAGCATAATTTGTTTTCTATTCCTGTGTGGAAAAAATCAACGCGACAGGTTACTAGCGAGTATTAAAAATGTGCTCCTTGAAAGTATATTACCAGCCAGGCAACAAGCCTCTGTCACCGGAAGTATTATTTCTAATATACATGTTTTTAGCAATGTGTGTAAGGGTAGAATTCCTGTGTTGATTTAGACCCATGCGCTTGCAAAGACTTAGAGTTTTGGAAGGACAACGTTTCTAATCTGAATTCTAGGTCTCAATACTGTTGGTAAGCCATCTCGAATTGTCTACTCAGATTCTGGTGCTACTGGCTGTGCTGCCTTTATGCAATTGACGATCGCCTGTCTCACATATTAACTGGGATTCATTGCAGATGGATCAAAGCCTTAGAGGAGAGAATTCACAGCGTCAGATTTGCTCTGAAAAGTTTTTCACACCTTCTCTCAGGCTGCGATGTTAAGTGGTCTACTGATATCCAAGCAGTTCCTTCGATTGTTCATTCTGGTAGTATGAAGGAGTATTTGCATACCTTGGCGCTCGACATATTTCAGACCATCAAAGAGAATAATATTGACATCGAGGTTGAATGGATACCTTGTACACAGAATGAGAGAACAGATTATTCGAGTAAGATTGTTGATTATGATGATTGCACAGTCAAAGATTGATAGCGGAGCTCCGCGCGCGAAGCGCGCCTGCGGAGCACCATGGGTAAATAAATCTACCCATCCCAGAAAATTTGGTAATCACGTGACCGACCGACCGAGCGACCGACCGTCCGTCCGTCCGCACCACAGGCATACCAATGTTTACTCTTACACTTTCTAGCTACTTTGGGAGCCCAGGAGAATGCTGATTGCACATCAATGTTGTCATCAATTGACAGCTGTCAAAACAGGGTATCCGCTGACCAGTATCACCTGGCCGTATCGCGGGCTCAGGTGTCCACCCATCGAGGTCGAGTATTTTTTGAAGTTATCCGCTGACAATTTACTCGTTTTCAAATGATCGCAGGCTCACGTTTACTTTTTTTAAAATTCATATCAAATATGTTGTGTTTATGTCAGTATCGCACCGCACTATTACAATTTTGATTTCAAACTGACCTCAGACGCAAAAATTCAGCCAGTTTTTTTAAAAGACAGGCGGGGAAGACCTTTTCTTACCATGGTCACGTGTTGGTCACGCTCCACGTCCAATTTTAATGCTCTGATTGGTTAAAATTTGACAGGTGAGTTCATGCGTAAAATTTATGCAGCATCTTGAAAGTTGTTTACTTTGACTGCTAAAGCTGACAGAGTTTTGAGTCAACTTGTGATGTTTTTAACTGTCTTTTTCCACTGGATGTACAAAATGAAATACAGCTGCTATCAAGAGTGTTCTCTTATTCATGGCTGGTTTGTTTATTGGGTTTTTGGTTGAGAAGTGCGTCGCTTGTCAAAGCCGATAATCCGATTTCGGATGGCATCGTTTTTGTTTTTCACCTTGCTGGATACGTACGAGAATTATAAAGGATCAAGCGATCCTTGCCTTACTTGATAGCTTACTTGGTAAGCTTAAGTAATTATTGTATTTAAATATAATTTCATGAAGTCCAGTGGCGCAGTTTATGAAGCTAGTTTATGCACGTTAGTATTAAGATTTGACTGAGACACCGATCTGACCTAGTATGAGGTTTGATATAAGCTTAAGCTTACAGAACTTTAAAAAGCCTTTAGTCGATATTAATTCACCGTAAATAGAAAGAAAAAACTTTCCGAAGAATATTTAGTTATAATTTTGGCTGTAGAAAGAAAGCTTTGAGCGATTTTCTTGTCGTGAGTTATCTTTGAAAACAGCAAACACCGGGAAACCGGCGGCTTAAAACATAAACTTAATCTTTAAGCTTACTAGTAAAGACTTGAGGATTCTTAGAGACACTTAAATACTCATTTGCTTTCGTGAATGAAAATTGTTGTCTCTATAAATGTTCTACCGAATGATATTTTTTATTGATTGTTGGTAGTCTCAAAAGTGTGATTTTCATCGCTTTGCCGTTTGTTTTCAGCCGTTCATAAACATCGCTTGCAGGAGTACTCAAAATGCCAAGCGTCTCAAACGCTTTTTAAGATTACACATCGTTATAAAACCATTAATAAAAAATAGACTCAATAAATTCCTTATCACGTTGAAGGGTAACTATTTTTAAAATTTCTTCGCAAATTTGGCGCTTGTCAAAAGTTAGAACCGGATGGCCGTATAGGTGATTTTGGAAATTTTTTGAACGGTACTATTCGCTAATTAAAAGTCCACGCGTGCTTCGATGGTCCTGAATATTGAATGAATGCAATTTGTCTTGAAAGATTGTGAAATACTGCATTTTGTACGAGGTCTGTATGATAAAAACAGAGCCTCATAGTACTCTTTCTCCTCAGATGTGGTCTATAAAAAAAGATTGGTTTGCACGCACCCAGATTTATTAAAAAATTTGGTCTGATTTGTTTTCCAAGAATTTGTCTTCCACGCCTTATCTGCTGTGATCAAGAGCCATTATTGCTCTTAAATATGACCGAAGACTATTTTTTGGGTGTACATATAGGGCTATATCAACTCGATACAAGATTTGTTTCACTCCAAAATCACTTAGCTTTTCCCTCAAAAGTCACATGAATGTGCCCTTAAGTAAACTGATTTGTGGAATACAAAATTATTGTTTGATTAAGTTATAAAAAATATAAATGGGAGCTTCGCTTTTAGCTGTGGCTAAATCTATATATTATTTTAATACCCCAGTGCTTTTTCTGTTGCTCGACGAGGCTGTACAGGAGGAATCTGTATAGGTTGCTGTTGAGTTGTATGTCGCTTGGTCGCTAGGCCGCTGGTCCGCTGGTCCGCTGGTCCGCTGGTCCGCTGGTCCGCTGGTCCGCTGGGCCGCTGGGCCTCTGGGTCACTGGGCCACTTTACGACGAACGCACCAGTTTTTGCCGGTACATGAAGATTGTACGTTTTCACTCCACTGAGCTGTCTGTATGTAAGCCGTTTTGGCTGGTCGACTTTTTTCATCATTGAGGCTTCTCATTTTTACTTAACTTGCTCAGTCCTTTGCTCATAATTATTTTTGTTTTTCTTATTATCTTTATGTTTCTGCAAGGTGGACTTACGTTTGCATTGAAGACTGCTCATCTAAAGGATCTAGAGCTTCGTAAGTTAGCCGCAGATCTTCCTTTGCGTACCTTTTGAAGCGAAGGCTCCTTCGACGACGGAGCGTTACTCGAGGGTTTTCAGAAATCGATCAGAGATTACTATTTACCTTATAACGAGGTCGCTTGCCTGTCATCGGACGAGATATCATTGCTCTTTATTCAGAGTCCCTGATTCAGGATGGTTCCCCTTATTCTTCCCTTGAGTCTGCTTGCTATGTTATTAATTGGGCGCATAATTTGTAATTTCGCAGTCCCTGCGATTCCAAATTGGTTAAGAACGTACTAGAGGCAGCTAAAAGAGATCTTGCGAAACCTGTTTCTAAAAAAGGACCCGTTACTCCCGCTATGATTTTTATATTTGTAATAGGCATGCCAGTCCCAATGCGTTTTGTTTATCCCTTTCCGGTGTTGTTTCGCCGGCTCTCTACCGTTTTCTTTATCGACAGTGAAACAAACGAAACTATTCCACTCCATTTCCGAAATGTTTTTCACTTTTTTAGCGAGAAAAACTCTTTGAGTCAAACTTTTCTCGTTGAATGTGCTGCGAAGCGGCGCTGCAAACTGCAATGAGAGGCGGGAATTTTGGCGCGAAACTCTCACACCTCTGTGGCTTCTGATTGGCTTCTGATTGGACGTATCATTTTATTCTCGTTTGAAAACCATCGTTCGCTGCTCTGATTGGCTAGAACTAATTTGTGTACGAAAAGTATTTCTCAGTCTGTATATCTAGCGGGATTTTTCAAAACCGTACCATCGGTCTCCTGGAGCCCACACACCTTAAACTGACTCAACTAAAGTAAATATCGCCAAGAAATGAACTCAGCTCTTACCCATGGTTCTCTTAAGGTGACTCTCTTCTTGGTTCCTGATTAGCAAAGGAAACATTCAAGTCCATCAAAAAGACACTCTGGACTTGTCCATACACTCTAGCTGGTTAAAGGCCCTAAACGACGGAGGATGTTTCAGACTTAACCAAGTCCTAAGCAGAGAATTCAAGTTTAAATCACCCCCCCCCCCCCATCCTGACTTCCCTCACCCCCCCCCCCCCCCAGCCTGGCACGTGCTTGAGGGGAATGCTTTCATTGGCCAATGGGCCTCAAACGTTACAAGAATTTGACATGACAAACTAAAGGCAGACATGACCAGGGCACTAACTCTCCCAGAGCAAGACTAACGGAAGGAACCACACTTTTGTAGCACCCTCCCCCCCCCCCCCCCCTAGGGATTGACATAGAGGCCCCTTTCCAACCCGTGGCGGGCTAGCTCAGGGACTGAGCTTGACAATGAGACCAACCAGGACAGCAAGCCCCCCATGTTTTTTCTCAGAGCAGTGTCCAGAAAAATGGCTATCGCCAGGTTCCTGTGCGAATATTCTGGCCCGTTTTAAGGTATGTTTTCAAAAATTCGGCTAGATATAATAAATAAAGATAAAAAATGGTACAACTAAGTATATCAAAAGTACGAGCGGCTCAGTTAGGCCTGGATCGAAAAGGGACTTTTTAGGCCAGACGCAGACTTATTAATATCATGCTCGCCCCTCATGATCAGGTCCAGAGGACGCGTGTTTTAGATATTGGCTACTCTGAACCTGAAAGAGCCCACTTAGATTTACTTATAACGAAAAAAATCGAGATGACCTTTTACAGAATAATGGAATCAATTTCACATCTCGGAAAAATGGCTCGAACTTCAGTTAAATCGGCAAACCCTATTGTATGATAGGAACTTGACGTATGCTTTTGAATTTGTGATTTTGTAACAGTTTTAAATTTGAATTGTAAATTATGCCGAATGATCTTTCTTTTATTAGTCGTTAATTATTACAGTTTTAGATTATTGCATTTCTAAACCTTATCGCAATTTAGTCCTTTGGCGGCAAGTTTTTAAGGTGAATAAACTATCTATCTAATCTAATCTATCATCTATCTTTCTCGTTCCTGACTAACTTCTTTGTAAAATATGAAGCTGTCCGCCGGAAAAAATGGGCTAAACGTATGAAGGACGGCCTGGGTAACAAACAAAGAAAATATCCGGACAAGTTTCAATTGATTACCCTGAAGAGCAGGATCATGATGTTTAAGCTGGCGGGACTGGATGTGTCTGTGTCTTTTTAGAACTCTTGGCAAGGGGGGCAAACTCACTATGTGTAATTACGTGTATATAACAATGGTTGAATTACAATTGCATTTTAGCAGAACAAACCGGTTGTTACTGAATATTCACCCCCTATGTTTAAAGTGAAAATAGCACCAACGTTGCTTAAAGTTTGGGTAAGTTACGTTTAAATTTTGTTCCTGTCGTCACAAAACGTTTTGCTTCTTTCTGTGCGTCACGTTCATTTCCTTCTTTTTGAAATGTTATCCTCTTTTTCGTGTTAGTTTCCTTTATTTGAATAAATGAATGAATGCCTGCATTTCAAGTTGACCAATACGCTAAGTTTGATAAGTTACGTGAAAACCGCATGGAAATAATTACAAGTTCAATTAACTTTCATTAAACGAACAAAATTATTTTGAATAAGGAAATATCTACCCATTCAGGAGCCCATGACTATTTAAAAATTTAAAGGAGCACATGCACATTTAGTTTTTGTACTACTCAAATCATGTTATCATGTTTAAACACGATTATTATCATTTTGCTATTGACGTTTAAAGGTGTTACTGAAAAAGGCTATCGTTGTCTTTTCGTCAGTTACCTTTACAGTTGTATTAAGTTCAAGTTAGCGAATCTTGCATGAAGTTTGAACATTCGTTCAATGGACAACCCATGTCCCAATGCGAAGAAATCGTTAAGTTCTTTATCTTCCAAACCAATTCCCACCCATGGCCCGGTAATGAGGACATGTTTTCCGTTAAGCTGTAAGGGCGCGATTCCAACTCTTTTCGCCAATATTCCTATATAGGCGTCTTCTAAAGGAAAAGGTGTCAGGCCTTCATTTAAGGACACCTTAAGTAATTCGAGAATAGCGCTTTTAGATAAAATATAAAAGGGTCCGTTACAGTATGGAGGGAACCAAGAGTCGTTAAGAAATTGTTCACTAACGAACCATTTATGCGTTGGATCTCTAACAACTTTTAATTTAACCCCGCCTTGCACGGCGCCAGCATATAGCTTCTCAGGTAAAGAAGACGTTTTCAGCCACCAAATCATCTTAGGAACGTGCAAATATACGTCATCGTCCACTTTGACGATAAACTGAACGTCCATGGTAGAAGCAAGCCACAGAGAGCTCATAGTCTTAAAGGCAAGCAGTGAATATGTTTCGGTGTAGTTCAGCCTGAAGATATCTCCGTAAACGGCGCTTTCATTCCGCACGGCGGATTCAACCTCCACTTTTGTGTCCTGTCCGCAAACAAACCAGTAGTGGATAACCAAGTTATTAGATGAGTTAGACGGGTTTGTTATTGTTCGTATGGATGATCGTCCTCGCGCAATGGTGTTATTGACCAAGAGAGACAGCCATGTTTGTCGTATGGATAGTCTTCTTTCATTTTGAAAGGGTGCACTTGTAATGAATATTATTAATTGCTCGTCAGGCTCCTGGACAACTTCGATTGCATTTGTTGTAGATCGAAAAGGATGATTTTCTCTCGTCGAAAGTCCCTGAAATAGCTTCTTAGTATAGGAAGATATGCTCGGGAAAGAGATCAGTAACTCACAGAGCAAGAAAGCAACAATGAACAAAGAAAATACCACGATTAGTTTCTTTAACCAAAAGAACATCATGAGGTTTATAGCTGAGCGTAATGAAATAATGTGTTTTTGTAGAAGGGCACTTAAACGGGGATTGATTCATTTGAACACTTACATGTAATCACTTTTCGTGACAATGTGTCATTAAAAGTACATTCCTTCCAAAGCAAACTGGTTGTTTTTAACAACCAGTTTGGCATTATTACTTACAAGTAAATAATGCCACTGGCTTCAGTAAACAGTTACCCGCATTTTATTGTTCATAATTCTTGTGCTCATTCAAATCTAGTTGATTGGCTAATTAGTGGTAAACAGTCGTAAATCGACAAGATAACCTTTGATTTAGTAGAGGCTGTGGCTATATGGCCAATCTAAGTAGAGACATTTATTGTCTGCGGCCTAACCCTAAGGGCAGCCATCGTACCTCGATCAGTCTTCTGGTCCGTGTCTGCTTATAGGACCCCTTATAGCTGTTTCTGGCAATTCTACAGTCAGAATTTTGAGCAACGTGTACAAATGTAAGGTAACATTAGCTGTGAGGGTAGGGAGAGGTACTTCTTAACTGGGTACATACAGCTGGAAAGCTGTCCACGGCATGAGTAACTATATCAATATAGTTACGAGAATGGAGTTGCACATCTTCGGTATTTGGGGGATTGGGGTTTACTTAGTAAATTCTGAACATAAGATGTTTGGGCATAACACTAAAAGTGAGGGTTTGCGATAGATCAAGTAGTTAGCGTATTTTAATTAAAGCTGTTGTTTTAATATGACGGACGTTTCGACAACGACTTGTAAATGTGCGGTAGTAATCTTTAGAGTCAAAGTGAGTTGTCTTTCTGAGAATGTTGATGAATTTTAACTGATTCATTAAATGACGATTTTGCTAAATAGTGCGGTATTGATAGCTTATAATTTATGAGGCCATATTTGTGGGTGTAGCTAAAAGAAAATACGAAAAACAACAAAGGAAGGACAGAGATTAACAACATAATGTAGTTTTGATCCATCTTGTTAAGTGTGTACAGTGCACAACAAATTAAATCTTCTAGAAGCCATTAAATAAAAAGACCGCTTACAGTTGAAGCAGCACCCTTCGTGTATAATAAAAGATATCTTTATTACTAGCTATAGTTAAATCTATCGCTAAGAGCTTACGAGCAAAGATTTAACTTGTACGCGCGCGCTCTTGAATTTGTTTAGAAGTGTCATTAATTACCATAATCTACGAAACATATCTTGAACTCAATTTGATAGCATTAAATTTGGGTAGAACGTTTCTTTGGATATCTCGAAGACGAAATATTCCTCTAACCTGAGATTTGGCAAGGGTCTTTGCATATTTACCTCCTTTCATTTCCCAGTTTCTGGAAAGTGAGCTTTCGTAGCTAGGATATGAAGAATTAAGCAGATCTCCGAGGGTGTTATAGCACTACTCAGCCTCATTCATTAATTGCTAATTAAATAACCGAGCAATATTGTATATTAAAGATGAAACAACAACAACATGATATTAATTTGAGGAGGACTCGGAAAAAAAATCCGAGTCCCAGATGGGATTTGAACCCACGACCCTCCGTGATCTAGTCGGATGCTCTAACCACTTGAGCTACTGGAGACTCTATGGTGAGCAAGGGCCAATTTGTGGGTCTTGACTGGAACCGCATCACGCGGCTACACAGCCAAGTAATGATAGGCACACAAGAAGTGAAGAACTCACTAACAGCATCGCGCTGTCACCTTAAAGCAATATTGTGTCAACAAATCCGATATTATTTTATTTATTTTATTTTAAACAATATTTAGTCAGGGATTCCTAGTTCAGCGAGGGTGGTTTAAATGGGGCCCTGACGAAAAAGAAAAAACAACACACAAAACAAATAAATATAAAAAATGGTACAACTAAATATAACAAAAGTAAAGGCGGCTCAGTTAGGATCTAAATTGCCTATTTAGGCCAAGCGCAAACTTATTAATATCATGCTCGCCCCTCAGGTCCACAGGAAGCGTGTTTTAGAACTTGGCTCCGCTGAACCTGAAGGAGCCCTGGTACTTAGTTGTCCTATAGCTCGGGGCAGAAGGATCAAATCTCTATGGCACGTGCTAAATGACTGGAAATCGCACGCGTGGCTTAATTCATTACGTAAGTATGCTGGAGCCAGGCCAGAAGGTTCTTAAACATTAACATGCACTTTAGATAGTAACGGCAGGAGGACTGGAGTGTAGGCCAACCGAATATGCGAGATATCTGCAATTGTGAAACTGTGTAGCCTTCAATAACACTGGTGGCACGCCTTTGCAGCTTATCAGAAAAAAACACACACACACATACACGAGCATTTGAATTAAACTCATGATCACGTTCCCTTTATAACATATTTATCGGTAATAGGTCCTTCTTCTGATCCTCCTATTTAGTGGCTACTAAAGGAGGCAATTATTCTCTTTTTTTTATTTTTTCACTTGTCCTAGTTAAATTAACGTCAAATTAATGAATCTTTCGTGAAGTTTGAACATTCGTTCAATGGACAAGCCATGTCCCAATGCGAAGAAATCGTTAAGTTTTTTATCTTCCAAACCAATTCCCACCCTTGGCCCGGTAATGAGGACATGTTTTCCGTTAAGCTGTAAGGGCGCGATTCCAACTCTTTTTGCCAATATTCCTATATAGGCGTCTTCTAAAGGAAAAGGTGTCAGGCCTTCATTTAAGGAGACCTTAAGCAATTCGAGAAGAGCGCTTTTAGATAAAATATAAAAGGGCCCTCCACAGTATGGAGGGAACCAAGAGTCGTTAAGAAATTGTTCACTAACGAACCATTTATGCGTTGGATCTCTAATAACTTTTGCCCCATATTGCACACAGCCAGCATATAGGTTCTCAGGTAAAGAAGACGTTTTCAGCCACCAAATCATCTTAGGAACGTGCAAATATACGTCATCGTCGACTTTGACAATGAACTGAACGTCCATGGTAGAAGCAAGCCACAAAGAGCTCATAGTCTTAAAGGCAAGCAGTGAATATGTTTCGGTGTACTCCAGCCTTAAGATGTCGCCGTAAACGGCGCTTTCATTCCGCACGGCGGATTCAACCTCCACTTTTGTGTCATGTCCGCAAACAAACCAGTAGTGGATAACCAAGTTATTAGAGGCATCAGACGGGTTTTTCATTGTTCGTATGGATGATCGTCCTCGCGCAATGGTGTTATTAACCAAGAGAGACAGCCATGTTTGTCGTATGGATAGTCTTCTTTCAATATGAAAGGGTGCACTTGTAATGAATATTATTAATTGCTCGTCCGGCTCCTGGACAATTTCTGTTGCATCTTTTGTAGATAGAAAAGGATAATTTTTTCTTGTCCAAAGTTCCTGAAATAGCTTCTTAGAATAAGAAGATCTGCTTGGGAAAGACATCAATAACTCATAGAGGAAGACCGCAGCAATGAATGTAGAAAATACCACAATTAGTTTCTTTAACCAGAAGAACATCATGAGGTTTAACACGTTCTAAAATAAAGTGGGATATTCTAAAGTTGTTGTTGTAAGCACAAAAAGGGAAAATGCGTAAAAATTGCTAAGCAACTTCTCTTCCTGTAAAAAATGCAAAAAATGCACTTAAATTTCTATTTTTTACCACGTCAAATTTGCAAATGTCAGGTTTTCGGGAAAAGTAATCAAATTTTGCCTGTTTAACACCGACACAATTCTGCACGAAAATAGCTCCTGTTAAAGATCTCACAAAATTTTCTGCGACCTTCCTATTCACTTAAACATTTATCAGGGCGCAGAAATTTCTGTGCTATCAAATATTTATTTCATGTACAAGATAGCCCACAGAAATTTTAGTGCCCTTCCAAGCAGTACAAAAGGTCGATTGGGCAGCAGAAATTTCTAGGTCCATCAAAATTTGATTTCAAATACAAGTAAGTTCAGAGAAAATTCTGTGCCCTTCCAAGGAATGAAATAATTCGACTGGGCAACAAGAAGTTTCAGGGGCCGTCAGATTGAAACATTAACAACCAAAAGTCTACAGAAATAAGGTTCATGTAAAAACTGAATTCTATTCCCTACCAAAGGGTTAGAAACATACAAGAACAATATCAGGCACAATTTAAAATGTCACAGCTCAAAGCCGTGGTGCCAAATTTATTTTACCACTGTTACAGGTTATAACTATAACTAGTAATTAGAATCAAAATGAAACTGGCCAAAATTATAGGCCGTAAAAATGCCTATTTTTTTTTTTATTCGTCAAATACAGGGAACTTTCAGGCAGATGAGTTTTTGACGACCGTATTCAAGTGCAATCAGGTCTTCCTGATGGCAAAGAATGCACAAAATAGTGGAACGCACGATTCGCTCATTTTTCCGCTCTGCTCTGCCATAATCTGCCATTTATTTGATAATTCGTTTTCAAGGTTAGCTGTGTTTCTTTACAAAGTCGATCCGAGACAAGTTTATTCAACCGAGTTGTAAATAGTTCCACGTACTTGCGTCTACATTATGCGCGCGTGGTTATTTTAAGGACGCCACCTTATTGGTCGGTTAGAATGGCGTCATGTCTGATTTTAAACTTGGTGGGTAATTCATTTCACTGTCGATCACGCACAGCAAGCGATATGACGTGTAAACTTGGTATTACTTTCGTCGACGAGTCAAAAGATTTCTACGTGGAAAAATCTGGCCGGAGTAGCTGCCGACGAGCAAAACGGTCCTGGCTTTTGGATGTTCGCCGGAGAAAGCGGTTTCAACTCGCCGGAAATTGCTAATTGAGGACTTCCGGCTACATCAGTATATAAACAACCAAAAACCTACCTTATTATAGGAAATTAACGCTCCATGAAATTAACGCGAATCGTTAAAATTCGCGTTAATTTAAGTCGCGTTAATTTTGTTGAGCGTTAATTTCCGCGACGTTAATTAAGTGCAGCATTAATTTCTGCGCTCTTAATTTCCAGTATTTTAACCCCAATTTTGGAACCTGTCCAGACACTCTTGACACCTAAAAAACATTAACTACAAGCTTTCTTTCTTTCCATTTACCCTTTATTTTTCATCTTTCACAAAAGCTAAGGAGAAGGTTTACAATATTTCGAGTTCATGTTCATCGTTGTCGCGGTCAGAAGTGAGGTCAATATCTTCTCCTTTGATTTCAGCCAAGATAGATTTCGAATCCTCAACATAGTCTTTCTCGACAGAATATGAGAATCGCGTTAATTTCCTCTATTTTGAAATTCTACCTCCTCTTTCGCGTTAATTTTCTTTATTCGAAAGTCGTTTTCCATTAAATTCGCGTTAATTTAAGTCGCGTTAATTTCCAATACCTTAATTTCATGGAGCGTTAATTTCCTATAATAAGGTATTGTACAAAAACGGCAACTGTCTCTTCCGGCGATATCCACTGCACACACCCGCGAGCTGTGATACCGTCGTTTGGATCCAACCGTGGACACGTAACGAGAAAATAGGTTCAAAATGGATTCAAACATGAATGTTTGGCCGTCAAACATTTGAATTTTGAGAATGGGCTAGACAAATGTGGGCACACCGCTCACTATAAAGAATAGACCGAAACTACCGCTAGTGGATGGACTAAACACCAATAAAGACACTACAATGCAATAAATAGAATAAACTAACATAAAACAGTGTTTAATTTAACCAATTAAAAAGCCTTGACTCTGCTATGTTCTGTTGTAAAGCTCGCAGGAAGCGGCTAGAGCACGAAAGAAGTGTAGGGGAGTGTTTCTCCTTACTTCTTGAGTTAAATACCCTACGCATTGCTATCTTAAATTTCGAAAACAAACTTTATTTTCAAGCGAACGATACAGTCACTCTCATTATCCACGCTTAAATTAGCCAATCGCAACGTTTTTTAGAACATGTTAGAATGGGCCAAATTATCTGATTGGTTGAATAAGACAAAAGCTGTCAACACTGTCAAAGCATCAAAGCTTTCACATCGTAAAACGAGCGAAACGTTAGGTGAATTTAAATGCAGCAGAAATGTACTTTTTACGTCCAAAAGCCAGTTTCTAAAGGTAAAAAGTGCTTTTAATTCCGGCCAGTTGTTTTCGACCAAAAACTGAACCTGAAAGTAAAAATTCTACAAAATTCGCCTACGTCTTCTCAAAAGTGATGCTTTAGTCGCGCGATCGAGCTAATGTTATGAATGAACAAACTCAAAACAATAGACAGTTATTTCTTGAAAACTCTTATTCAAAAACTAAGCAGTTAATCCTTAAAAGCAAGTAAGATCAGATGCGCACAAGGCAAAATTCAACACAAAATCCGTCTCAAACCGGGTGCTTTTTGTAAATTTTCTTTAGTGCCGATGACAAAATTTATAAAACATTTATGAAATATTTTTACATACATAAATTCTCTTTTAAAACGAAATTTTGTTGACGATAGAGTAAAAAATGTACCTAAAAAGTCTGCAAAAACTGCGCTGCCTTGGTTGAATTAATGGCTTGCAACCACCTTACAAGGCGGCTACGTTGGAGGTCAATACAATAGAATTTTTCTCAAAAGAATTTATGTGAAAATAGACTTTAGTTGCCAGTGGAGAGAAATGCCTTTGTTCTTGACCACCAACATGGCCGCCCTGACGTCACGCGCAAACCAGCAATTTCACTGAACAGAACATTTTGAATTGCTCTCTGCCGTGAAAAAAACATCGTTGAATTCCTCGACGAACAATTTCGTAGCCAAAAGCTTTCTATAGTCCACAACAAGAAAACTGAGCGTTCATTTGAAGTTTCCCTTTCCATTTACGTCTTTAAACGGTGTGTTTTTAACCCTGAAATCGGCGAAACTTTGGTCTTGAAAACCACCTCATGGGGTGATTGACAGTTGGCGTGACAACATCAGCTCTATGTTTTATACTCTCATGAAGCATACTTTTTCAACCAATCAGAGTGTGCGTTATAACTGACTTTATTATGAAAGTAAATAACGATTACGAAGAGAGACTAATATAATGTGTAAAACAACTGAGGAATAATATACAACAGGTAACACAAACAGGGACCGCGGAGGGGGAGGGGCTGGTAGGGCTACTTTTATTGCTGGGATTTATTTTCTAGTGCTCCAGTTGACATGGAAAAAATTCCCGTGGAATTATTGGACTTTGCCCTATGGAAGAGTTGGGTGTTTGTATGTCCGAACGATTACAACCCGATTTGCTTGCAAGGATAATAAGATGTAAGGCCCAAAATGGAAGCAGCGATTTGACTTTTTCTTTGCTTTTCATCTTGGAGAGCACCTTTATTCCCCCACCGATAATCTATCTAAGGATTTTCAGGGTACTAAGATGGCTGCTGTCATTGGACAACGCCTGCCAAAACTAACAAAGAAGACGCTGACAAAATTTCGCACTGATGAAAGCTTGGACCATTTCTATGCTGATGTTGCCTGCAAGAGTGAAGGCCTGCTTAGCGAACCAACGCTTCCAAGAAAACGACGCACTTTGGTCAGACTGGAGGTTGGTGCTGGTGCACCAAGCTATCCCCAAACTGCCAAAGATCACTTTAGAGGGGTCTATTATGAGGGTATTCATCTTATCGTCGGGCTATATATCACCGCGTTAATCAGGAAAGCTTCAGCTCCTACGCCCAGATGGAGACCCTCTTGGTTAAAGCTCATATTGGTGACGACGAGGCAGAGTTCAGTTTCGTGATGCATCATACAGCGAAGATGTTGATACAGGGGCGCTACCTGAGCAACTAAGTATTTTGGAAGTTATGTTAAAGGAGGAGAAGATATCATGTTTTAACGAAATCCTGTTGGCGGTGTTAAAGTTTCCAGAACCAGAAAAGAGGCTAATTCAGGAAGTCCAAACTATCTGTAAGCTGCTTGCTGTAAATCCTGTTACCAGTGCTGCTGGCGAGCGTTCACTTTCATCTGCACGGCGTCTGAAGACGTCGCTTCGATCCAAGATGCGTGACGAAAGGTTTAGCAACTTAGCAGTGTTGCCGGAATGGTCACAAGCGGAGAACAGACAGTGTCTCCATAGCTGACGTCGCACAGGAGTTTGTTTCCCGCGATGAAAACCTCAAGAGAAACTTCAGCATTGCGGACAACTTCAAAAAGTAGCAATCTTAGGAAGGTTTATTTAACATATTGGCTATACTGGACACTATAACAAGTGACGACGTTATGTTATATTTGCTGAGGTTGTAGATAAGATGGCGCGCAAATGCAAGATAAATGGCGAAACACTGAATTTAATTCTTCTTTGTACTGGCCAGATTTTTTAGCCCCAGCACTTTAAAATGGTCTCCTTCGTCCTTTTGTCAAAAGGACGAAAGATATAAACGGAAACCAGGAAAACCAATAAAACATTCGAGCACATTCACGCACGCGTCTTGCTCAGCTCACGTGACTCCGCTAGCTATCAAATGACAGAGATAAATTAAATTTACACAATATTTATTAATTTTTTAACACCATTTGGTGTTGACGAGAACAAAGGTAAAAATAACTTTTACACTATAAACATCATTTATGTAGTGTTTACTGTCACTATTAACATTGGAACGTTTCTTCGTCCATTTTCTGGAAAGTAAATAACTCTAAATTACCTTAATTTACGGCGATGCCCAAGAAACTAGTCGATAATCAGTATAAAAAATAAATGCGACGAAATTTTGATACCTATGGTTACACTTCAAGAGGATGATTATTAAACCTATATCGGAATTGTGTTTTAACGTTACCGAAATATTTTCCTTTACTTTTTTCAAATGTTATTTATTTATCAATTTCCTTTTTGATATGTTTTAAGTTTGCGTCTTTGCAGTTTAAAAGTATTATTTTCTGGATGATAGAACACCGAAATTTATTTTTCACTCAACGAGTAACGCCCTGGTATAACTTCTAATTACCGTTTGTCATGGGATTGCAGTTTAAGCGTTAAAGTACTCCGGGGAAGAAAAGTTGCACATTAAAGGAGCTGTGTCAAAAGAATGCACGGATGCCTGCGTAGCAAGCGTTTCCGTTCAGTTTCGAAGCAAAGAAAAAACGAGGAATGGGATTTTCGGTTTTGCTCTTTTACTTGCGCCATTGTTCGCTAGGTCTTTGACTCTTGTTCCTCGTTCGTTGCTCCTAAACCGCACAGAAACGCTTGCTACGCAGGCTAAACGTGCCGAGGCAGATTCAAACGGATGGCGATTGTGGTTTTTGAAAACTTGTTAGCCTAAAAGTTTTTCAAAGTTTATTTCTGGTGTTTGCGACCCGTTTGCAACGTTTTATATAATACTTCGGAGACGTATTTGTTTGACATCAAGCTGTGGTTTTGTCATTCACCCGTATTTTTCCAAGTTTCATAGCGAATAAGGAAGCGTAACTGGCGTAATAAACAAAATGAACTCCCCAGTCTTTAAGAGCGAATGTCTGTAAATATCGAGCAGCCGGTGGCCACGGTCAAAAATTATATTTCGCTCATATCTTGTCCATACATGCTTATTAGTAAGTAACTAAACGTGCCGGTAGTTTGTTTTTCAAAAGGTCGCTTGGATTTGGAGAAAATCGACAAAATCAATTTTCGTGGTCGGCGACTTCAAAACAACCAAAATTTGAGGCAAAATGAGGGGGTCTCAAAGCTTTGCTCGCACGCAAAAAGGAAGAAAGCGTGGTAAAATATTCCCGGATAAAAAGGGTTTTAGCCCTAGTATGGCGGATAATTCTTAACTTAACGATAATGTGGAAGTTAAACAATTTTATTTTAGTTTTGGTTCTTTTTCATCTCAACGAAGTTTAAATTTAGACCTAAAGTCGCGATTTAATTTTCAGGCATGTGCTACACCTCGGTTTTTCCTGAAACTCAAGCCATAAGTTAGGGTAGCGGCTTTTTGGCTAGAGGAAAAAAAAGCTGTAAAAAAAAAATCTTTTTTTCCGCCTTATAATTTTGCGCTCCACAACGGAGAAACCGCCAGTTCATATTGACATTTTCCCAGGACCAAGAGTTTTTAGGCTTTTCCCGGTCAAAGGATGGGGTTATTCGATTGTGATATATAGATTTAGCTAGGGCTAAAAGCGAAGCTCTCGATAATATTTATAGTTTGTTCAAACAACGTATAAAATCGTGTAATGCTAAGCGGCGAGGCATGCAACGACGGCGAACGGTGAAAAACAACAATAGGTCTAATTAGCAAAAAAGCAACTTTGCACGTGCAGCACACTTTTTTTGTACATTTCTTTGCCGTTGTTTTGCACGACTACAACGTGAAACTTCCAGAAACTTCTTATCTAAGGGCCTGTTTACATGGAGGTGGGGGACCCCAAGTAGGTGAGGTAACCCGCTTAGGTGGGGTAACCCGCCTGTCCATATAATCTCTCATTTTCATTTGATCACTTTTACGTGATAGGTGGGGTGACCCGCCAAGGCGGGTAGCCCGGTCTACCAGACCGGGTTACCCTCTCAGCCGGGGTCACAATTTGTCATGTAAACGTTTCAAGGTGGGGTAACCCGCCTGGCCGGGGTCGGATTCGTGATACATCAAATTCGCGCAAAATTCACTTTCGCGGTGTCTTTGCATTATGATTAAAGTTAACAATAAAAAGCTATTGCACTGACGGGTTGCAGCAAGAGCAACAAGTGAGTGAAGAAGTGCATTAATCGCCAAAACTCGTGGTTTGCCAGCATTTTTCTTGTTTACGTGCTTAGCGACCATTCAATAATCTTGAGAAAGTGCACCCGAAAAGGCGGGGTTGTAAGATTGCATGTAAAGGAGGGTTATTTTTTTACCTCACCTAAGCGGGTTACCTCACCTACCTGGGGTCCCCCACCTCCATGTAAACAGGCCCTTAGTTGCACATTTTATGGGGGAATGTCGAGCGTGTTCTCGTTCACTTTTTTTTTCACTGCCGCTCATTTTCACCTTGCATTGTGGACATGACAATTTATCTACGCTTAATAATTTAGACAACACGGATACAGAAACAATTTCCGCTTTCCGTTTTCGTCTTTATTGACTCTTTAGTTGTCTCTGCTTTACAAGACGCCGGTGGCTATGCGATTTCCCACCCAAATAACCTCGAGTTGCATTTGGGTTGCCATACGTGTTGATCGAGTTACTTTATATTGATATACCTGTCGTGCGAACGGACGGTCGCTCGGTCGGTGTACGGTCACGTGATTACCAAATTTTCTCGGATGGGTAGATTGCTTCATTTTCTTACCCATGGTGCTCTGCTGGCGCGCTTCGCGCGCGAGATCTCCGCTATAAATTCACTGTTTTGCCATTCGACATTTCCACCCGGGCCTTACATTTTTACAAAAGTTCTGAGGCCCTTAGTACGTTGTTGGCGTCTCCAGAAGGCTGTTAGAATTGTTGTTTATTTGGATGATGGGCTAGGCGTGTGTCCAACTTTTCCCGACTGTTATTCCCAGTCTATGGCTGTGAAATCAGATTTGTCTCAAGCGGGCTTTGTAGCTAATAGTGTTAGAAGCATATGGGTCCCACTTCAGTCTCTCAGATGGCTGGGCTATCAGTGGGATTCAAAGCATAATTTTTTTTATCTTTTCCTGTGGAAAAATCGACAGGTTATGAACGAGTGTTGAAAAGGTGCTCCTTCAAAGTACATTACCTGCAAGCCTCTGTCACCGGAAGTAGTATTTCTAATATGCTTGTTTTTGGCAATGTGTGTAAGCTGATGACCAAAACTCTACACAAGGCTCTCGATCGCAGGCAAGGGTAGGATTCCTGCATTTATTTGGACCCATGCGCTCGCAAAGACTTAGAGTTTTGGAAGGATAACGTTTCTAATCTGAATTCTAGGTCGTTTCTCAATACTGTTCGCAAGCCATCTCCAATTGTTTATTCAGATTCTATTGCTACTGGCTGAGCTGCCTTCAGTTGCAATTGATGATACGCCTGTCTCACATGTTTACTGGGATTCATTACAGACGAATCAGAGCCTTAGTGGAGAGAATTCACAGTGTCAGTTTTGCTCTTAAAAAGTTTTTCACACCTTCTCTCAGGCTGCGATGTTAAGTGGTCTACTGATAACCAAGCAGTTCCTTCGACTGTTCATTCTGGAAGTATGAAGGAGCATTTGCATGCATGACTTGGCGCTCGACAGAATTCAGACCGCCAAAGACAAGAAGGTTGACATTGAGGTTGAGTTGATACCTCGTACACAAAATGAGAGAACAGATTATTCGAGTAAGATTGTTGATTATGATGATTGCACAGTCAAAGATTGATATTTTGGAACCCCAGTGCTTTTTCTGTTGCTCGACGGGGCTGTACAGGAGGAATCTGTATAGGTGGCTGTGGAGTTGAATGCCGATTGGTCGCTAGGCCGCCGGGCCGCTGGGCCGCTGGGCCGCTGGGTCACTGGGCCACTTTACGACGAACGCACTAGTTTTTGCCGGTACATGAAGATTGTACGTTTTCACTCCACTGAGCTGGCTGTGAGTAAGCCGTATTGGCTGGTTGACTTTTTTCTTTTTCTTATTATGTTTATGTTTCTACAAGGTGGACGTGCGTTTGCATTGAAGATTGCTCATCAAAAGAATCTAGAGCTTCGTAAGTTAGCCGCACACCTTGCGCACCTTTGAAGCGAAGGCTCCTTGGACGACGGAGCGTTAGTTGAGAGTTTTCAGAAATTCAGGGAATAGTCTTTACCTTATAACGAGGTCGCTTGCCTGCCATCGGACGAGATATCAGTTGCTCTTCATTTAGAGTACCTGATTCAGGGTGGTTCCCCTTATTCTTCTCTTGAGTCAGCTTGCTTTGGTATTAATTGCGCGCATAATTTGTAATTTCGCAGTCCCTGCAATTCCAAATTGGTTAAGAACGTACTAGAGAGAGCTAAAAGAGATCTTGCGAAACCTGTTTCTAAAAAAAGAATCCGTTACTCCCGCTATGTTCTTAGGTATTTCTAATAGGTATGCCGGTCCTAATGCTAGTCTTTCTGATCTTCGTTTAGCAACCATTTGCGTAACCGTGTATACCGCTTCTCTTAGCTATAATAAGTTAGCTAGCCTACGCTGTTGCGATTCTCTTGTCAAGATTTATGTTAACAAAAGTAAAACGGATGTTTATAGGGATGGTGCCTAGTCTTGTTGGCAAAAACAGGGTACGGTTCTTCCCCTTCCAATCTGCTTCACGGATATGTTTCTACGCTGCTAATTTAGATTTGTCGTCTGCGTTACCCATTTTTCGCTCTTTTGTATTTTCATAAGGCTACTCGCCTTTACTTACAGAGAAACAGTTTTACAAGCGTTTGTTGAATTAGGTTATCCGAAAAATTTATTTGTTTTTCACAGTTTAAGAGAGGGAGGTGCTTCAGTGGCCGCTAACGCAGGCGTTAGTGATCGGCTTTTTAAGCGTCATGGAAGGTGGTGGAAAACGGATCAAGCCAAAGGCGGTTATATTGAGGATAAGCTAGAATCTCTTCTCTCGGTGTATAAAAGTTTACATATTTAGTTTGCCATTTCTCTTTCTTTATTTTCGAACGCGGGCATCAATAAACGAGATGCCCGCTCCGATTCTGTGTTTTGTGATTATTTAGATTAGTTACAAAATATTTCATAATCGTTTCAGGGTGACTAGAATTCAAACATATTTTGTAACGTTTTGTTAGTTTCACAAGAGTATGTATATTAGGTTGCTTAATACTGCAGAAGTATTTAAGGCGTGCTTGTAAGGTATCCCAAGAGTCTATTTAAGGTTTGCTAAGCTATGCAAGAGCCATTCGAGGCATCTCTTTCATCCTAATTTTTTTCTGATTTTATTTACTGTTGAAATTTTCCTTGAGTAAACCTGTAACGCTGTTTTTTGTAACGCTCTACGCTCGCTTCATCAATAAACGAGATGCCCGCTCTTATTCTATTCTGTGCTTTGTGATTATTTAGAGTAGTTACAAAATGTTTTATAATCGTTTCAGTATGATTAGAATAAAAACAATACTATCTTCGCTGTAGGCGAATAATTGTTAAATACACGCTAAAAAACGTTTGTATGAAAGCTTTAATACGTAAATTACTACAAGTTCAGTTAACGTACAATAACCGAGCAATATTGTGTCAACAAATCTTTACCTATTTCATTTTTATAAATTACTTAAAATGAAAACCAATAACAGCCAAGTTGAAGGTTAAACTGACAATTTGACAGCCACCGATGTTATTTTATTTTAAACAATATTTAGTGAGGGGTGCCTATAGTTCAGCGACGCTAGTTTGAATGGGGCCCTGAAGAAAAAGGAAAAACAACACACAAAACAAATAAAGATAAAAAATGGTACAACTAAGCACTATCAACAGTAAGAGCGGCTCAGTTAGGCCTGGATCTAAAGTGACTTTTTAGGCCAAACGCAGACTTATTAATATCATGCTCGCCCCTCAGGTCCAGAGGAAGCGTGTTTTAGATCTTGGCTCCGCTGAACCTGAAAGAGCCCACTTAGATTTAGTTATAACGAAAAAAAATCGAGATGACCTTTTACAGAGTAATGGAATCAATTTCACATCTCGGAAAAATGGCTCGAACTTCAGTTAAATCGGAAAACCCTATTGTATGATAGGAACTTGACGTGTGCTTTTGAATTTGTGATTTTGTGACCGTTTTAAATTTGAATTGTAAATTATGCCGAATCAACTGTCTTTTATTAACCGTAAATTATTTTTCTTCTTTTAAGGTTGGTAGTATGTTTAGTGTGAAGGAACCTGTTCCTTTCGATCTCCGTTCGCGCGTTGTCTACAAGTTTTTGTGTGCAGGTTGTAATGCCTGTTACATCGGCGAGACTAGCCGACATCTCTCGACGCTCGTTCGTGAGCATCTGAGCGGGGATAGGAATTCACACGTTTATAAGCATTTGCAGCAATCCCAGGCATGACGTTGTCTAGCTGATAAGAATTGCTTTTCCATCGTGGATTATGCACCCAACAGACTACAACTTATGTTGGGAACAATGCACATCAAATGGGAGAATCCCACTTTAAATAAGCAGCGGAAACATGCTGACTTAACTCTCTCGTTCTGATATTATTCTTTAAGTTTACTTTATATATATGTATATATATATATTTTTGTTCTCATAACATTTTGTGTTATAACCATTGTAATTATTTCAATTTTTATAATTTTCTTCCTTGTATTAAGTGTACTGCTCGCGCAAGTGATTTTCCATGTCTCGCGCATCTTAAAATTGTACGTTAATTTTTCGAAATTTTGATTTGTATCACGTTTTAACTTATACGTCATTGCTTGTATTAGTTCAACCGAACTTACAAACGAATTCACAACTGAAGCTGATCGTTGAACGATCAAAACATGTCTTGTTTTAAACTTAAAGTTGTTGTCCGTTTCTTAAAAATCGTAAATTATTACGGTTTTAAATTATTGTATTTCTAAACCTTATCGCAATTTAGTCCTTTGGCTGCAAGTTTTTAAGGTGAATAAACTATCTATCTAATCTAATCTATCATCTATCTTTCTCGTTCCTGACTAACAGCTTTGTAAAATATGAAGATGTGCCGGAAAAAAATGAGCTAAACGTATAAAGGACGGCCGGGGTAACAAACGAACAAAATATCCGGACAAATTTCATTTAATTACCCTGAAGAGCAGGATCATGATGTTTAAGCTGGCGGGACTGGATGTCTCTGTGTCTTTTTAGGACTCTCAGCAAGGGCGGCAAACTCACTATGTGTAATTACGTGTTTATAACAATGGTTGAATTACAAGTGCATTTTAGCAGAACAAACCGGTTGTTACTGGATATTCACCCCCTATGTTTAAAGTGAAAGTAGCACGAAACATTGTTTGAAGTTTGGGTAAGTTACGTTTAAATTTTGTTCCTGTCGTCACAAAACGTTTTGCCTCTTTCTTTCCTCACGGTAATTTCCTTCTTTTTGAAATGTTATCCTCTTTTTCGTGTTAGTTTCCTTTATTTGAATAAATGAATGAATGCCTGCATTTCAAGTTGACCAATACGCTAGGTTTGATAAGTTACGTGAAAACCGCATGGAAATAATTACAAGTTCTGTTACTTCTCAATCAACGAGCAAAACTATTTTGAATAAGGAAATATCTACCTATTCAGGAGCCCATGACTATTTGAAAATTATAAAGGACCACATGCACATTTATTTTTTGTAGTACTCAAAATCATGTTATCATGTCTATCGGCGATTATTATCATTTTGCTATTGACACTTAAAGGTGTTACTGAAAATGGCAATCGTTGTCTTTTCGTCAGTTGTCCTTACAGTTGAATTAAGTTCAAGTTAGCGAATCTTGTATGAAGTTTGAACATTCGTTCAATGGACAACCCATGTCCCAATGCGAAGAAATCGTTAAGTTTTTTATCTTCCAAACCAATTCCCACCCTTGGCCCGGCAATAAGGACATGTTTTCCGTTAAGCTGTAAGGGCGCGATTCCAACTCTTTTTGCCAATATTCCTATATAGGCGTCTTCTAAAGGAAAAGGTGTCGACAGGCCTTCATTTGAGGAGACCTTAAGTAATTCGAGAAGAGCGCTTTTAGATAAAATATAAAAGGGCCCGTTACAGTATGGAGGGAACCAGGAGTCGTTAAGAAATTTTTCACTAACGAACCATTTATGCGTTGGATCTCTAACAACTTTTAATTTAACCCCGCCTTGCACGGCGCCAGCATATAGCTTCTCAGGTAAAGAGGACGTTTTCAGCCACCAAATCATCTTAGGAACGTGCAAATATACGTCATCGTCGACTTTGACGATAAACTGAACGTCCATGGTAGAAGCAAGCCACAGAGAGCTCATAGTCTTAAAGGCAAGCAGTGAATATGTTTCGGTGTACTCCAGCCTTAAGATATCCCCGTAAACGGCGCTTTCATTCCGCACGGCGGATTCAACCTCCACTTTTGTGTCCTGTCCGCAAACAAACCAGTAGTGGATAACCAAGTTATTAGATGAGTTAGACGGGTTTTTCATTGTTCGTATGGACGATCGTCCTCGCGCAATGGTGTTATTGATCAAGAGAGACAGCCATGTTTGTCGTATGGATAGTCTTCTTTCATTTTGAAAGGGTGCACTTGTAATGAATATTATTAATTGCTCGTCAGGCTCCCGGACAACTTCGATTGCATTTGTTGTAGATTGAAAAGGATGATTTTCTCTCGTCGAAAGTCCCTGAAATAGGTTCTTAGTATAGGAAGATTTGCTCGGGAAAGAGATCAGTAACTCATAGAGGAAGACCGCAGCAATGAATGTAGAAAATACCACGATTAGTTTCTTTAACCAGAAGAACATCATGAGGTTTACCACTTTCTAAAATTAATTGGGATATTCTAAAGTTGTTGTTTTCGGCACAAAACAGGGGAAAGTGCCTAAAAATTGCTAAGCGACTTCTTTTCCTATAAAAAATGGAAAAAATGCACTTAAATTTTTCTTTTTCTTTTAGTTACCACGCCAAATTTACAAATATCAGGCTTTCTGGAAAAGTAATCAAATTTTGCCGGTTTAACACCGCCACAATTCTACACGAAAATAGCTCCTGTTAAGGGTCTCACAAAATTTTCTGCGACCTTCCTCGTATTCACGTAAACATTTATCAGGGCGCAGAAATTTCTGGGATATCAAATATTTATGTCATGTACAAGATAGCCCACAGAAATTTTAGTGCCCTTCCAAGCAGTACAAAAGGTCGATTGGGCAGCAGAAATTTCTAGGTCCATCAAAATTTGATTTCAAATACGAGTAAGTTCAGAGAAATTTCTGTGCCCTTCCAAGGAATGAAATAATTCGACTGGGCAACGAGAAGTTTCAGGGGCCGTCAGATTGAAACAACCAAAAGTCTACAGAAATAAGGTTCATGTAAAAACTGAATTCCATTCCCTACGACTGGTTTAGAAACATACAAGAACAATATCAGGCACAATTTAAAATGTCACAGCTCAAACCCGTGGTGCCAAATTTATTTTACCACTGTTAAGAGTTACAGGTTATAATTACAACTGGTAATTAGAATGAAAATGAAACTGGCGAAAATTATAGGCTGTAAAGATGCCTTTTTTTTTTTAATTCGTCAAATATAGGGAATTTTCAGGCAGAAGAGTTTTTGACGACTGTATTGAAGTACAATCAGGTCTTCCTGATGGCAAAGAATGCACAAAATAGTTGAACGCACGATTCGCTCATTTTGCCGCTCTGCTCTGCCATACTCTGCAATTTATGGATAATGCATCAGTCAATTCCACCTGCGCCCAGCCTCCCCCCCTCCCCCCAGGCTGACCCCCGGGCATTAGCATTTTTTTGCCTTGGATGGCAAATTCCCGGGGGTGGGGACTCTTGAGCTGTCAAATCCCCCGAGGTGGGGACGAAAAAAGAGGGCAAATGCCCGGTCCTCCGTCAACACTGCAACATTTTTCATTGATCGCACAGTCAAATAGTGCCGTTTTAAGCATTTTAATGTGCAATTTTTTGGTTTAATTAACGTCTTCCTTTCTAATAACGCAAGGATTCTAATTAAGACTTCACTCCGCGACGACATGCACCAGTTTATGGTTTTAGTGTTGGTATAAAATTATTGACATTAAAATTAATAGAGTGCTGTAAAGTTATATGTTATGAATAGTTTTATAAATATGAAAGGATGTTCTTCAAATAATATCAACAGAAATTTGATTCAATAACCAAAAAACTTTGATTCACATCGATGGCTCCAGTTTCGCTACGTATTAATTCTGGCTTGATAAGCAATGAAGAAATGCATACATACATGTAAAATCGAGAACATGCCTTTACAACCCTCTACAATTTATTCCTGTCCTTGACAAATGAGCCAATCTGCTTTTCTTCCAGTAAAACCTTCTTTGTAGTTATATTCTGATAGGAAACCGCGTGCGTGTCAAAAGCTCTGGTGTTGGCAAATGCCCGGCCCCCGGGCAGTGCAACATTTGCAAATGCCCCACCCCCGGGACTGACAAGGCGGGCAAATGCCCCGCAGTTGCCCGGGGGGGGGGGGCTGGGCGCAGGTGGAATTGACTGATGCATTAATGCGTTTTTTAAGATTAGCTGTGTTTCTTACTCGATCCGATACAAGTTTATTCAACCGAGTTGTAAATAGTGCCACGTACTTGTGTCTACAATATGCGCGCGTGGTTATTTTAAGGACGCCACCTTAGTCGTCGGTTAGAGTGGCGTCGTGTCTGATTTTAAACTTGGTGGGTAATTAATTTCACTGCCGATCACGCACAGCAAGCGATATGACGTGTAAACTTGGTATTACTATCGTCGACGAGTCAAAAGATTTCTACGTGGAAAAATCTGGCCAGAGTAGCTGCCGAACAGCAAAACGGTCCTGGCTTGTGAATGTTCGCCGGGAGAAAGCGGTTTCAACTCGCCGGAAATTGCTAATTGAGGACTTCGCTACATCAGTATATAAACAACCAAAAACCTATTGTACAAAAACGACAACTGTCTCTTCCGGCAACATCCACTGCGCACACCCGCGAGCTGTGATACCGTCGTTTGGATCCAACCGTGGACACGCAACGAGAAAATAGGTTCAAAATGGATTCAAACATGAATGTTTGGCCGCCAAACATTTGAATTTTGAGAGGGCGCTAGACAAATGTGGGCACACCGCTCACTATAAAAGAATAGACCGAAGCCACCGCTAGTGGATGGACTAAACACCAATAAAGACACTACAATGCAATAAATAGAATAAACTAACATAAAACAGTGTTTACTTTAACAAATAAAAAAGCCTTGACTGTGCTATGTCCTGTTGTAAAGCTCGCAGGAAGCGGCTAGAGCACGAAAGAAGTGTAGGGGAGTGTTTCTCCTTACTTCTTGAGTTAAATACCCTACGCATTGCTATCTTAAATTTCGAAAACAAAACTTTATTTTCAAGCGAACGATACAGTCACTCTCATTATGCAAGCTTAAATTAGCCAATCGCAATGTTTTTTAGAACATGTTAGAATGCGCTAAATTATCTGATTGGTTGAATAAGACAAAAGCTGTCAAAACTGTCAAAGCATCAAAGCTTTCACATCTTAAAACGAGCGAAACGTTAGGTGAATTTAAATGCAGAGGAAATGTACTTTTTACGTCCAAAAGCCAGTTTCTAAAGGTAAAAAGTGCTTTTAAATCCGGCCAATTTTTCGGCCAAAAACTGAACCTGAAAGTAAAAATTCTACAAAATTCGCCTACGTCTTCGCAGAAGCGATGCTTCAGTCGCGCGATCGAGCTAATGTTATGAATGAACAAACTCAAAACAATAGACAGTTATTTCTTGTAAACTTTTATTCAAAAACTAAGTAGTTAATCCTTAAAAGCAAGTAAAATCAGATGCGCACAAGGCAAAATTCAACACAAAATCCATCTCAAACCGGGTGCTTTTTGTAAATTTTCTTTAGTGCCAATGACAAAATGTATAAAACATTTATGAAATATTTTTACATACATAAATTCTCTTTCAAAAACGTTAATTTTGTTGACCATAGAGTAAAAAATGTACCTGAAAAGTCTTCAAAAACTGCCATTACGGAATCGCGCCTGTAGAAACGCGTCGCCAGTAAATGCAAATTTTTCTGTCAATCAAATGTGTCCTATTATTTGTAGGTGGAAATTGGTGAAACATCGTTATTGTTTCGGAGACAATAGAAGAAAAAAAGATATCAGTAAGATCAAGTTATGCGGTCAAAGCGTGTTGCGTGACTTTAATCAGTTGCAGCATTTATCATAACTTTCCTGCATTAAAATGTTGGAATAAAAAGTCTGAAGCTTAACTTATAAAATCGTGATAGCCAAAATAAAAAGGGTGCCCAAAAAGGCAATCATCTGGGAATTCAAAATCGCCGTTTTTGTCTCCAGCGAAATCCGGCGGATGAACAGTAATTTGCATATAAGTGTAAGTGAAGCAAAGTAGACGCGAATTGCGGGTGTTTCTTCCGAATTGCCGTGGTTGTAAACACAACGTTTCCTCGAAGTTTTTTTTTTCTTTTTGAAAGCGTAAATTTGCATGAAAGAACTCAGCTTGCACAAAATAATATAAAATGAAACGAAACAAATTGAAAAGTGGTAAAAAAAGTCAGGATATTTCAGTTCGACGGAAAGTAAGTGATTGGGTAGGTGATTTGCATACTGAAAAAAAAAACTTCTAGCGCAGCTCAAAACCGTTTGACTTCCTGATTGTTTTCTGGCATTCTATACATTCTGCTGGCCTTAATCATTAAAATATCTTATGAAGTCAAAATATTTATCAAGTTGAGCGTTTGCATTACAGAGAGTAGCGCGAAAGCTTCGAGCTGTTGATTTTCTTAAGTTAAATTACCTTTGTATCGTGAAAACAATACGCTAACACTGAGTCTTGAATCAAAGGACGCGACACGTGTCGGCTCCCTTTGTGACCGCGCAAATAGTCATGGGACCGCGATGTTGCCAGCGACAGGGTTCTACAGGCGCCGTAATGGCTGCCTTGGTTGAATTAATGGCTTGCAGCCACCTTACAAGGCGGCCATGTTGGGGGTCAATACAATAGAATTTTTCTCAGAAGAATTTATGTGAAAATAGATTTTAGTTCCCAGTGGATGAAATGCTTTTGTTCTTGACCACCAACATGGCCGCCGTGACGTCACGTGCAAACCAGCAATTTCACTGAACAGGACATTCTGAATTGCTCTCTGCCGTGAAGGAAACATCGTTGAATTCCTCGACAAACAATTTCGTAGCTAAAAGCTTTCTATAGTCCACAAAAAGAAAACTGAGCATTCATTTGAACTTTCCCTTTCCATTTGCGTCTTTTAACGGTGTGTTTTTAACCCTGAAATCGGCGAAACTTTTGGTCTTGAAAACCACCTCATGGAGTGATTGACAGTTGGCGTGACAACTTCAGCTCCATGTTTTATACTCTCATGAAGGATACTTTTTCAACCAATCTGTCCGGGAGATCAGAGTGTGAGTTATATCTGACTTTATTATGAAAGTAAATAACGATTACGAAGAGAGACTAATATAATGTGTAAAACAACTGAGGCATAATATACAACAGGTAACACAAAAGGACGAAAGATATAAACGGAAACCAGGAAAACCAATAACACATTCGAGTACATTCACGCACGCGTCTTCCTCAGCTCACGTGACTCCGTTAGCTATCAAATGACAGAGTTAAATGAAATTTACACAATATTTATTAATTTTTTAACACCATTTGTATCTCAATCTGTAGTTTCAAAAGAGGAAGGGGAGCATATAGAAGCTGGTGTTGACGAGAGGTAAAAGTAAAAGTAATTTTTACACCATAAACATCATTTATGTAGTGTTTACTGTCACTATTAACATTGGAACGTTTCTTCGTCCATTTTCTGGAAAGTAAATAACTCTAAATTACCTTAATTTACGGCGATGCCCAAGAAACTAGTCGATAATCAGTATAAAAAATAAATGCGACGAAATTTTGATACCTATGGTTACACTTCAAGAGGATGATTATTAAACCTATATCGGAATTGTGTGTTAACGTTACTGAAATATTTTCCTTTACTTTTTTCAAATGTTATTTATTTATCAATTTCCCTTTTGATATGTTTTAAGTTTGCGTCTTTGCAGTTTAAAAGTATTATTTTCTGGATGATAGAACACTGAAATTTATTTTCCACTCAACGAGTAACCCTCTGGTATAACTTCTAATTACCGTTTGTTACAGGATTACAGTTTAAGCGTTAAAAGACTCCGGGGAAGAAAATTAAAGTTGCACATTAAAGGAGCTGTATCAAAAGAATGCACGGATGGACAAGCGTAGCAAGCGTTTCCGTTTAGTTTCGGAGCAAAAAAAAACCCGAGGAATGGGATTTTCGGTTTTGCTCTTTTACTTGCGCCATTTTTTGCGCGGTCTTTGACTCTTGTTCCTTGTTCTTTGCTCCTAAACTGCACAGAAACGCTTGCTACGCAGACTAAACGTGCCGAAGCAGATTCAAGCCGATGGCGATTCTGGTTTTTGAAAACTTGTTAGCCTAAAAGTTTTTCAAAGTATATTTCTGGTGTTTGTGACCTGTTTGCAACGTTTTATGTAATGCTTCGGAGACGTATTTGTTCGACATCAAGCTGTGGTTTCGTCATTCACCCGAACAACAAACTGAACAAACTTTATGGTTTGATCGAGGCGTTACGAAAGTGAAACATTTGAAAGATGAACATAACAAATTTTTATCACTAGCTGAGCTGCAGCAAAAATACAGCCTCAAAGTTTGTCTTTTAAAGTATTTCGGACTAGTGTCTGCTCTAAAATCTCTTTGTATACACCAAGTTGCTTTCTACAAAATGCAAGTTACCATCCCATAATCAACAGAAATGGCTAAAAGACTGCAACGAAAATGATGAGGAGGCGATTAATTGGCGGGAAGCCTACCAGTTGGCCGCTAAATATACTAAAAGTACAAGAATTATTGAATTCCAATATAAATTTTTACATAGACGAATATCAACGAACGACTTCTTAACAAAAATTGCCGTAAAAGACAACCCAAATTGTTCTTTTTGTAATAATGAACCGGAGAAACTTCTTCATCTTTTTTGGTCTTGTCCTAAAGTGGCCTTTTTCTGGCATAGTTTATCTCTTAAGCTGACTTTGCTCCACATTACACCGGAACATTACACATTAGATATATTTGTTGTACTTGGTCTAAAGCCGGATTCTTCAAAAAACTGCCAGCAAATTAATTTCCTTTTCCTTCTAGCCAGAAATTACATCTGGATTAGCAAAAGAAGGGAAACCTCGCCAAAGATAGCAGGCTTCCTGCAATACCTCAAATCATTCTACCACATAGAGGCCACTGCAGGTCCCATTTTACCAAAAAAATGGGAAAATGTGAGCTCCTTATTTCAGTAAGCCTTTGATTTTGTATACATTTGTATATCTCGATCCTCTGCTCATTTTCTCCAGCATTAACCTGGTGTATCTTTTGCTTCACAATCGCTGCCTCTTTAAGACACTTAAGATATAAGTGCGTTTACCGTGAATGTTTTTTTTTTTTTGAAGTACAATTACTAATTAGAACTGCTTGTAAATAGTGCATTGTAGTGTGAGTAGTGAGTAGGTAGTGTTGTAAGTACTGAGTATTGTAAGTCTTTACATTGTAAACAGAGTAAGTACCTTAGTCTATTGTATTCTAAATATTGTATTGTAAGTAGTGTAAGTATCGTAGTGTTTGTAAGTATTTTTGATTGTTGATTGTTGATTGAATAAATGTTATTAAAAATAAAAAAAAATAAATAAATAAAAAAAAAGTTTCATAGCGAATAAGGAAGCGTAACTGACGTAATAAACAAAATGATCTCCCCAGTCTTAAAGTAGTTGTAATATTCTTATAATCCTAGTTTGGACACGTCTTAGAAAAAAAAAAAACCAACCAAAATTTTTGATCTTTGGATAGTTGTTTAAAAAAATCATAAATATTCCAGATAACGAACACATCGATGATGATGATGA
>OZ037779.1:8764542-8779542 GCA_964035525.1 Porites cylindrica | reverse complement strand
TTTTTTTCTGGTTCATCTTAAAACAGAATTCGAAAACAAAAGGAGTCCAACTTGAAAAAGAGCGAAAAGGGTAATTGTTTTTGCCGTCCACCGTTAAACTTAAAGGAGCAGCGAACTTTTTTACCGCTAAGGTTTAAAAACTTAAAAGAACGGCGAAAAGGTAATCAGTTTTTGCCGCGCCGCATTTGTTGTCCCCGTACCAATGAGCGTGAATCTCCCATGAACAGCATAAAGCAAGGCTAAGTTTGCGAAAAGTCACTCCGCTCTGCTCTTCACAGTATCAAGACTTCCAATCCGTTGCTGTTCCTGTTTCCAAGATGAAGACATTATATCAGCTCGCCTTTGACGCAGTTCCGAATAAAGGACTAATGGCAGAAACCTTCCTAGTACCATGGCATCCAGTCGCCCAACAACTACAACAGCAGCAATACCTTGAAGACAGGAATCGCTTTCGAGAAGAACATCGCGTCAATTTCAGGTTTCTCTACGCAGATTTGTGTTTTATCGAAACATTGTTTTCAAGCTCAAAAATATACCCAGGCGATGTTGCGTTTTTAAATCGATTGTGGAAACAAATCGACAATTTACTCTAGTTAATGTTGTGTTTTTAGACCGATTCTGGAATCCCTGTTTTGGATTAAAGACTGTACCTGGTTAAGCGTCAAGACCAAACGTTGTATGATTGAATTGTAAAAACGTGTTTTTAAACGCGCTTGTTGAATTATCTTTTTTAGAAATTGTATAAACCAGCTGAAACTTAGAAGATGGAATACGTATTGCCATAAAACGGAATGGGTTTCCACTAAATATGCTAAGTACAGAGAAACTCCATGTCCTCATTGTAAAAGAATTCGAAGCACACAATTAACATTGGATGGAATTGTGGCGAAAAGGCAACAGAAATTTGTAGACAAAAATCGGGAAGCCCGCTTAATTCGTCTTTATTATTATACATCCATTCGTAGGCACTTGGAATTCATGTAAAATTTGTTACTTCTTTTTTAGTAAATGTTTGAGGCAGATTAAGAGACATCACTGCTGTAGCTCAGTACAGTGGCTTTCCTTTAATCAAGAACACTGTTCTCAGTGTATTTGAATTTGTATTGAGGGGTTATCCGTTGAAGGACAGATGCGTCATGATCGTTATGAAGCCGTTGATTTTCAAAGTGAGCGAAGAAAACTTTTTAAGTTATATAGACACACTCGCGCTTTACGTAGACGCTGAAATCTTGAACAGAGAATAATGAATTCTTTGGGTTTCTTTTAGAAAAGTGATGCAAGATATCCGTTTTTCACCGCTAAATCCTTTTACAGAGTGGATTGAAATCAATAGGCAGACAACTGATTTTCGTATCACAATTTTAAATGTAACGATCGATGATTTAAAGCTTGTTGACAATCCTTTTTTTGCTGGTATTGAAACAATGATTGAACGTTTTGAGCGAACCTACGCTCACCTAAAATTAGAATTTCCCTGGTTTTTTTCGCAATTATTATGAAGAGTTGTATTAATTTATTTTTCTTGAATCCCGTTTGTAATTAAGTGCTTTAAAAAGGACTTAGCTGACTTGCGGCTAAATTACGTTCCTCTTATTGCACTATTTAAGAATCTTATTGTAACATTTTACCGAAGGGAGGTAAAATGAAATAAAGTTAAGTTTGCGTGTAATTTACTTGTGTCTTTGGGGAAAAAAGAAATGAACTGAGGGTGTGTTCCTTTCGGTGAATCCAAAAACGGATTTCACGTTCCTTTCGACCGCGAAATCTGGCAAATGTAGGATCAAAAATTCGTTTTTCGATTCGCCGAAAGGAACACACCCTGAGATTGTCAAATCAACGCTCAGGCTGGGAGGGGTTTTCTTAGAACTTAATGAACACTCAAGAAAAAGAAAAGATTAAAGCTGAATCAACCAAAATTTCTTAGAAAACGAACAAAGAGTAAAGCTGAATTAGACAAAATTTCTTAGAAAACGAACAAAGAGTAAAGCTGAATTAGACAAAATTTCTTAGAAAACGAACAAAGAGTAAAGCCGAATTAGACAAAATTTCTTAGAAAACGAACAAAGAGTAAAGCTGACTCAGCCAAAAATGAATTAGAAAAACGAACAAAGACTTAGTCTTGAGGGATCAGTTGGAAAAGTAATTAGAAAAAGAACAAAGAGTATAGCTGACTAAGGGAAAATAGGTCATTAGGCAATCTTGGGCAACCTTTTGTTTAGGATAAGTTAATGACATTCAAAACACATACTCCGCAGTTCATTTAACTCATTCGCGTCTCTGAAAGCGTCATTCAGTTTTTACTGTCTTACTGTGTGGAGCTTTTCCAAAACGATCTTCGAAAATCATGGATCCTTATATTCTCGCTTTGATGAACGATAGTCTCGATTCTTTTTTAGAGGATGAGACAGAATGGACACCGAGTCAAGGTGAAGAATTGATGGACTCAGACGATGAAACCGATCTGTTAATCGCCTCACGCCAGAGCGATCAACAGGGAGGGAATCCGTTATTTTCAGTTAATATGGAGCGAGTCAGACCCCCGCGTTCGTTTCATCGTGATGTCGCTATCCAGATGAATGTTCGATTTTCCCTTCGGCAACTACGGTCTCCGAATGGTGAATTTCAAGGTGAGGCCCTCGCACAAGCATTTCACCAGGGTTTAATCAATTTTATTCGCGATCCTCGCAATGGCATTACCAATGTGGAGGATTATTCCCTTTCCATGGCGATTCATCACAGCACGGGTTCACATACATGGACCAGCTGCCCCCGTTTGCCTTTAAGCGAGTGGATCCAAGGTTCACCTTTAACGCGCCAATGGTTGGAAAAACTTGCCAAACAGCTAAACTCCGCGGAAAGTTTCGATGCCGCCAACGGTGAATTTTACGCTGAACTGTCCTTTTTCAAGAACCGACAGCGTGGGGGTAGACCCCGAAAAAAAAATCCTGGCAACAAGTCGTTTGAACAGTTGCTGGCAAAAAGATACGTGATTATAATCAAAAACAAAGATGACCTGTGTTTCGCCCGCGCATTGGCATCGACCAAAGCCTATGTGGATCAAGATCCGCGGTATGAAAACATTTCTCAAGGACGTGGGCAGCAGGGACATCTGGCCTACATGCTTCATCAAGAAACCGGTGTTCCCGAAGGACCGTGTGGATTACCTCAAATTCAACGAATTCAAGAACATCTCGGCCCTCAAGGTTACCAGATTAAAATCTTTGAAGGGGTGTGTGGCGCTCTCTGGTACCACTATGAGACGTTTGATTCTGCCCCGAAAAAACTGTGTCTGTTGAAAGTCGAACGTCATTTTCACGGATTAAGAAGCGTGCCGGCTCTCCTCAATCGCAGCTATTACTGTCACAAATGTAACAAAGGCTACAATCAGGAAGATTCGGCTCATCATAATTGTTCTCGACAGAACTGTGAAGCTTGTAGAAGAAAAAACGGAAAATGTCCTGATTTTAAAGACAACAAGCGTGCACTTGTCTACTGTAAGGACTGTGGTCGGTCATTTTACGGACGACAATGTTTTACCGCTCACAAGCAAAGCGCCGTTTGCGGCATGTTTAAAAAGTGTCCTGAATGTTGCAAAGTATACAAGAATTCTAAGAAAAAGAAGCATGTTTGCGGGGAATATCGCTGCCCTAACGTGGAGACAAAGTCGGCCCCAACCATCAGTGTTATATTCAGCCTTTAACATCTGAATTAAGCGACCTTCTAACAGCGCAACCAGATGCCTTCAGCGAAGAAGACCGAGCCCTTCTGGAAGAACTGGTCGAAGCAGAAAAAGCCGAGAAAAACAAAAAAGAAGAAGAAGACGAGAAACCGCCACCCCTTGTTTGTTGTATTGATTTTGAATGTAGTTTGGATGAGAATCGGGATTTTGAAGATGTTTGTGTGGGCTGGCAGTATGTGAATGTGAGAGGTAGCTACCGCGAGGCAGGGAAGGCTTCGGATATGTTGAATGATGTGATGGCTAAAACGGTCACGGAAGATTTGAAGGAACGGCAGGTGTTTGTGTTTGCACACAATATGCGTGGGTTTGATTCTTCTTTTATTTTGCAGTTGTTGTATGATAAGGGGTACAAGGTGGAAAAAGTGTTGAGTATGGGTGCAAAATCTTTATCGTTTCAGTGTGGTAATATGATTTTTCGCGACTCGCTTAATTTTTTTAATATGCCATTGGAACGCTTGCCTGCCACATTTAATTTGACGGAAGCTCACAAGGGGTTCTTTCCGTATTCGTATATCTGTGAAGACAAGCTGGATTACATTGGTGTATATCCCAAAGCGGAAGAATACCACCCTGAACGCATGACGGAAAAACGGCGCAAGGAATTCTTCTCCTGGCACAAAGACAAAGTCGAGAGCGGAGCGATCTTCGATTGCCGAAAGGAACTGTCCGCCTACTTGAAAAGTGATGTGAAAGTCTTAACTCAGTCGATGGAAAAATTCGGAAGCGAAATGATGGAGCTAACAGGAATCAATCCCACCATTGAATGTGTCACAATTGCGGGCACCGCCTTTAAAGTGTTCCAGAAAAAGTTTTTGGAACCTTACACCATTGCGTTGGAACCCCTCGGCGGTTGGCGTCATAACCAGCAAAACCAAAGCATCGAAGCATTGCAGTGGTTGGAGTTTGAAAATGCCAAGATTGGCGGCGGAATTCAGGTAAGAATTTTTTTAGTCGCAGTCAAAGTCTGCATTTTAAAAATGTAAGTTACAGTGTTTTACAACATTTTTCAATTCGCGAGTTGTTTTATACTTTGCAAACGTCAATGCATAGGACAAATCAAAAATTAGAAGGAAATGTATGAGACAATTGTGTAAAAAGTCTGCCTTTAAGAAAAATTATTTGCAGTGTTTTACTGTACATTTCAATTCGTGAAATGTTTTAGACTATGTAAGGAGCAATGCAGACTGTAAAATTATAATCTGCGGACCGCGCAGGAAACAGTAACAAAGATATATATTTTTTTATTTTTCAGCATGTACGAAATTCACTGGATGGGGAAGCTAAAGTCATCACCCCGGCTCAGTCTTACAATGTGGATGGCTATCATGCAGCTAGCAATACGGTCTACGAGTACCACGGTTGCATTTATCACGGCTGCCGAAAATGTTACCCGAAGCAAGGCAATATGAAGCGATTCTGTCATCCAGACCGAACGGTGTTCGAAGTCTACGAAGCCACACTGAAGAAAACCGCTCTTCTTCGAGACGCTGGTTACACCGTCATTGAAATGTGGGGGTGCGACTTTGCCCGACAGAAACAAACCGATCCTGAGCTGGCCGAATTCCTAGCAAACTTCGAATTTGTTCCGCCGCTTGAGCCGCGAGACGCGTTCTTTGGGGGTCGAACGGGCGCTGCGACCCTGTACGCTAAAACAGCAGAAGACGAGGAGATTAGTTATGTTGATTTTACAAGCTTGTATCCAAGTATTAACAAATATGGAACTTATCCAGTGGGATTCCCGCAGATTATCTTTGGTCCAGAAAACCAGAACATTAACGATTATTTTGGTCTCGCGCAAGTGGATATCCTGGCTCCTGAACGTTTGTACCACCCCGTTCTGCCTGTCAGGGCAGGGGGAAAACTTACTTTTCCTCTTTGCAGGTCCTGTGTTGCAGAAGAGTTGGACAACCCCCTACTCGAACGAAGCAATATGTGTGGTCACACACGCGAACAGCGCATGCTGAAAGGGACCTGGTGTACTCCGGAACTACAAAAAGCGGTGGAGAAGGGGTACCAAATCCTAAAAATACATGAAGTCTGGCACTTACCCGAAGAAAATAGACGTGAAGGCCTTTTCGCTGGCTACGTGAATACCTGGTTGAAACTTAAACAGGAGAGCGCCGGATGACCTGCAGGTGTGGAAACCCCAGAGCAGAAAGCAGAGTACGTAAAGCAATATGAAGAACACGAGGGGATTAAGCTGGATCCTGAAAAGATTGCTGTGAATCCGGGCAGAAAAAGCATTGCGAAATTACTTTTGAACAGGTAACTAGTTATATTAAATTGTTTAAGTTGCAGTCAAAGTCTACACTGAAGAAAAATTAGTTGCAGTGTTTTACTGCAAATTTGAGTTCGCGAAATGTTTACTCCTGTGCAATGACAAGTACACACTACAAATCAAAAATTACAGTGTTTTGTATGGGAAATATTTTTAAAAAGTCTGCATTTTAAAAATTTAACTTGCAGTGTTTTACTGCAAATTTTAATTCGTGAAATGATTACTCCCTTGCAAACGCGAATGCACGATCGAAAAATTATAATCTGCGGACCATACTAAGAAATCAATAACATTACTTTTTTCTTTTACAGCTTATGGGGGAAATTTGGTGAGCGACAGAACAAGCCTGTGACGCACTGCATCACCCAACCCTCACAGTTGTTTCAGCTGCTAGAAGACCCGGTGAATGAGATTCACAGTGTACGTATCTGCTCCGAAGATGTGATGGAGTTGGTGGTCACTAAAAACGAAGACGAATTTCAGCGCTCCTTCAAACAAAACGTCTTCATCGCGGCCTTCACGACTTCGCTGGCTCGCCTCAAGCTTTACGATGCCCTTGTTTTTTTAGGTGACCGAGTCTTGTATTACGATACAGACTCGGTCATTTATAAAACCAAGCGGGGTCAAGACAAGCTCCCGCTGGGAGATTTTTTGGGACAATTCACGGACGAACTTGACGGCGACGTGATCGTGGAATTTTGCAGTGGCGGTGCGAAAAACTATGGCTACTTGACGAAGAAAGGTGAAGTCGAATGTAAAGTACGTGGGTTTTCTCTCAATTATGAGACAAAACAAACCTTAAATTACTACACGATGAAAGAAAACATTTTAAAAGAGTTAGACGAACCGTTGGAAAAAGCGCGCCGAATGGCGATCACGATTCCGGATTTTTTTGAACGCAATCAGGTCACCAAGAAAATCAAACTCACGGAACGTAAAAAACATCAGCTGGTGTTTGATAAACGCATCATTGACCCTGCTACACGTTCTTCGACCCCGTATGGCTACAATTGGTTCGGCGCGGATGTGGAACTTTTAATGGATTTGTAAATAGCGGGTACGGTTTGCTTGGTAGCGCCAACCCGCTTTAGCTTTTGTATGTAGTTTTTATAGGGGTACAGTAGCTTGGAAGCGCGAACCCCTTGCATGCTTTGTTTTTGAAATTAAATTAGGATTTGTAACGTTTTATCGAAGGGAGGTAAAAACGGCTTAATAAACTAAGTTCGCGACACAATTGATTGGTGTGGTCTCTGTTTGTATAAATAGAGGGAACAGGGTTGGTCAAGTTACTTTTCGTAAACATGTCGAACATTTACTTAACCCTCGTAAGCGATGTCACCCAAAATTACGCGAGTAATGTGGCAAATCAGTTTAAAGTCAAACCTGGGTTAAGATTACACGGGGAAAGATGGAAAGTCTCAATTGCTTCGGCAATTTTGCCTAAAATGTCTCTATTTAAAGACTTGCAGAGTGCCGATGTGAATTTAATGGAATTATGGGCTGAGACTGAAAAAGCAAATCAATCCGGTCTGTCGCAAAAAGGCTATATCAGTGCAAGTGATTTACGTGAATGGGAAAAAGCAGGCGCCTGTCATGAAGGGGTGGATTTTTTTAATACAGTGAAACATAGAATAGAAGAAACAGCGCACGCTAGTTTGGATGATGGTTTTAAGTTTAGTTCAGCCCGTTGGCATACATTAGCGTGGAATAAAGACGGTGTGCAAGCGGAACTCGTCTTAACTCATAGCCATACGGACAATTCAATTTATATCTACAAACCGTTGGCGGAAACATTGCATTGGATAAATACCAAGTCTAATCAAGCCGATAGCATGGGACCAAATTTGGTACATAGCTACCCCAATCACACTAAAGGAGCCAGTTCCTTGGAGACGGGAAAACCCACTCATATACTTGGCAATTGGCTTCATTTAAGCACTCTCTCCGATTGGCGTTTTATTAACCTCAATCAAAGTTTTGAAGATGCCTTAAACCTCTACCCCAGACCCCTGGAAGTCTCAGCCAAAGTGACCGCTAACAGCGTGACCGTCACGCAATCCTTAGGCCAAGTCTATTATGCGCCTGAAGGAAGACAACGCTATGCGTTTTCACCCACCCGAGAAAACTTTTACGAGGTATAAGACAATCATTGGGAAGAGGTTGAAATCACGCTCAAAGAATTAAATGGGACACTAGTTCAATTTCAATCGGATAGTCAGTGCGTGATTCGACTGCATTTTAAGAAAGAATAAGACACAATTCAATTGTAACAACAAATTTTTATTAAGTGGATAAAAAAACAAACAGAATTACAGCTTAAGTTTGCGTTTTGTCTGTCTGGTTTTCTTCCCTGGGAGGTTTGTAATAGCGCGTATCATTTTATCGTCCGCTTTCCACTTGTCCTTTAAACTTTTCGCTTTGGAATAATCGATGTCATGGATTTTCGCTAATTCGTCTAATCTATTGATGCCTCGGTCACCCCTCTTCAGTCTTTGTTGAAGGCGGGTCCCAGGACCAAGGTAATTTGCTCTAGGCCAATGAAACTCTTTGCCTGTTTTTTCAATTAATTTTTGAATATCCAACGCAGCCCCACGCTGACCGCGCTTTTTTCCCTTTTGCGGTCTTTTTCTGCGAGCCTTCCTTTTACCAATCCTTGCCATCTAATCGTCTTTTTGCTGGTGTCCCAAACGGTTTCCAGTCTGGAGCAGTTGCGAGTTTCTTTAAGGCTCTTTCTGTAGCCCTTTTTGATGCCTCGTTAAATTTTTTTTCAATACTCTCCCGAGCTTTTTTCCAAGGGGATTTAGCAGCAAAGCCTTCTTCTTCTTCCGCTGTACTAAAAACACTGGAAGGAGGGGAAGGAGTCTTTTTCTTTTTAGGGGTCTTGTAACCAGATGAAGGAGTCTTTTTAGGGGTCTTGGGTAACAACCGCTTTGCTTTGGATTCGGTCTTAAAGGTCAACTTGGGTTTTTTACTGGTGGAGGGAGTTTGTTTAACTATAGGTGTTTGTAACACTGAATGAGGGCTCACTGGTTCCGCTTTCCTTTTTATAGCTTTACTGATTTTTGAAATGTTCCCCATAAATTGCTATAATGGACCAACCGCTAAATTTCCCTCCTCATCATCGCTATCGGAAACATCCTGCCCTATCCTGCGCGTTCCTCCTGGCTGACGAATTTTCTTAACCCATTGTTGTAATTCTCGGTTCACGGATTTCAAACGGGGTTCTTTCCAAGTATCTGGCGCAGGACTCTCCAGCAAAAGTTCTTTTTGAGCGGCTAAACCAGCAGCTTTGGTTAAGCGGCTATCGTCTAAAAGATTAGATTTGTATTTATCCCGCATACGTAAAAATTTCACAGAGTTTTCAATCGGTGTGGATGAAATACCGTCCATGATGGCAAATGAACATCCTAGTCAAGCCATGCGCTTATATCTGTTTGGGTCTGCATCTCCCTTTGAATTTTTGTTGAAACTCTTTGATCATTTGTGCAATGAGAAGCACATAATGTAATATGCATAGGAGTCGTTGTAACACTTTACGTTTCATGACTTAATAACGATAATGTTTTTTAGCGCAGTGATAGCAGCGATTTAATTCTTTCCACGCACCGGCTCCTATTTGTGTAGTCATCAGATGTTTGCGCCTTTTTATACTCTGACGAGGATTCGCAATGACTCGGAGAGATTGACGATAGGGTTTTAAACGACTGACAGTCTTTCTACCAGGTCGTACAGCCCCACGCAACGTGTTCATCACCAGTTCACTCACTGCATTAATTTGATCCGCATTCGCATAACGTAATTTTTGCTGACGTTTATTTTGATTAGCTTCTTTTAACACATCTCTTAAGAAATGACTCTGTCTTGTCATTCGCCCCGTCATGATGTTTATTTTTTCATTCGTTTACGCCTCCTTTTATACTTCTTTTTCTCTAACGCTTGGATTGCTTTCCTAGTACCAAATTTTGTTAATGCACTTAAACCTCCTAAAGCAACGGCTTTTCCACCACTCACTAAGGCTGGAATAGCTGCTGCTAACATGGGAGCAATCCCGCCTCGTTGCCTTCCTACACCAGGTCTACCTTTTCTTCTTTTTCCTTTTTGTTTCATGATGACGAATGCGTTGGTTTGAGATAGAACGGCTATTTATATCTTCGTCAAAGGTATGAACGCGTGTTGTTCCCTCTGCTTTTGTTAAATGACTCCAAATGCGAAAACAGTCATGCGAGGCAGGATGTAAATCCAACATAAAATAACCAAAAGGACGGGCTGTTAGCTTTAAAAACAATTTGAGTACTTGACGCCATTTTTCAGGGTACACTTGAAGCAGTAAATGTCGAATGCCTGTCTTATCCCTGGGTGATTTAAAACAAATCACATAGTGTGCATTGCGGTTAATAGTTTTCGCAAACTTGCCCGGGGGAAAGAGATCTTGTGTAATATAAAGAGCGGTAATGCCTCGATGGTGAGAATCTTTCGTAAATAAATCCAAGACGCGTTTATCACTCCCTGATTCTTCCATTAAATCATCCAAAATGAGTATGCCATGATGCTCTGGTTTAAACCATTTAACAAGAGCCTCTTCGGGAGGAAGTCCTTTGTAGAAATTAACGTGTTTTTTCATGCGATCAAATCGGGTTTGCCATCTGTCATAGCAATACACTACTTTTTTCGGAGGAGGGTCAAACAAGGTTTTTTCTTTGAGTAATTTTTCCACTAATTCACTTTTCCCGCTACCTGAGGGACCAGCTACAATCACGCTAGCAGGTTGTCGAATCATTTTCGCCGTCTGTAATGTTGTACGTTATCTTTTATACCTTTCAGCGCTTGTTTTCCTAAAAAGGCCCCTAATTTGATAAAACTAGGAGAAGGACCAGACAACCCCATGGCGACTCCCTTGGCAATTTTATCCACTAAACGCGGTTTTCGCCTAAATCTAGCACCCCCTTTTTCACTTTTTCGTTTTTTTAGGACTCTACAATGTCTTCGCCCCATAGTGATTGATACATCCGCGGTGAGTTCAACTGAATGAGGATTAGTATCTGATCTTTCAAATGCGTTTCACCTATTCCTTTTATATGATTTTTTGAGTCCCACCACAACTGAGCTTGTACTAAACATCGTACAAATTGCCAATGATACCCATCCCACAGATCTGCTGGATCCAGACAGAGTTTGATCCATTCTTGTTTGTGATCTTTCCAATAAGACCATTCTTTTTCTAACAGGGCATCGAGCACTTTTTGAACATCCCCCCGTAATATCATGATAAAAATGACACAGTCAGAAGTAACACACAATTTTATTAATGAATGAAAAAAGAAGAACGGTTTACATTACATTGCTCATACTCTGTCAGCTCTGTTTTAATGAGACGCTGCAGTTGGTCTGCGACTCGCCTATCATTTAACACTAAATTATTGGAATGCCACTGAGCTAAAAAATCTTGAAAAGAGGCATGTCTGGCTTTTGCTTTTAAAAAGAAAAGGGCATAATGCCCACACGTAAAACTATCCATGGCTTGTAAAGTCTGATCACTGCTAATGATTTCTTTCCACTGGCTCAACCAAGCTTGTAAGGTAGGATTTTTGTAGGTAGAAAGAGGTAACCCATAACTGTCAAAGACTTCACATGTAGTTCCTTCGGTCCAAAGGGCTAACCAATGTTCACCCGGTTGACTAGCTGGATCTGTGTTAACAATGTAAGCATTCACTTGTTTCTTAGACACGGGAGGTAATTGATCTGCTGGAAACACGCCACGAAAATAGGGTCGTAATTCGCGATCGTCTTCTGCTAAGTATTTGAGGACTGTATCACTGAGAGGTACGAACTCCATCCTAGCTGTTGATGGAATAAAGAATGCCTCCCCACTGGTCTATTTCATAGACATTTTCGTACTCACTCCAAATTACCACGGTCACGTTGTGACCTACATTGGCTCTGAAGTCAATTTCATAACTGACATTCCCCGTGAGTTTAGGATTTCTATAGCTAGGATCATCCGCATCCCCAGGAGCATTGTTAAACATGAACAAGGTACAATTGTTGCCTTGTCCCCAGTCGCTTGGGAGCAGCATGGGTACCCTGTGGTGCTTGTAAGCGCCTGACGCTGTGAGGAAGCGATCATAGCCTACTAAATCTTCTGCTTTGGAATTGCCTGTTAGTTCCAAGGCTCTATACGGGTATTCTTCGCCGTCAATTCGTTGTCGAACTCTGGTGACACCAAACTTTTCATAGGCATAAGGGTAATACTTCAGACTTCCATTGTAATTCGTGGAATTCATGAGTCCGATAATGACTTTGACAGGAACCTTGTTCAAGAAGACATTGTCCTGAGACCAACGAGTGCTGTTTCGGATTTCACTTCGAACGACTGGGTAGCGGACTTTTTTGGTTTTACTCAAACTTCTTTCTTTTTGTAGCCTGGAATACACAGAGGCATTGAGAGTGACTTTTTTCATCCACAGAGTGACAAACAAATCATTGTCTCCCAGTGTTGGAATCTTTTTGTTGACAGTCGTAGTCGTGTCTGGGGTACCAAACAGAAACATGTTGCTGTCATTCAAATACAATTCCAAATCAATCTACACGTTAGGAACCAAACATTTGCCTGTTTTGAACACCGCGATGTGGGGTTTGATGATAAAGGTATGATACGCTTTGCCGAGTAAGCGACTGGTGAGTGCTTTCAAGCCTGTTTTTCCACTCCAGTCGTTGGGGTTGGGTTTATCATTAGTGCCTGCATTGGTAGGGGTTAATTCTTCAAGGACATTGAGTTCATTCACCCATCCTTGAGCTGCCAAGGTCGTTTCTCCTTCTTGGCGATTATAATTCTGTAGGGTTTCTAGGTAAGCTTTCTGGTGATAGGCATTGCTTTGTTCTGTCATCAACACTCCATTGAAAGACACATTCATTTGATTAAAGAGAGAATGACCAAAATTGTTGACGCAATAGACATATTTGGTATCATTACCATCCGAAGCCCCTGTTTCATCATTGGAAAGTCCTCCTGTCCCTGTGGTGTTCATACGCACTTTGATTTCTAGCTTGGTTTCATTCAAATCATAATAATCATCCCCTGCCGGTACAGTAAAAAGAATAGGACGTGTTCCAGTATTAGCTGGTTTGAAAGGAATCCACCGTTTGGCTTCATACCTATAGTCAATGTTGGGAATGTCAAACAGATTCAGCGACATGTTGACGGACTGATAACTTAACGTCGTCTGCGTCGTCCATTTATACGTTTCCGTCCTTTGTTTGTCCAAGGGTAGATGACTGGATGCACTTTCCCTCCTTTTTGTTTTCTTAAAGAACGAAGAATCGTTGGATCTAATGGTTTATAGGTAGTGGATCCCCATGGGTTGGTAGGTTGTCTAAAAATAGTGCCTCCGCGTTGATAGGGAGAATGGTAACGACCCACTGATCGTTGATGTCTTATGTGACATTGTGATTTTTGTCCTCGCCGCATGTTTTACACACCTAAAATGTCTTTAACACGTTGTCGTTTCTTTTTATAGGTTTGTTTGGCTTTGGTTTTAACCGCCAGACCAATAGCCGCGGGTATTTTACGTTTGAGTCCTCTTTTTAAAACGTCTCCTGAACCTTTTAAGGCTTCGGAGGCTGACGCCCCTTTTTCATAAGCATGTAATCCGTGTCCAATCGAGCGAACTACACTCGGCCCCGCTGATTTTACCAATTCTTGCATAAAACCACTCCCGTACATAGTGGGGGTATGATAACGCGTCAGTGATCCTCCTAACATGTTGTTTGCTGTAGTTGTAATGTTTCCATAATACAGGGTCTCTTTTATACTTGTTGAAAACCAATGGTAATGATGGTTTTGCCTGGGGATAAGACCAACAAGGACCCATCTGGTGTAGCCAACGACACTTCAATGCTTTCCATGTGTTGATTTCGAACTCGAATCCATTCACGATGGTAAGGTTCTATGGTCGCTCTCCCTTCTCCTTTTCTTTCTAATTCCACTTTTCTTAACAGCGAATGTCGTTGTGATCCTACAATGGTGGATTCTACAGCATCGCAATAAATCATGACCGTTTGTTTTACGGTTCCCACATGCTTATTAAACAGGACATTCAGATTTTGAAAATGCCAATCCACAGTACGCGTGAGATATAGATACGATTGACCATTCTCTTGTTTGACTTTGAATAACGAGTTTCCCCCTAATAAATCTGATGGACTAATGCTCACAAAATGCTCTCCTAGCCATTGATACTTATCATTGCTTTTGACGGGTGGAGTGTATGTCGTATAAGTGGCTGTGGGTAAGACAAAGTCTAAATTGGGTCCTAATTGGTATTGGTTGTTTTTGTCTTTGAACAATAAACCAAACTTTTCCGCAAAATCCACATGTATCCCTACAGAGGAAAGGGGGTGAATTTTTAGCTGTCTGTCACGAGCAAACGCATCTTCACGGGATACTTTTTTCAACACGAGGGTGTTTTCGTTCCATTCAAAGGTGGGTTTCCAAGTAGATTTCAGGGAAATAGTGCCTGTATTACCTTTGGTTGTTTTCCAAGTGTCGAAGGTTGACTTTACATCTTCCATGATGGTTTGTTCCATATGGGTCATAATATTCTGCCATAATTGATGACCTGAATAGACAGGATACGAACTACCCATGACATCTTTCAAAGTCACAGTTTTGTCTTTGGGCTCAAAGTTAATAAACCAATCACTGGCCACAGCATGACGCTTGGTCAAGGTGTAGCGATAGTTGAGTATCTTGGTGTCACTATTACTGTGAATGACCGCAGAACTATGTCCTACATCAGGGACCGAGACACTCCACAAACTGGCTTGCCAGGTATTGCCTTCTAAATTGAGTCGCACCGGTAAACGCACTTTAAAATTATTATTTTGGTTTTGGGGATGTTCGTCCGTGGGATCGCTGATCAAGGTTAATCGAAAACTCTTCATAAAATTTGCAAATCTTTTTTCCAAACCCAAGAGTTATATTTTT
>OZ037779.1:8742042-8762042 GCA_964035525.1 Porites cylindrica | reverse complement strand
ATTATCACTGCAACAAACTTTCATCTTTCAATGTTAGTACAAATCTACAGATCTAAAAAGAGACCTTTTAGCCAAGGTTTCAGTGTAAAGCCGTGAATGTGACTGAGTGCAGCAAAAAATAATTTCATACTGTAACTTTCCTGCGCAAGAGTTTGAGTGCATGGTATGCTGTCCAATCGGTAATGTGACAAGTTGTGCGTTGTGCATTGGTTATCATCTAAATATCATAAATATTATTGTGGAAACAAATTATGAAGCATATTATAAAATGAAGTTGCAAAATGAGTGAGGCACTTTCATCGATTTAAAAGTCCTACCGGTCTCCTATGTTTTTTTATGATGTCCTCCCCAATATTTGGGTGACCCTATTCGACGGAATGGCGGAATACATGCAATCAGTTGTAAAATACGGAATATACGTAATACTCTAAAACACGGAATTTACAGAATATTCTGTATTTGATTTGAACTGGACTGACGAAAAAGCAGAGGCAATATTAAAAATTCAATTTTCGTACTGCCGTAAGCCACACTATAGACCTTATGACGGTTTTGAAAGCCATCTTGACGGGTGAAGGGTCCGGTATCACGGGAATCTAATGTCGGATAACTTTCATTAAACGGCTGTTCTAAAAAAAAAGAATTGTAAACTTAAGCTTGACAGGATTGTACTACCAATTAATGGGGGCCGCGCCTGTGCCTAAATTTGTCCGGTCGCTTGCTTTAGATTTTCCAGAGTCTTCAAAGTCTTCAAAGGAATGATCTCTTCTTCAAATTTTGTGGAGATTGCTCGGCTGGTCGTTCTGGCGGGGAAGGATCCACGGACAACAAGCCCGTTTTCCAGTCTCCTTAATCCATTTCCTTAATCGACTTGCACTTTGTTTTGACTGCGAGCTTTTTTAAGAAAGGTGAATATAAGGAAGGAAAGTTCCATCGACAAAGTGCCCAACAAGTTTCAAGGTAAGTCCCTCGCGTTAACTGAGCATTCACCGTCAGTATTTGTTACTGCTACAGTTTCAAATGTTGTTCGTTTTTAAATAAATATCAAAGTTCTTTTTTTAACATTTGGCTGTTTCTCAAAAAAGAAATAAGCGCCCTGTCCCGAATAAGCGTCCTCCCTAGAGGCACCAAAAGTAAATAAGCGCCTGGGCGCTAAATCGAATCATTACGGTAAGCCAATTCTTTTACTTGTCACGCGCTTAAAACATGGTTCGAGTTAATGAGGGTAAAATTATATAGAAATGATCTGAAGAGAAACAAAAATTAGTATTACTTCGAGTCAGCACGAGGTTCGAGTCAGTAGCGAGGGTTCGAGTTATTGGAGTCGACTGTATACATGTATACTCTTTTTAAACGATTTTTCTCTTATTCTGCGTTTTAGAGTATTCCGTATATTCCGTATTTTAGAATATTCCCTGTATTCCATCATTCCGTTCCGTCATTCCGTCAGTCCGCCATTCCACCGAATAGCGTCACCCCCGATATTTTCATGTCCAAGAAAATATTAAACGCGAGGCTAATCATTGTGCCAAGAATTGAATCTGTTAGCTACATTTTAAAGCGCCAGATAATAGTCCTTTGAGAAAAAAAAAACCGTAATTCTTGGGCGTAATGGACTCAGTTTTTGGGACCAAGATGTTCCTCGTTCTCGGGAGCAACAGTACTCCAATATCTCTCTCCTTTTTTCTTTGAAGGAAGACATTGGACATTGACATGAATGATTCTAGCCCGAAAAAAAAAAAAATGGGATCAGATTTCTTTCAATAGACCGCTGACCAGAAGCGTCGACTCGTGACCCCACAACGATCAGATCACGCTGAGGCCAAAACGGTGCGGCGGTTCGGGAATTTTTTCTTTTTAAGTCACCATCGCTTGTTAAAAAATAACATTACTGTAACATTGTTTCACTAAGTGCTCTCTGGCCGGGAAAAAGTTGTGCATTCGTTTAGATTCAGCCGCAGTTTAGACAAATGACGTCATTGGCCGCTGTCACGCGACGACATTTTCCAGATTCAAGTTTCGTCAGCAGATGGTAATTTCGAGTTCTTTTCTTCTTCTGCCTATTTTTCATCTTCCTTTCTCTTTTAATTCTACGTCCTTCTACTTAGAATGGTCTCTGAGCGCTTAGCAAGGATTAAAGTGGCGTTTACCGCGCTATCCACGGCCGTATTGGCAACAGAGAAGTGTTTCGCCGAAGTAGCAAGATAACGGTAAACACTGCAGCTTTGAACGCTTTGTACAACGTCAATATACTTTGGCCGAAAAATGTTTTTCCAGAATCGTAATGTATATCCCTCCAATGTCTGATTCATCACTGTGATTGCTTACAACAGCGTTGGACTTTTGAGAAATAATTATTTTAAAATCAGCTCCAACGCTCCATCTAATTTAATATGCAATATTTGAAAATTTATTTTTTATTCCCTTCCGCAGTTTTTCGATGTTTATCGAATGATATTGCATTAAAAGGCCTTTTTCTTCATCACTGTGTGGTTTTCTCGCTATTTTGCGTTGCGATAGTGATTTCTGAACCGTTTTTTGCGAGGGCTCATTTTAGGCCTGATTTTGCTGCTATCAGACGGAAAAAGTTTGCGGCTCGATATTTTTGGTTTAAAGCGAAACTGAAATAAAAGAAATTCATTTTTGAATAGTATTCGGTAACCTTTACTTGGGAGATAAAAATCAGCCGATTTTATTTTTTAGCCGGAAATCATCGGCCGTTTCTTAGGCGCAGGGCCTCTTAAAACGTCGACGCCTTGGTTTATGCAGGGTGTAACTCAGCACTTGTTGCAGTTCCTTCTTGGCTTGGGACACAGGAATCTTGTGTGCTTTGGCAAATTTGGCAATTCCTCCCAGTGATCCAGGTTCTGTAGGATCGACATAAGAAGCAGATAATTTTGTTTCCATGGTACGATAGATACTGTCCTGCTAAATACGAAAATGAATACATGTTCTTTGAATAATGCTTCTTTAAATAGCGAAACACAGTTACTCCTTCAGAAGGAAAGTGCCGATGTAACCAAGTGATGTAAATTGCATAATGTCCCCAGGACAATTGGTTATGATACATCATAAATTTAAACAGAGCAATAGGAGGACAAGTGTCTTGAAAGAAGGCAGAGTCTGCACAAATATGTTGGCAAATCCACACAGTACTTCTATACTGCAGATTTCCCATGACGGAATGACTGCTTTTAAAAACAAATCACACACTTTATACCCTAACCCTAATCTCAAGGGGCTAGGGTTTAACCCTAACCTTATTAGCATTTTAACCCTAACCCTAACCCTAATCTCAAGGGGCTAGGGTTTAACCCTAACCTTATTAGCATTTTAACCCTAACCCTAACCCTAATCCCAAGGGGCTAGGGTTTAACCCTAACCTTATTAGCATTTTAACCCTAACCCTATCCCTAACCCTAATCCCAAGGGGCTGGGGTTTAACCCTAACCTTATTAGCATTTTAACCCTAACCCTATCCCTAATAAGAAAACAACCACAAACAATTCCTTTTCAACACTTTTATTTAAAAATTGACAGAACTAGTAATTGCCTGTTTCAGAAGAGTAACTCAAAAGATACCAGTTCCAAATGTTCTAAATGTTTCATAGGAATAAGGAGGCAATCCACATTTTCTTCTCTCTGCATTGTTTGCATCACATTCTTGAACAAATCTCTTTTCTCTTTCTTGTTTTTGCTTGTCTGTTTCTTCTGGAACACATACATTCACTAATTGAGCAAAAAAACGTTCCTCAACTGGCTTTAAAGGCAATCCCTTCTGCTTTCTGTTGCGACAATAGGAAGCCAAACTGCACACTTTTTCAGGCAAATAACCAAAAGGCCAGTCTTCATACACTGCTTTGGCGATGGCTGCTTCGTTCTTTTCATACTTTTCAGCCCCGGGAGGAGGTTTCCACTCATCCTGTTTGCTTGCTATACATGCATTTAAGAACTTTTCATCCGCAGATGAAAGAGAATGACCTTTGCTTTTTTGTTTTTCTAGATACTCAGCTACATTTGCATCAGCTAAAGGAAGATGATGCCATCCTTTCACACGAGAATTAAACCTATGGTTGGCAATACTAACAGCCTCCTTCCATTGCTCTCGTTTCTTGAGCTCCTTGGCTATCTCTGGACTCGACTGAAAGGTGCTTGGCAGAGGGGTGCTGTTCCAAGGATTCTTTGTTTGTGCTTTTCTTTGTTCTTCTTGCTTTTTGGCTGATTCAGCAAACGTTTTGGCTGATTCAGCAAACCATGCATGTTGCTGATTCTGCTCTGTTTGAGTTTCGGCATCTTGTTTGCTGTACCAACCATTGCGCTGTTTCCAAGTTTCAACATTTGCTTCCGCTTGTTGCTTCCATTCTGCTCTGCTCAGGTTTGTCACATACTTGAGTTTATGGATGGGTCTCTTATCGATAAACAGTGGTGTGTGAATCCACTGAAAATATTTGCAGCGAGTCTCAGCTGAAGCGGGTGTTCCACAGGTTAAGAAGACTTTGTTCAGGTTTCTGGCTGTCTTACTAAGGCGTAGAATAGGAATTCGTGGGCAATGACATTTCAAATCTCCCCATTCGGTTTTTACTTCTGCATGCATGTCTTTCTTTAAGGCATCATACACTTTCAGTTTGTCTGCATTCTTTCCATAAAATCTTGGGCAGAGTTTCTTTTCTTCCAAACATGACAGCAAAAAATGTGTGTTGAAAGGATCACTCTCAGTAGCTCCAAAATCGACGCTCATCATTTCAAGGTCTTCCTCTCTACTCATTTCACAAGTCATGGCTGCAGAGTTTGTGATTTGACCAGAGATTGCCCCAATTTTATAATCCTCCTAAGGTCCCTAGGGTATTGGGCAAGATCGGGCAAGAATCCCCAAGGGTGTTAGACCAATAAACACACGTTTTTAATAAGATCACAATGTTTAATTTCAAACAACAACAAACTTTTTTACAACAACCAAGAACAAAGTGTTTTTAGGGAAATTGAAATCCTCCTGCCTCTACTTTAGGTCGTTTCTGTAATCTTTCTTGTACCATCTCATGCATTCGTTTCTTGAGAGCTGAGGGTGTAGAAGCTTTAGGGACCTTCACAGGTTTAGGTGCTTGGTGAATCCACTGAAAGTAATTACACCTGGCTTCTCTCTCCTTAGGGCAGCTTAGGAACACTTTGTTTGGATTTCTTGGTGTTTGACTGAGCTTGAGTCTAGGCACTAATCCACAGTGACAGGCAAAGGTTCCCCATTGTTGATGGATTTTGGGATGAATGCTGTTACAAATGATATCCAACACTGTCTGCTTGCTGTCTACCTTGCCAAAATACACGGGGCATGTATAACCATTGGCAAGTCCTTTTTCAGGCAGGACAAAGTTGGTATGCAAAGGTTTGCTTGCATCCATCAGATACTCTTGCAAAGCCAGTTCTTCTAAATTAGGTACTTCGAATTCCCCTTCAATAGGCCACCATTCCACTTGTCGACCATCTGGTAACACAGCGACTCCTTCTTCCATGATATGCACGGGATATCATGGAAGGTCAGGTCAGGCTGTGTTTCCATAGAACTCGGTCCATTGAATAGATCTTGGCAGGCCTGCTGCATTTCCTCATAGGAAGGAAGCATGATCTCTGTTGCTGGTTGTGCATTCTCATTGACATTCATTTGAGGTTCTGGGTCCAGGTATTTCTGCAACCTACATTTATCGCCTGTAGTGTAATGGGATGCTGTCCATTCTTTTGTAAGAGGTTCAGCATTCTCAATCATTTGAGGTTCTGGCGTTTTTAGAACGGATTGAACTACTTCTACTCCTGTCTTATTTTTGGCTTTTCTGGCTTTCTTCCTGGGAGCTTCCATGTTAAACGGCGATTCTTGCAGATAACACATAGTGAAAAAGCACACCAAATACACAGATTTATACTTACTTGACATCCCTTAGGGAATTGGACATGTCTGGGCAATGACGTCACTTCTGTCACGAACTCACACGAATCACCCCCTTGGGACATGAACATGTTAGGGCAAACTATAAAAGAGAGTAATTAGCTCATTTTTATTATTAAACAACATGACTCAGCCAATTGACACCTCGTTTTATGTGACGCTGACTAGTCAAAAAACACAGGAATTTCCAGACAATTTACCCACACAATTTCAATACCGTTTGCCTCAAAGCTTATGGTTACCGGGCAAATGGAAAGTGGGATTGGCAAGTGTGTTTTTACCTGGCGTTTCCAACCCCATTCCCCATGTTGTCACATCCCATGTCAATTCCTCTCCGCCCAAACAACATGACATACTTCCTACCAAACCTTTCAGTATTCGGTCGATTCAGAACCTGTACAAAGGGAGTAATACCGATATTTTATTTCAACAATATGCCAAAGCTTTCAAATCAAGTCAATCTCAAGAATTTTTGTTCCAACTTAAAACAGCAGATTTGCAAGATGCCTCCAATGGATTTGATTTTATGTCCAAAGTATTTCGGTGGATGGAACAGGATTTAAACAAAAAATTACCCACGGGGTATGAATTTGCCGACAGTACCGATAATTGGAGAATAGATGTTTCTGCTCAAGATAATTACACGAGTTGGTTGCTTCGGCATTACAATATTAGCCATTAATTTGATCTTGGCTAAACAAATGGGTTGGGTTGTAGAAACAACTACCAATGTGTTTGCAGTGGGACCGAATTTACTCATGGAGCTTCCATACGGTACTACTAGTGTAAAACCAGATCCCGCGACCTGTCTCAATGCAAAATTTACTTTTACTCAACCCATTCATGTAGTAGACGGATTGCTGTATCTTTGCTCCACGTTTAGTTGGCGCTTTATGAATTTAAATGAAGCCTTTGACAGAGCGATTCATCGACCCTATGAAACCCCAAAAACAGTTTTCAATGTGTTTAAACCCTGGATGACTAACCTTTCATTATGGAATATGGATATTGGACTCGACTTGGACGATAAGTTTGTAGATCTGCCTGTATCTCCCCATTATTGGAAACCCACGACTCTGAGTCTGCATTTGTTAAGAGGAGTAAAAATTGTGGATGGTGTATCTCACGGAGATTACGCTGGGGAACTGGGAATTGATATGAGCTCCTTAACTCGCAACAAAACTTATACGGTGGCATTAGAGTGGTACCAAAAGGATGAGTGGCTGTTTAACCGTTCTAAATTTTCAGCGGAAGGAACGGGTTTACAAGTTCATCATTTGCGGGCTGAAAAACATACTCATGAGCAAAACAAAACCCATTTGATTTATTACCACACCTTAACTATTCAATTCACTAAAGCTTCAAGTAGCAATGCCACATTAAGCATCAAGTTTGAAATAGGGTTTCCACTGTCTGCGAAATATTCAGGTGATTTAAAAGACAACGCTTTTTTGGTGCTGTATGGTGTGTATGATGGTGGTATTTGGTGCTCTATGCTGTTTGGTGCTGTATGGTGCTGTATGGTACCCGATGTGTATGATGATCACCCGATCATTCCCTCTTCTCACACAACCACCGAAACAACGACTACCAGTACGGGGGACAAGAAAGCTTCCACACTTCCTAAATCTCATGGAACAGACAATTTACGCCCTCTGTTTTTGTCTTGCAATTTAACCAAAAGCATTGATGGAAACAGAACCATCATGAAGTCTGTCGCTTATAATAACGAAAAAACGCTGATTGAATGTAACCCCATTCAATTTTATTCCATGCGGAGTTATTTGGTGGACATTTTAGAAGTGACTGTGACAGAATGGAATAACATTATTCCCGACTTCAATCAGGATAGTCCAGTCATTGTCACTTTACTGTTCAAGAAAAAGCAAACAGAGTCTCAACGTAAATACATTAAGTTGGATGAATCATTCGACCGTGACCAGCTCATATAAGCATGCATGGGCAACGCAGTTCATTCATTATGTGTGAGCTCGAGTGGATCAACATTGCTAGTAAATCACTAGCTTATTGCGCTCAGTTGTTGCAACAGATTAAACAGCTCAAGGAAAAGTTTGAGAGACTCCAAGAAGAAGCGGCTAGACTGAAAACTTTGGTTCAAAAACAAGAACAGATGGTACAAGATCGAACCGAAAGACATGGGGGCTACGACACCGTCTACTAAATTGGAACAGCTGTTAAGAAAAGTACAGCCTCGTCAATTTGCCTCCTACCAAGAATTTATACGAGCCTTGATGATTGAGACATTAGCCAACACAAGCATGACCTTTGATCAATTGAATTACGACTTGTTTGCTTTGAACCGAGAGGTATTTCATCAAGTGAACAGAGAAACCACGGCATTTTTTAAGTTATTGGCTAACAAACAACAGTGCTTCCTTCCTGATGGACCAACTACCTCACAAGATCAATACTGAGCAGTCCAACAGACTCGAGGAAATTTTACAGCAAATGGACCCTTCGCTACAAGGCTACAAAAAGTTTTTGTATGAAGTTATTATACAAGGTATCAGCTATGACGATTTTACGTTTGACGCTTTAAACTGTTCTTTATTTGACTTCAACAAAGAAGTGATGAATGACATTTTTCAAAAAGCTATTTCTTACTACGAGATGTATGCGCCAGGAACAATCAAGTCCTATGGGAATTGAACATGTCCGGGCAGTGACGTCAATGGTCTTCTATAAAACTCACGTTGTTCTACTCATCACCCCATACTACCATGGCTTTCACTGTAATCTCTGGCGGCGCCAATGGAGTGGATTTAGAAGCAGAAAAGTTAGCAAGACACTATGGTTTACCAGTACATGTCCTCATACCTCCTTGCCATCCGAGAAAAGCCTCCATACAACCCTTAACTCATCAACATTTAGCTGAAGCGATTCCTATCACAACCAAAGTGGCTTTTCGTCTCAACAAACAGTTAACCAACCCGATTAGTTTACAGTATATACATCGAAATTATCATGTGGTAAAACAAGCTGACATGGTGCTGGCGTTTACCTGTTTTGAACCAGAAAAAAATGTTTGTATGGCGGAACAGGTTGGGCCGTGGAAATGTGTAAAGTCCTCAACAAAGTCTTGTATGTGTATGATGTGGAGCGGAACGTGTGGTTGTGGTATAATCCTAAGCAAGATATGTTTTACGTCTGTGATCAGATGTCAGAAGAACAGTACGCTATACCTACACTCGTGAAGAAAACTGCCATCATTGGAATGAGAAACATCTACGATTACCCTGAGGCTCTTTTAGAATTGCAAGAGACTTTTAAACGTAGTTTACATTTACCAAAACAAGAAAACAAGGATGTCAAGGAACTTTGTAACCCATTTAAATTTTTAACTATTTTATAAGGTTTTCTTCATAAGGTAAAATGATTTTTAATTGCGATCGCCATCAAACGTCTTTGTTCCAATGGATCTGAGAGTTCTTTCTGAATGTGTCGCATCATAGACTCACAGTTTAAGATTTCTCTGACTGCTTGAGTGTTTTTTAATCCCTTGCTTTTGCAGACTTTGGTCCAGCAGAACTAAAGACTGTAATGCTATGCATAATGAGGTGGGAATCATATCCACGCAAATTATGGAAGAATACAGGAATGTGTGTTGTACGCCGCTTGTTTAGGTTACATGAACTATGGGCCACTCCGCGGTACTCCCCTGTGACATGATTGTGATCTCTCACTTTACACCATTTTTTCTTCTTTCTCATAGAAATAAAATCACACTATTGTTAAACTTTAATTACAAGAAAAATAATAATAATAAAATAAACATTGTTCACCTGTCTACTTTGTTGTGATTAACTCGGAAAGGGGCTGATAGTACAGTGGTTTAGTATCCCTGCTTGTCACGCAGGTGACCCGGGTTCGATTCCCGGTCAGCTCGTTCTTTCTTAATCTTGCGATGCTAGCAAGGTTGGGAAAGAGCTTTTTTTCTTTACTTATAACCCTAATAAACATTTAAGACTAGTTTAAAAACGTTTTAGAACGTTTTTACACAAGATTCGGTACTGCGCATGCGTATTGCGCAAGGACAAAAATTCTGTACCACATGTCTAAGCCATTCCCTTTATCCACATATATCAGTTCACTTTTACATAGGCATTAGTAACTAAGTTCCGAGTCCTATCCGAGCGCTCTCCGAGCGCCATCTTGAATTTTTAATTTGATTGACAACTTAGTACAATAGCCTTAAAACAATAGCGGCGGCGGCATCCTTTGAGTGGCCAGGTGCCCACCCTTACTACTGACATTGGAGGGATATACATTACGATTCTGGAAAAACATTTTTCGGCCAAAGTATATTGACGTTGTACAAAGCGTTCAAAGTTGCAGTGTTTACCGTTATCTTGCTACTTCGGTGAAACACTTCTCTGTTGCCAATACGGCCGTGGATAGCGTGGTAAACGCCACTTTAATCCTTGCTAGGCGCTCAGAGACGATCCTAAGTAGAAGAACATAGAATTAAAAGAGAAAGGAAGATGAAAAATAGGCAGAAAAAGAAAAGAACTCGAAATTACCATCTGCTGACGAAACTTGAATCTGGAAAATGTCGTCGCGTGACAGCGGCCAATGACGTCATTTGTCTAAACTGCGGCGGAATCTAAACGAATGCACAACTTTTTCCCGGCCAGAAAGCACTTAGTGAAACAATGTTACAGTAATGTTATTTTTTCCCAAGCGATGGTGACTTGAAGAGAAAAAATTCCCGAACCGCCGCACCGTTTTGGCCTCAGCGTGATCTGATCGTTGTGGGGTCACGAGTCGACGCTTCTGGCCAGCGGTCTATTGAAAGAAATCTATTGCCCAAGTTTCTTTTTTCAGGCGAGAATCATTCATGTCAATGTCCAATGTCTTCCTTCCTGTCTTACGCCCAAGAATTACGGTTTTTTTTTTCTCAAAGGACTATTATCTGGCGCTATAAAATGTAGCTAACAGATTCAATTCTTGGCACAATGATTAGCCTCGCGTTTAGTATTTTCTTGGACATGAAAATATCGGGGGTGACGCTATTCGGTGGAATGGCGGACTGACAGAATGACGGAACGGAATGATGGAATACATGGAATATTCTAAAATACGGAATATACGGAATACTCTAAAACGCAGAATATATCTATCTATGTATCTATGTATCTATGTATCTATCTGTCTATCTATCTATCTATCTATCTATCTATCTATCTATCTATCTATCTATCTATCTATCTATCTATCTATCTATCTATCTATCTATCTATCTATATCTATGTATATTAGTAAGAGAAAAATCGTTTAAAAAGGGTATACATGTATACAGTCGACTCCAATAACTCGAACCCTAGCTACTGACTCAAACCTCGTGCTAACTCGATGTAATACTAATTTTTGTTTCTCTTCAGATCATTTCTATATAATTTTACCCTCATTAACTCGAACCATGTTTTAAGCGCGTGACAAGTAAAAGAATTGACTTATCGTAATGATTCGATTTAGCGCCCAGGCGCTTATTTACTTTTGGTGCTTCTAGGGAGGACGCTTATTCGGGACAGGGCGCTTATTTCTTTTTTGAGAAACAACCAATGTTAAAAAAAGAACTTTGATATTTATTTAAAAACGAACAACACTTAACTTGAAACTGTAGCAGTAACAAATACTGACGGTGAATGCTCAGTTAACGCGAGGGACTTACCTTGAAACTTGTTGGGCACTTTGTCGATGGAACTTTCCTTCCTTATATTCACCTTTCTTAAAAAAGCTCGAAGTCAAAACAAAGTGCAAGTCGATTAAGGTAATGGATCAAGGAGACTGGAAAACGGACTTGTTGTCCCTGGATCCTTCCTCGCCAGAACGACCAGCCGAGCAATCTCCACAAAATTTGAAGAAGAGATCATTCCTTTGAAGACTTTGAAGACTCTGGAAAATCTAAAGCAAGCGACCGGACAAATTTAGGCACAGGTGCGGCCCCCATTAATTGGTAGTACAATCCTGTCACGCTTAAGTTTACAATTCTTTTTTTTTTAGAACAGCCGTTTTATGAAAGTTATCCGACATTAGATTCCCGTGATACCGGACCCTTCACCCGTCAAGATGGCTTTCAAAACCGTCATAAGGTCTATAGTGTGGCTTAAGGCAGTACGAAAATTGAATTTTTAATATTGCCTCTGCTTTTTCGTCAGTCCAGTTCAAATCAAATACAGAATATTCTGTAAATTCAGTGTTTTAGAGTATTACGTATATTCCGTATTTTACAACTGATTGCATGTATTCCGCCGTTCCGCCGAATAGGGTCACCCAAATATTGGGGAGGACATCATAAAAAAATATAGGAGACCGGTAGGACTTTTAAATCGATGAAAGTGCCTCACTCATTTTGCAACTTCATTTTATAATATGCTTCATAATTTGTTTCCACAATAATATTTATGATATTTAGATGATAACCAATGCACAATGCACAACTTGTCACATTACCGATTGGACTGCATACCATGCACTCAAACTCTTGCGCAGGAAAGTTACAGAATGAATTTATTTTTTGCTGCACTCAGTCACATTCCTTTACACTGAAACCTTGGCTAAAAGGTCTCTTTTTAGATCTGTAGATTTGTAAGGTATTTCGAAATACACGCACATGTCTTTCAACACTAACATTGAAAGATGAAAGTTTGTTGCTGTGATAATTATGACAAAGATTGTAAACATCAAATATAATTGGATGTTTTAAGCCCAAATATTCTATCACCTCTTCAACAGCATGGAGGGGGGAAATGGGGGCTTACGGTATTGAGCTTTTTTTCATGCGGTATTTCGGTAATTTGGATTTTAAAGTGGGGCATTGTTGTAATATCATTTAGCCCTGCGGTATGCGGTATTTCTTCCTTTTGGTTAACGGTCTTCGGTAAAAGAAGATCACGGTATTGCGGTACTGTTCATTGCCCTCTCCTGTTTCATGCTAGCCTGAGTAGCAGGCGTTTGGATGACCCCTCGCGTGTCTCCCTCACGCGCGCCCGTTCTCTCTCGCGCCCACTACTTCCAAGCGCCTGCTACGCAGGCTAGTTTAATGCACGTCAGTATTTTTAAGACTTTAGATTAATGGTAAATGATTACCATTACACGATTTCTGACAGATAATCTGTGATGAAATTGGTAGGGTATCTTTTTCGTTCGTTGTACCGATCAGTTCGAGGTCGTCTCACGTTTCCTCGCAAAATTAAACAGGAGCCATCAATGATGGGCTCCTGAATTAAATTAAATTGATTAAATACCGCAATACCGTGTCAAAAATCGACGAAATACCGATACTGCATTTATTTTCGGTATTGGGTACCTACCAATGTCCCCCCTAGCATGGCGTTGCTCTCCAACTTCGTCACCTTTCTTCAGGTCCGCTGACCCCTACACGCGCTGACCCGTAACGTCCGTTGGAATGTATGTAACGAAATACAAGCAGCCCACCTTCAAAGTACTTGGAGACTAGCTGAGGCTGAATTCACCATCATTAATAGGAAAAAGATAAAACTGTTTCACTTCACGATTTCTGGTGATAGAAAGACTGTTTTTTTTTTTTTGTACTTATATTTCACGTATTTGTTTGGATCCCGCTGCAGTTCGGACAAATGAACGCTGTCACGCTACAACATTCAGGATTCAACTCTCCTTAGCAGATGGTAATTTCGAGTTATTCTCTTTTTCTGCCAATCTTTCATTTTCCTTTCTCTCTTAATTCTATATACTTCTATTTAGGATGGTTTTGAGCGCCTAGCAAGGCTTAAAGTGGCGTTTACCACGCTATCCTTGGCCATATTGGCAACAGGGAAGTGTTTCGCCGAAGTGGCAACTTAACGGTAAATACGGTAACTTTGAACGGTTTTTACAACGTCAGTATACTTTGGCCGAAAAATGTTTTTCCGAAAACGTGATGTATATCCCTCCAATGTCTGATTCATCACTGTGATTGCTTTCAGGAGCGTTGGACTTTTGAGAAATTATGGTTTTAAAATCAACTCCAACGCTCCATCTAATTTAATATGCAATATTTGAAAATTTATTTTTTATTCCCTTCGACAGTTTTTCGATGTTTATCGAATGATATTGCATTAAAAGGCCTTTTTCTTCATCACTGTGTGGTTTTCTCGCTATTTTGCGTTGCGATAGTGATTTCTGAACCGTTTTTTGCGAGGGCTTATTTTAGGCCTGATTTTGCTACTATCAGACGGAAAAAGTTTGCGGCTCGATAATTTTGGTTTAAAGCGAAACAGAAACAAAAGAAATTCATTTTTGAATAGTATTCGGTAACCTCTACTTGGGAGATAAAAATCGGCCGATTTTATTTTTTAGCCGGAAATCATCGGTCGTTTCTTAGGCGCAGGGCCTCTTAACTCTAACTTCTTCCGTTACACTCACAGAAACATTTAACCATCAGACGCTCGGTGGAGCCCTAGCAGAAGCTATAAGTGTTCATGGTATGCTAAAAATTAAGTACTATTAAGTTAAGTCAATTTAAGAAAATTCTGGTGCCAAACTATAAAGAACTGGTCTGCTGCACATTTTCCGTCTAGATCCAACTGGACAAAATTGAAAAAGAAAAACTTTTTTGTTTGCAATATAATTTCTTAAAGATTCCCCAGCTTGATAAATGGTCAATTGCAAATGTTTAATAAGGCTCGCAACACTAGGCAGTTAGGCAAATAGTACGCGTTGAAAACTCAAGACAGAGCCTCAAGGAACAAAACTGGGAATTATTCTAATTCAAAGGCGCCATGTTTTGGTTTCTTTTTATTGAAAAAGTTTTGGCACGCTATTTTTGCGTGCCTCTTTTTGCGATCCCCTGGAGTAGGAAAGGGCGGTACGAACGTTGACCATGGAACTGAGATGATTGTCCTCAACAGTACTTTGTAATTCATGTATTACAACTAACTATTTGCAATACGTTTATGTATAATAGAGAGTTCAAGGACAGGTAAAATAAACAAGTTCCTCCATGGCAAAGGGTTGGTGTGAATTAAGCGGACTACTCAATATATTTTTTTCAGCAAACAGCTCGGCAAGGAATGAAACTGCAGCTAATCAAACACAATCATTTGCGAACAATTCAACAGGTTAGACCCAACAAGTTTACGTTTCCTAAGGATGTCCTTAAAGTTTATTCCATGATTGACAATAGTTTAACTTTTTGTTGGCAAACTACCAACTACTCATAGTTCTGGAATCTTTACACGCTCTTTACAGAATTTCAGTGGCCCGGGTGGCCTCCATTGCCACGCGTGGCATCCTTTAGCCACTGAGTAAAAAAATCGTCCTTTTGTTTCCAAGCTTATTTCAAACAATTTTTCTCCTTTTTGCCGTATTCAAGATGGAAGAAGTGTTTGCCTGTTACGCCATCTACTGTACTTTAATTAAAAAAATCACAATTAGATTGCTATATGAAGTGTTGCAGAGGAATAGGCCTTTTGCAATAGTTAATTACATGATCAACTTTCCGTAAACTCGAAAACAATTCCTTTTGGAAAAATAATTTTAGCGGGAAGTGAAAAAGCACGTAAAAATGGCTTACCATTAAATTTTCAACCGTATACCCGAAAGTAGTGATTGCAACGGCCGCTGAAAATTAGAAGGGCTTGTATCAGAGAAACAACTCTATGCACCCAGTCACGGGTTAAATGGTTTTTCATAGAAATCTGGCTGGTAAATTGTGAAAATTTTAAACTGTCGTTAAATCATTCCCTTACATCACGGGGCTTAAATTGTCCGTTATAATCCAATGAAAATTTGAGCCTCGTAATGCTTAAGGAAAGTTTTCATTTTTAAAGATATTTAGCGAGACCCTTGAAGCGTCACTGTCTGTTTTCAGTAGTGTCCAATGACCTTTCATCAAATTTAAACGAACAAGGGAAGATATCGCTTATGAAGATAAAACCTATTATAAACCAAGGTATGTGAAACAAATTCTACTATTTATGCTTTTTACAATGTGATTTTTTTTAAAAATTTTGGTCAGCATACCTTAAATATTATTAGTTGCATATCTCTTAACCCATCTTTGTGAACAATACGAAGACGACACAATTTACGAATACGTGAAAAACCTAGGACCATAGACATCTGAAACATAAAAATTCAACTTTTTACAAGCAATTTTTCTACCTTAAACAATTTTGTACCTTGGGTACCAGAGGATTTTTTTCTCTCGTGCGACTAAACGGTTCGCTTTCGACTGCAGACCGAAACCGCATATGAAAAATCTCTGGCACCCTGGCATCCAGGGTAACAATTGTGTGGCATTCATTACACATTAATTCTCATTAACTGTTTTATTGGCTGATTGCAGGATCGTGCCCTATGTTAGAGACCCTAAGCTGTCTCAACCTGCTTTATTCCTATCCTTGCAATAATGATGACGATTGCTTTGAGAGTGGAATGACCTGTTGCCAGACCAAATGCATTTATGGCAAGAGGATGTGCGTCCCTCGAGGTAGGATTCAACATTGCAAAAATCAAAATATGCATAACCCAGGAATCAATTCATAGGTTTATTTATTTTGTTTATTTGTTTTTTTCTTTGTTCCATTCGTTAATTCTTTTTAAATGCAGCTTCATTACTCCCTCTTAGCTTTACGGTGGACAATCCAAGTTATCATAGCCAATTTTTTTTTGTTTTTATTCGCAAATATCAGGAGCGTTGTGTCTTAAGAAGGCAATTCCTTTTCTCGTTCTTACACTCTGTTTACAAGCAAACATTGCGGCCCCTGAAGTAGGATATTATCCCTATATTAAGATTTACCGCAACAGAGTTCCCACTCCAGATCAAAGGCAGCATATACATGTGTCGCTTTCACAGTGATATAGGCATCCCCATTCTCAATGATCGATAACCCTAATGATATGGGTATCCCTTGCAACTTTAACCCTAACCGCAACCCAAGTCGCTAGGGTAATATGAGAAGGGATGCCCATATCACCAGAGTTTTGGGAATGGGGATCCCCAAAGGCCGGACACTAAGGTAATATGAAAAGGAGATGCCCATATCAGTAGGGTTTTGGGAATGGGGATGCCCCAACCGCGGGGATACCCATATCAATGACACAGAGATACTTTATAAACGACAAAGAAACTGGGCCGAGTTAGCTTTTGCAAATACTTCTGGAATCGTTACCAGGGGCGCGCTATTCAGCTACTGGCCAATTCGCAAAAAGTCCCAGACGTCTTTGCGAAAGTTAACTTGCCCCAGTTTCCTTCTGGTTTCTAAAATGGTGATTGGGTGGCTACTTGCAGAGTTCTAAAGCAAAAATCACAAATTTTTACTTTAGCTTTCCTTTATCGGACGACCTAGTAATTCTTTCTTTTTCCCTGATTTCGATGCTTTTCTTCCATGTTGATTTCTTGATTATTATTTCATTTCAATATAGTATCAGCAGTCTGCCCTTTGAGGACTCCATATTACACGGCTTTCAAGCCATGCAAAGACTCAGGAGACTGTGGAACAGGAGGAGTGTGCTGCTTAGACATGGCAGGAAGGTATTACTGTCATCAGCTCAGCTCCGTCGAGTAGACTAGATCGTAGATGAAAATTAGAAAATTCTTTCCGTTACTAGCTTTATCTATGGACGCAGTGCTCCTTGAATATTGATCTCTAATCGGTCTGTTATTCACACGCATCCAAAGTGAATAAGAAAAAAACGTTACCCTGCCTAGTAGTGAAACTTCAAACTTTTATTACTGCTTGCTATCACGATCAACGTAATTAATGTGGGACGAAAGAGTGACTTTTAACAAAAAAATGTTTCCAAGTCTTGAATTGTCGAATCCTTTAATTTTGATAAGAAAAAGTAGCATATTTTTATACGGTAAAACATAGCACCCTTTGGTAGATTACAATCTATATTCTACTCATTACTTGTTCACAAGCGAATCTTGGTAAGTGCTTACAAATCTGAAATTCTAGATAGTCATTTGCTTTTTGGGCCCCAAGTCTAATATAAGGAAGTAATAGAGAAAATTAAATTTTTGGGAACGAATTCTTTACGTATATGTAAATGAAAGCTAAACCAAAGCAGTGTTCCATCTGCTGGTGAAGCCACTAATTCACGTATAAATAGCTGTTCGCTTGGCTTCAATTAATGTAGGGCAATGTGACCCACATTCACAAAATTCTTCCAGTTGCTCTGAACTTCATTGCTTTGTTTTCTAACGTCACTAAGAAAAGATTTCTCGCGAGTTGTAAATGTTGTAAGAGGCATAATACGTTATTTTTATACCAGTTGATACTAAGTAGTGACAAATAGTGGCACATAATCCACCAATGAAAAAATCGCTAACTAATTAAGGACTATCAATTAAGTTAGATTAAAGTAGCAGAAGGAAATTAGAAATAAAGGACTTTTATAGTATAGCAAAACAGCTCGTGCAAAATTTCTTGTGTGTGCATACGATTTACCTTGTAATATACGAGGGAAAACCGAAAATGGCTTAAGCCACAGAATCCAATATACAAATTAAGCCAAACTTAAAAGCGGAGCTCTGGCATGGGAGAGTTGAAAAAACTGACCCCCACTCCGCGGACTACCCACTGACCCCACTCCGCGGACTACTCTACGGACTACTCCGCGGACTACTCTACGGACTAGTCCGCGGACTACCCTGCGGACTACCCTAACTAATCAACCAAATTTACTTTCACGGAGAAAAGAGTTACAAGAAGCGTACCTGCCTACAAGATCACACTTGATAATTTTTAATTTTTAAAATTTTTAAAACCTTCGAAGCCTTCATCGAACAAGCGAACTTACATCACCCAACTATCAAATTCACGGCCGAAATATCTGACACTGAGACTGTGTTTTGAGACACGATTGTATACAAAGGCACAAGATTCAAGGAAAAATCTATCCTTGATGTAAAGACACATTTTAAAAAAACGGAAACCTTCCAGTACACACATTTCACCTCTTGTCACCCGCCGAGTGTTAAAAAAGGATTTGTCAAAGGAGAAGCCTTGAGAATCCTACGAACAAACTCCTCAAAAACTACGTTTGAGGAAAATATTTCAAATTTCAAAATACGCTTGATTGACAGGGCTACCCACAAACTATGATAGAAAACCTTCTATCAGATATAAAGTTCACAGAGAGGGAGTCTGCTCTCTTGAAACACAACAACAAAGAGGAAAAAGAAATATTGCCTTTCGTGACACAGTACCAGCCCTCAGTGTCTACTTTAAAAGAAGTTTTAATGAAAAACTGGAATCTTATACAAACCCAACCGTTACTTCGCCAAATTTTTAAAGAACCACCTATCATTTCCTACAAGAAAGGAAAATCCCTAAAGGACATGCTCGTTAGAGCTAAAATATAAAAGGTTTACACAAGGTTTCACGCCGGTATAGATGTGCGGCCTGTCACCCCTTGCATTTTCTCAGGCAAACAATTGAAACAAATTAAAAGGGATGAATATTCAACACACAATTACCGGTAATCCATTGCTGAACGGCGTGCTCTGACTTGTGGCCGATGAAGACTGGGGCGAAGCTAAAGGAGAGCTGGGTCGAGTAAAATGGCGAAAATCAAGATGGCGGCTGTTTATCAAGTGTGATCTTGTAGGCAGGTACGCTTCTTCTAACTCTTTTCTCCGTGAAAGCAAATTTGGTTGATTAGTTAGGGTAGTCCGCAGGGTAGTCCGCGGACTAGTCCGTAGAGTAGTCCGCGGAGTAGTCCGTAGAGTAGTCCGCGGAGTGGGGTCAGTGGGTAGTCCGCGGAGTGGGGGTCAGTTTTTTCAACTCTCCCCTCTGGCATTGAGCTGAACTTTCTCTTAACTTGGAAAATTAAGAGAGTGTCTCTGTAAGAGCGGTCCGGTCGATTTTCCTTGAGACACAGATTTAGCTCATTTCTCGTGTGTTGTAAGACATTCATGTACCTATACTAAAACCACAATCCGTTTGATCGGATCTCTTTATTTTTCAGAGTTTTACGGAAATTAAATTTCACTCGACCGAAGGCCTGTCGTGACACTTTTCAAGACGTTAATTTGAGGCAACTTTTCCGGACAATTTACAACAAACTACGGGACTCA
>OZ037779.1:8682042-8739542 GCA_964035525.1 Porites cylindrica | reverse complement strand
CACAAGTCATAAATGTCATAGACAATCGGATGCGTTAAGTCAATTTCTGTTACAACTGATTCGACGGTGGTCATGTGATTCACTTCTTCCTCGTCAATTAACTCCTCGTCAGATTTATCGTCAACCGCGGTGCTCGGAGACTAACCTACCTGTCTCCATCTCGAGGAGGACAGAGGGAAGAAAAATCCTTGTATTTGGGCTTTGGTCAGCCACTCTTCCCGGGAAAACAGGTGAGGCCCTCCCTGTTTTCCCCCTTCGCTTTCCTCATATCTTGCGAGACTCTTTCCTTCCAGATTGCTCACTAATTTCAAACTTGGAGGTGAGATACTGCCTTACTTTCTCTTAGAAGCGAACAGCGCCACCTTTTGGCTTATGAAGTGCCCACCCTTCACTTAAATTCGACTGGAGAGGTTCGCTACCCTGTCTCTCGATAACATTGGTACTGTCGTCTTCTGAAAGGGTAAGGGATGAGGATTTTTCAACCCAGCTTAAATCTAGAGATTTCAAAGCTGTTCTAATGTCAAAAATAAAGGAAATGACCCATGAATTCCAGTGCTCAGTGGAAGGATAATTACACCATCAAGCAGTGACCCAATGGCCCTTGTAGCTGTCTAAAATGGAGAGATTGTAAGTTGGCTATGAAAATTACACTTTTTTCTCTTTTGCTTTGACTTTGTGAGGTGGTTTTGTCACAATTTGAACGGACACGCGTCACTCCTACGTAATGTTTTAACGGGAAACCAAACAGCATCATTTTCTTTCCAAGTAGGTATATATTCAGCCGCTCTTAGCCACCATTTTGCGAGAACAAAGTATATGTATATATTAAGAGTGGTACAAAAAAAAACAGTTTACTTGTAAAAACTTTTGTGTTTTTTTATATCTTTACATACTTAGAAAAAATTGTACAGGGAAAATGAAAATGAAGAAAAAGAAAATGTGTCCTGCATAGCAGTCTTTTAAATTTCCTTTTAGCCGACAGGGAGTCGTCAGAGGCATGGGGCGAAGGCAACCCGAAAAATTAGGAGCAGGAGGAGGAGCTTATTTAGCCGGCCTTTTGCATGTATTTGAATATAAAATGTAATAAGCGCGGTACACCAAAAAATCGGTTTACTTATAAAACTCTTTGTCGTTGTCATATCAGTGAAAAAAAAAGTACAGGAAAATCATATTTTAGAGTCAGCTTGGTGTAAAGCTGTGATTTTGCAAACATTCTTGGGAACAGCAAAATGATTTAGAACAAACCTTCTAAGTATAGTGTTCATTCCGTGCAATAACGCATAAATAAAAGGTTCTTGAAGAAAAGACACCTTATTTTATACCACTGAGGTCAAGCAAAAAAGTCATATGGGTACCTCGGTTAAAAATATTTAAATAACTCTATTAATTAATACCAGTTCTAATTTAAAGGAAAAAGTTATGAGTCAGAATAAAATAAAAGTTGTCTGTACCACGAAACATGCCTTCACTGTTTAGACTGAGAGTCCTAAAGCTTTTTTAGCGTGTATCCGAATGTCTTATCACGATAAGTCCGCCACCCACACCACCCCGCGGCGTACTGTTTTCACCTAGCGGCTGGTCAGCGGTCACCTTTATGAGGTAAACATGGCGATCACCTCCGGATCACCGTTCTTGTCGATCAGAAAATCAAAATACCAGCGTGATATGGCCTCGAAGATGACGCAGTCATGTTGTTTGATTCGTACTTCACATTCGAGTCGAAGCTTGGGTGGCACAGGTTATTTGTTACGGTGGAATCGACAAGGGAAATTCAAACACTAGTGATCACTAGTTGTTGTGTTTGAATTGTTGGAAGAAATGGTCGCATGGGGATGTAGGAATGGTAGGTTTAACGAACAATTTCAAATTTTGCCCCTTGAATTGAACGTGAAGTTCATTTAAATGCTTTCGTACGTATTTCTGACTGTTTTAGATCTACCTGCTCGATTTATATCTGCTACGCTTCATGTTGACAAGTACCTCAAAATGGCGGCAAAACTTGGAGATTGCCGAAAATTAGGTAAGTTCACGGAGTTATAAAGTTTTAGTAAAGGTCGGGCCGCAAAGTTTTTTTCTGTAGTTACCTTTTCTATGGCACCTACTTCCTAGCTATATTAGTTGGATCAGTTAAGAACGCCTCACTTTTTCAAAAATGTACCTTGAATTTGATCGGTTTTCGCGTGTGTGACTTAAGCGAACCGATAAGGTGTCGTTCAAGTCTTCCTGTTTGCTTGATTGAAACGTGATGTTCACGAAAGTCGCCTCGATGGATAAGATAGAGTTAATATACATGGCTGTGGTATTTGTTTTTTGCTGAGTCCCGTTGTTTGTTGTAAATTGTCCGGAAAAGTTGCCTCAAATTAACGTCTTGAAAAGTGTCACGACAGGCCTTCGGTCGAGTGAAATTTAATTTCCGTAAAACTCTGAAAAATAAAGAGATCCGATCAAACGGATTGTGGTTTTAGTATAGGTACATGAATGTCTTACAACACACAAGAAATGAGCTAAATTTATGTCTCAAGGAAAATCGACCGGACCGCTCTTACAGAGACACTCTCTTAAATATGCCTCCCTTTAACCCCACTTTTTACATTAAGCTTGATATGTGAAACGAAAAACAAAATGTTACTTAGAATCAATTCAACTTATTAACACAACACTAAGGCGCGTTTTACCTGAATTGTCCATTGTCTGACTTTCCTCTTCAAAGGCAGCAAATTACACAACGGAGGTGATTAATTTTCTCACTTCCGTTCTTGGAAAAGCTAGAGTCAAAAAATCAGGAAACGTTTCCAGCTAGGCGTCACTGATGATTAGCTGTGATGATGAACAAAATGTTAGCCTTCGCAGCAAGCGGCTTTTTGCCTAGAGGAAAAAAAAGCTGCAAAGCAAAAATCTTTGTTTCCGCCTTATCATTTTGCGCTCGACAACGAGAAACACCAGTTCATATTGACATTTTTCCCCACGACCAAGAGATTTAGGCTTTTCCTGGTCAAAGGATCGGTTTATTCGATATATAGATTTAGCCAGGGCTTAGATAAGCGAAGCTTTCGATAGTATTTATGGTTTGTTCAAACAAAATATAAAATCGTGTAATGCTAAGCGGCGAAGGCATGCAACGCCGGCAAACGGTGAAAAACAACAATAGGTCTAATTAGCAAAAAAGCAACTTTGTACGTGCAGCAGACTTTTCTTGTATATTTCTTTGACGCTGTTTTGCACGACTACAACCTGAAACTTCCAGAAACTTCTTAGTTACACGTTTTATGGAGGAAATGTTGAACGTGTTCTCGTTCCCCTTTCAGTTTTCACTGCCGCTCATTTTCACCTTTCATTGGTGGCCGCCAGCATTTCTCATTTTGTCACCGCCGCTACAAAATTTTCATGTTGTTCTAGCTTCCAACAGAAAAATGTCTCCTTTGTTTTTTATCTCTCGCTCTAGATCTCTGTTGCCCTTTTTCTCGTTGACCTTCTCTGACCTGCCGCCCACTTTCTCTTTTTCTCTATCTTTCTCTTGCTGTATATTCCAAATTTGTGGACATGACAATTTATCTACGCTTAATAATTTAGACAACAGGGATACAGAAACAATTTCCGCTTTCCGTTTTCGTCTCTACTGACTCTTTAGTTGTCTTTGCTTTACAAGACGCCGGTAGCTATGCGATTTCCCACCAAAATAACCTCGAGTTGCATTTGGGTTGCCATACCTGTTGATTGAGTTATTTTATATTGGTATACCTGAGGTGCGGACGGACGGTCGCTCGGTCACGTGATTACCAAATTTTCAAATTACCAGATTTTCAGATTACCAAATTGCCAAATTTTCTCGGATGGGTAGATTGCTTCTGATCATTTTCTCACCCATGGTGCTTCGCTGGCGCGCTCCGTGCGCGAGAGCTCCCCTATAAATTTACTGTTTTGCCATTCGGCATTTCCACCAGGCCATAAATTTTTACAAAAGTTCTGAGGCCCTTAGTACGTTATTGGCGTCTCCAGAAGGCTGTTAGAATTGTTGTTTATTTGGATGATGGGCTAGGCGTGTGTCCAACTTTTCCCAACTGTTATTCCCAGTCTATGGCTGTGAAATCAGATTTGTCCCAAAATAACCAAGCAGTTCCTTCGATTGTTCATTCTGGTAGTATGAAGGAGCATTCGCATATCTTGGCGCTTTGTAGAATAGTGTTAGAAGCATATGGGTCCCAATACAGTCTCTCAGATGATTGGGCTATCAATGGGATTCAAAGCATAATTTGTTTTCTATTCCTGTGTGGAAAAAATCAACGCGACAGGTTACTAGCGAGTATTAAAAATGTGCTCCTTGAAAGTATATTACCAGCCAGGCAACAAGCCTCTGTCACCGGAAGTATTATTTCTAATATACATGTTTTTAGCAATGTGTGTAAGGGTAGAATTCCTGTGTTGATTTAGACCCATGCGCTTGCAAAGACTTAGAGTTTTGGAAGGACAACGTTTCTAATCTGAATTCTAGGTCTCAATACTGTTGGTAAGCCATCTAGAATTGTCTACTCAGATTCTGGTGCTACTGGCTGTGCTGCCTTTATGCAATTGACGATCGCCTGTCTCACATATTAACTGGGATTCATTGCAGATGGATCAAAGCCTTAGAGGAGAGAATTCACAGCGTCAGATTTGCTCTGAAAAGTTTTTCACACCTTCTCTCAGGCTGCGATGTTAAGTGGTCTACTGATATCCAAGCAGTTCCTTCGATTGTTCATTCTGGTAGTATGAAGGAGTATTTGCATACCTTGGCGCTCGACATATTTCAGACCATCAAAGAGAATAATATTGACATCGAGGTTGAATGGATACCTTGTACACAGAATGAGAGAACAGATTATTCGAGTAAGATTGTTGATTATGATGATTGCACAGTCAAAGATTGATAGCGGAGCTCCGCGCGCGAAGCGCGCCTGCGGAGCACCATGGGTAAATAAATCTACCCATCCCAGAAAATTTGGTAATCACGTGACCGACCGACCGAGCGACCGACCGTCCGTCCGTCCGCACCACAGGCATACCAATGTTTACTCTTACACTTTCTAGCTACTTTGGGAGCCCAGGAGAATGCTGATTGCACATCAATGTTGTCATCAATTGACAGCTGTCAAAACAGGGTATCCGCTGACCAGTATCACCTGGCCGTATCGCGGGCTCAGGTGTCCACCCATCGAGGTCGAGTATTTTTTGAAGTTATCCGCTGACAATTTACTCGTTTTCAAATGATCGCAGGCTCACGTTTACTTTTTTTAAAATTCATATCAAATATGTTGTGTTTATGTCAGTATCGCACCGCACTATTACAATTTTGATTTCAAACTGACCTCAGACGCAAAAATTCAGCCAGTTTTTTTAAAAGACAGGCGGGGAAGACCTTTTCTTACCATGGTCACTTGTTGGTCACGCTCCACGTCCAATTTTAATGCTCTGATTGGTTAAAATTTGACAGGTGAGTTCATGCGTAAAATTTATGCAGCATCTTGAAAGTTGTTTACTTTGACTGCTAAAGCTGACAGAGTTTTGAGTCAACTTGTGATGTTTTTAACTGTCTTTTTCCACTGGATGTACAAAATGAAATACAGCTGCTATCAAGAGTGTTCTCTTATTCATGGCTGGTTTGTTTATTGGGTTTTTGGTTGAGAAGTGCGTCGCTTGTCAAAGCCGATAATCCGATTTCGGATGGCATCGTTTTTGTTTTTCACCTTGCTGGATGCGTACGAGAATTATAAAGGATCAAGCGATCCTTGCCTTACTTGATAGCTTTCAGGAGCTGCATCTCGAAATATGGTAAGCTTAAGTAATTATTGTATTTAAATATAATTTCATGAAGTCCAGTGGCGCAGTTTATGAAGCTAGTTTATGCACGTTAGTATTAAGATTTGACTGAGACACCGATCTGACCTAGTATGAGGTTTGATATAAGCTTAAGCTTACAGAACTTTAAAAAGCCTTTAGTCGATATTAATTCACCGTAAATAGAAAGAAAAAACTTTCCGAAGAATATTTAGTTATAATTTTGGCTGTAGAAAGAAAGCTTTGAGCGATTTTCTTGTCGTGAGTCATCTTTGAAAACAGCAAACACCGGGAAACCGGCGGCTTAAAACATAAACTTAATCTTTAAGCTTACTAGTAAAGACTTGAGGATTCTTAGAGACACTTAAATACTCATTTGCTTTCGTGAATGAAAATTGTTGTCTCTGTAAATGTTCTACCGAATGATATTTTTTATTGATTGTTGGTAGTCTCAAAAGTGTGATTTTCATCGCTTTGCCGTTTGTTTTCAGCCGTTCATAAACATCGCTTGCAGGAGTACTCAAAATGCCAAGCGTCTCAAACGCTTTTTAAGATTACACATCGTTATAAAACCATTAATAAAAAATAGACTCAATAAATTCCTTATCACGTTGAAGGGTAACTATTTTTAAAATTTCTTCGCAAATTTGGCGCTTGTCAAAAGTTAGAACCGGATGGCCGTATAGGTGATTTTGGAAATTTTTTGAACGGTACTATTCGCTAATTAAAAGTCCACGCGTGCTTCGATGGTCCTGAATATTGAATGAATGCAATTTGTCTTGAAAGATTGTGAAATACAGCATTTTGTACGAGGTCTGTATGATAAAAACAGAGCCTCATAGTACTCTTTCTCCTCAGATGTGGTCTATAAAAAAAGATTGGTTTGCACGCACCCAGATTTATTAAAAAATTTGGTCTGATTTGTTTTCCAAGAATTTGTCTTCCACGCCTTATCTGCTGTGATCAAGAGCCATTATTGCTCTTAAATATGACCGAAGACTATTTTTTGGGTGTACATATAGGGCTATATCAACTCGATACAAGATTTGTTTCACTCCAAAATCACTTAGCTTTTCCCTCAAAAGTCACATGAATGTGCCCTTAAGTAAACTGATCTGTGGAATACAAAATTATTGTTTGATTAAGTTATAAAAAATATAAATGGGAGCTTCGCTTTTAGCTGTGGCTAAATCTATATATTATTTTAATACCCCAGTGCTTTTTCTGTTGCTCGACGAGGCTGTACAGGAGGAATCTGTATAGGTTGCTGTTGAGTTGTATGTCGCTTGGTCGCTAGGCCGCTGGTCCGCTGGTCCGCTGGTCCGCTGGTCCGCTGGGCCGCTGGGCCGCTGGGCCGCTGGGTCACTGGGCCACTTTACGACGAACGCACCAGTTTTTGCCGGTACATGAAGATTGTACGTTTTCACTCCACTGAGCTGTCTGTATGTAAGCCGTTTTGGCTGGTCGACTTTTTTCATCATTGAGGCTTCTCATTTTTACTTAACTTGCTCAGTCCTTTGCTCATAATTATTTTTGTTTTTCTTATTATCTTTATATTTCTGCAAGGTGGACTTACGTTTGCATTGAAGACTGCTCATCTAAAGGATCTAGAGCTTCGTAAGTTAGCCGCAGATCTTCCTTTGCGTACCTTTGAAGCGAAGGCTCCTTCGACGACGGAGCGTTACTCGAGGGTTTTCAGAAATCGATCAGAGATTACTATTTACCTTATAACGAGGTCGCTTGCCTGTCATCGGACGAGATATCATTGCTCTTTATTCAGAGTCCCTGATTCAGGATGGTTCCCCTTATTCTTCCCTTGAGTCTGCTTGCTATGATATTAATTGGGCGCATAATTTGTAATTTCGCAGTCCCTGCGATTCCAAATTGGTTAAGAACGTACTAGAGGCAACTAAAAGAGATCTTGCGAAACCTGTTTCTAAAAAAGGACCCGTTACTCCCGCTATGATTTTTATATTTGTAATAGGCATGCCAGTCCCAATGCGTTTTGTTTATCCCTTTCCGGTGTTGTTTCGCCGGCTCTCTACCGTTTTCTTTATCGACAGTGAAACAAACGAAACTATTCCACTCCATTTCCGAAATGTTTTTCACTTTTTTAGCGAGAAAAACTTTTTGAGTCAAACTGTTCTCATTGAATGTGCTGCGAAGCGGCGCTGCAAGCTGCAATGAGAGGCGGGAATTTTGGCGCGAAACTCTCACACCTCTGTGGCTTCTGATTGGCTTCTGATTGGACGTATCATTTTTTTCTCGTTTGAAAACCATCGTTCGCTGCTCTGATTGGCTAGAACTAATTTGTGTACGAAAAGTATTTCTCAGTCTGTATATCTAGCCGGATTTTTCAAAACCGTACCATCGGTCTCCTGGAGCCCACACACCTTAAACTGACTCAACTAAAGTAAATATCGCCAAGAAATGAACTCAGCTCTTACCCATGGTTCTCTTAAGGTGACTCTCTTCTTGGTTCCTGATTAGCAAACGAAACATTCAAGTCCATCAAAAAGACACTCTGGACTTGTCCATACATTCTAGCTGGTTAAAGGCCCTAAACGACGGAGGATGTTTCAGACTTAACCAAGTCCTAAGCAGAGAATTCAAGTTTAAATCACCCCCCCCCCAACCTGACTTCCCTCACCCCCCCCCCCCCCCCCCAGCCTGGCACGTGCTTGAGGGGTGCTTTCATTGGCCAATGGGCCTCAAACGTTACAAGAATTTGACATGACAAACTAAAGGCAAACATGACCAGGGCACTAACTCTCCCAGAGCAAGACTAACGGAACGAACCACACTTTTGTAGCACCCTCCCCCCCTAGGGATTGACATAGAGGCCCCTTTCCAACCCGTGGCGAGTTAGCTCAGGGACTGAGCTTGACAATGAGACCAACCAGGACAGCAAGCCCCCCATGTTTTTTCTCAGAGCAGTGTCCAGAAAAATGGCTATCGCCAGGTTCCTGTGCGAATATTCTGGCCCGTTTTAAGGTATGTTTTCAAAAATTCGGCTAGATATAATAAATAAAGAGAAAAAATGGTACAACTAAGTATATCAAAAGTACGAGCGGCTCAGTTAGGCCTGGATCGAAAAGGGACTTTTTAGGCCAGACGCAGACTTATTAATATCATGCTCGCCCCTCATGATCAGGTCCAGAGGACGCGTGTTTTAGATATTGGTTACTCTGAACCTGAAAGAGCCCACTTAGATTTACTTATAACGAAAAAAATCGAGATGACCTTTTACAGAATAATGGAATCAATTTCACATCTCGGAAAAATGGCTCGAACTTCAGTTAAATCGGCAAACCCTATTGTATGATAGGAACTTGACGTATGCTTTTGAATTTGTGATTTTGTAACAGTTTTAAATTTGAATTGTAAATTATGCCGAATGATCTTTCTTTTATTAGTCGTTAATTATTACAGTTTTAAATTATTGCATTTCTAAACCTTATCGCAATTTAGTCCTTTGGCGGCAAGTTTTTAAGGTGAATAAACTATCTATCTAATCTAATCTATCATCTATCTTTCTCGTTCCTGACTAACTTCTTTGTAAAATATGAAGATGTCCGCCGGAAAAAATGGGCTAAACGTATGAAGGACGGCCTGGGTAACAAACAAAGAAAATATCCGGACAAGTTTCAATTGATTACCCTGAAGAGCAGGATCATGATGTTTAAGCTGGCGGGACTGGATGTGTCTGTGTCTTTTTAGAACTCTTGGCAAGGGGGGCAAACTCACTATGTGTAATTACGTGTATATAACAATGGTTGAATTACAATTGCATTTTAGCAGAACAAACCGGTTGTTACTGAATATTCACCCCCTATGTTTAAAGTGAAAATAGCACCAACGTTGCTTAAAGTTTGGGTAAGTTACGTTTAAATTTTGTTCCTGTCGTCACAAAACGTTTTGCTTCTTTCTGTCCGTCACGTTCATTTCCTTCTTTTTGAAATGTTATCCTCTTTTTCGTGTTAGTTTCCTTTATTTGAATAAATGAATGAATGCCTGCATTTCAAGTTGACCAATACGCTAAGTTTGATAAGTTACGTGAAAACCGCATGGAAATAATTACAAGTTCAATTAACTTTCATTAAACGAACAAAAATAATTTTGAATAAGGAAATATCTACCCATTCAGGAGCCCATGACTATTTAAAAATTTAAAGGAGCACATGCACATTTAGTTTTTGTACTACTCAAATCATGTTATCATGTTTAAACACGATTATTATCATTTTGCTATTGACGTTTAAAGGTGTTACTGAAAAAGGCTATCGTTGTCTTTTCGTCAGTTACCTTTACAGTTGCATTAAGTTCAAGTTAGCGAATCTTGCATGAAGTTTGAACATTCGTTCAATGGACAACCCATGTCCCAATGCGAAGAAATCGTTAAGTTCTTTATCTTCCAAACCAATTCCCACCCATGGCCCGGTAATGAGGACATGTTTTCCGTTAAGCTGTAAGGGCGCGATTCCAACTCTTTTCGCCAATATTCCTATATAGGCGTCTTCTAAAGGAAAAGGTGTCAGGCCTTCATTTAAGGACACCTTAAGTAATTCGAGAAGAGCGCTTTTAGATAAAATATAAAAGGGTCCGTTACAGTATGGAGGGAACCAAGAGTCGTTAAGAAATTGTTCACTAACGAACCATTTATGCGTTGGATCTCTAACAACTTTTAATTTAAACCCGCCTTGCACGGCGCCAGCATATAGCTTCTCAGGTAAAGAAGACGTTTTCAGCCACCAAATCATCTTAGGAACGTGCAAATATACGTCATCGTCCACTTTGACGATAAACTGAACGTCCATGGTAGAAGCAAGCCACAGAGAGCTCATAGTCTTAAAGGCAAGCAGTGAATATGTTTCGGTGTAGTTCAGCCTTAAGATATCTCCGTAAACGGCGCTTTCATTCCGCACGGCGGATTCAACCTCCACTTTTGTGTCATGTCCGCAAACAAACCAGTAGTGGATAACCAAGTTATTAGATGAGTTAGACGGGTTTGTTATTGTTCGTATGGATGATCGTCCTCGCGCAATGGTGTTATCGACCAAGAGAGACAGCCATGTTTGTCGTATGGATAGTCTTCTTTCATTTTGAAAGGGTGCACTTGTAATGAATATTATTAATTGCTCGTCAGGCTCCTGGACAACTTCGATTGCATTTGTTGTAGATCGAAAAGGATGATTTTCTCTCGTCGAAAGTCCCTGAAATAGCTTCTTAGTATAGGAAGATGTGCTCGGGAAAGAGATCAGTAACTCACAGAGCAAGAAAGCAACAATGAACAAAGAAAATACCACGATTAGTTTCTTTAACCAAAAGAACATCATGAGGTTTATAGCTGAGCGTAATGAAATAATGTGTTTTTGTAGAAGGGCACTTAAACGGGGATTGATTCATTTGAACACTTACATGTAATCACTTTTCGTGACAATGTGTCATTAAAAGTACATTCCTTCCAAAGCAAACTGGTTGTTTTTAACAACCAGTTTGGCATTATTACTTACAAGTAAATAATGCCACTGGCTTCAGTAAACAGTTACCCGCATTTTATTGTTCATAATTCTTGTGCTGATTCAAATCTAGTTGATTGGCTAATTAGTGGTAAACAGTCGTAAATCGACAAGATAACCTTTGATTTAGTAGAGGCTGTGGCTATATGGCCAATCTAAGTGGAGACATTTATTGTCTGCGGCCTAACCCTAAGGGCAGCCATCGTACCTCGATCAGTCTTCTGGTCCGTGTCTGCTTATAGGACCCCTTATAGCTGTTTCTGGCAATTCTACAGTCAGAATTTTGAGCAACGTGTACAAATGTAAGGTAACATTAGCTGTGAGGGTAGGGAGAGGTACTTCTTAACTGGGTACATACCGCTGGAAAGCTGTCCACGGCATGAGTAACTATATCAATAAAGTTACGAGAATGGAGTTGCACATCTTCGGTATTTGGGGGATTGGGGTTTACTTAGTAAATTCTGAACATAAGATGTTTGGGCATAACACTAAAAGTGAGGGTTTGCGATAGATCAAGTAGTTAGCGTATTTTAATTAAAGCTGTTGTTTTAATATGACGGACGTTTCGACAACGACTTGTAAATGTGCGGTAGTAATCTTTAGAGTCAAAGTGAGTTGTCTTTCTGAGAATGTTGATGAATTTTAACTGATTCATTAAATGACGATTTTGCTAAATAGTGCGGTATTGATAGCTTATAATTTATGAGGCCATATTTGTGGGTGTAGCTAAAAGAAAATACGAAAAACAACAAAGGAAGGACAGAGATTAACAACATAATGTAGTTTTGATCCATCTTGTTAAGTGTGTACAGTGCACAATAAATTAAATCTTCTAGAAGCCATTAAATAAAAAGACCGCTTACAGTTGAAGCAGCACCCTTCGTGTATAATAAAAGATATCTTTATTACTAGCTATAGTTAAATCTATCGCTAAGAGCTTACGAGCAAAGATTTAACTTGTACGCGCGCGCTCTTGAATTTGTTTAGAAGTGTCATTAATTACCATAATCTACGAAACATATCTTGAACTCAATTTGATAGCATTAAATTTGGGTAGAACGTTTCTTTGGATATCTCGCAGACGAAATATTCCTCTAACCTGAGATTTGGCAAGGGTCTTTGCATATTTACCTCCTTTCATTTCCCAGTTTCTGGAAAGTGAGCTTTCGTAGCTAGGATATGAAGAATTAAGCAGATCTCCGAGGGTGTTATAGCACTACTCAGCCTCATTCATTAATTGCTAATTAAATAACCGAGCAATATTGTATATTAAAGATGAAACAACAACAACATGATATTAATTTGAGGAGGACTCGGAAAAAAAATCCGAGTCCCAGATGGGATTTGAACCCACGACCCTCCGTGATCTAGTCGGATGCTCTAACCACTTGAGCTACTGGAGACTCTATGGTGAGCAAGGGCCAATTTGTGGGTCTCAACTGGAACCGCATCACGCGGCTACACAGCCAAGTAATGATAGGCACACAAGAAGTGAAGAACTCACTAACAGCATCGCGCTGTCACCTTAAAGCAATATTGTGTCAACAAATCCGATATTATTTTATTTATTTTATTTTAAACAATATTTAGTCAGGGATTCCTAGTTCAGCGAGGGTGGTTTAAATGGGGCCCTGACGAAAAAGAAAAAACAACACACAAAACAAATAAATATAAAAAATGGTACAACTAAATATAACAAAAGTAAAGGCGGCTCAGTTAGGATCTAAATTGCCTATTTAGGCCAAGCGCAAACTTATTAATATCATGCTCGCCCCTCAGGTCCACAGGAAGCGTGTTTTAGAACTTGGCTCCGCTGAACCTGAAGGAGCCCTGGTACTTAGTTGTCCTATAGCTCGGGGCAGAAGGATCAAATCTCTATGGCACGTGCTAAATGACTGGAAATCGCACGCGTGGCTTAATTCATTACGTAAGTATGCTGGAGCCAGGCCAGAAGGTTCTTAAACATTAACATGCACTTTAGATAGTAACGGCAGGAGGACTGGAGTGTAGGCCAACCGAATATGCGAGATATCTGCAATTGTGAAACTGTGTAGCCTTCAATAACACTGGTGGCACGCCTTTGCAGCTTATCAGAAAAAAACACACACACACATACACGAGCATTTGAATTAAACTCATGATCACGTTCCCTTTATAACATATTTATCGGTAATAGGTCCTTCTTCTGATCCTCCTATTTAGTGGCTACTAAAGGAGGCAATTATTCTCTTTTTTTTATTTTTTCACTTGTCCTAGTTAAATTAACGTCAAATTAATGAATCTTTCGTGAAGTTTGAACATTCGTTCAATGGACAAGCCATGTCCCAATGCGAAGAAATCGTTAAGTTTTTTATCTTCCAAATCAATTCCCACCCTTGGCCCGGTAATGAGGACATGTTTTCCGTTAAGCTGTAAGGGCGCGATTCCAACTCTTTTTGCCAATATTCCTATATAGGCGTCTTCTAAAGGAAAAGGTGTCAGGCCTTCATTTAAGGAGACCTTAAGCAATTCGAGAAGAGCGCTTTTAGATAAAATATAAAAGGGCCCTCCACAGTATGGAGGGAACCAAGAGTCGTTAAGAAATTGTTCACTAACGAACCATTTATGCGTTGGATCTCTAATAACTTTTGCCCCATATTGCACACAGCCAGCATATAGGTTCTCAGGTAAAGAAGACGTTTTCAGCCACCAAATCATCTTAGGAACGTGCAAATATACGTCATCGTCCACTTTGACAATGAACTGAACGTCCATGGTAGAAGCAAGCCACAAAGAGCTCATAGTCTTAAAGGCAAGCAGTGAATATGTTTCGGTGTACTCCAGCCTTAAGATGTCGCCGTAAACGGCGCTTTCATTCCGCACGGCGGATTCAACCTCCACTTTTGTGTCATGTCCGCAAACAAACCAGTAGTGGATAACCAAGTTATTAGAGGCATTAGACGGGTTTATCATTGTTCGTATGGATGATCGTCCTCGCGCAATGGTGTTATTAACCAAGAGAGACAGCCATGTTTGTCGTATGGATAGTCTTCTTTCAATATGAAAGGGTGCACTTGTAATGAATATTATTAATTGCTCGTCCGGCTCCTGGACAATTTCTGATGCATCTTTTGTAGATAGAAAAGGATAATTTTTTCTTGTCCAAAGTTCCTGAAATAGCTTCTTAGAATAAGAAGATCTGCTTGGGAAAGACATCAATAACTCATAGAGGAAGACCGCAGCAATGAATGTAGAAAATACCACAATTAGTTTCTTTAACCAGAAGAACATCATGAGGTTTAACACGTTCTAAAATAAAGTGGGATTTTCTAAAGTTGTTGTTGTAAGCACAAAACAGGGGAAAATGCGTAAAAATTGCTAAGCAACTTCTCTTCCTGTAAAAAATGCAAAAAATGCACTTAAATTTCTATTTTTTACCACGTCAAATTTGCAAATGTCAGGTTTTCGGGAAAAGTAATCAAATTTTGCCTGTTTAACACCGACACAATTCTACACGAAAATAGCTCCTGTTAAAGGTCTCACAAAATTTTCTGCGACCTTCCTATTCACTTAAACATTTATCAGGGCGCAGAAATTTCTGTGCTATCAAATATTTATTTCATGTACAAGATAGCCCACAGAAATTTTAGTGCCCTTCCAAGCAGTACAAAAGGTCGATTGGGCAGCAGAAATTTCTAGGTCCATCAAAATTTGATTTCAAATACAAGTAAGTTCAGAGAAAATTCTGTGCCCTTCCAAGGAATGAAATAATTCGACTGGGCAACAAGAAGTTTCAGGGGCCGTCAGATTGAAACAACCAAAAGTCTACAGAAATAAGGTTCATGTAAAAACTGAATTCTATTCCCTACCAAAGGGTTAGAAACATACAAGAACAATATCAGGCACAATTTAAAATGTCACAGCTCAAAGCCGTGGTGCCAAATTTATTTTACCACTGTTAAGAGTTACAGGTTATAATTATAACTAGTAATTAGAATCAAAATGAAACTGGCCAAAATTATAGGCCGTAAAAATGCCTATTTTTTTTTTATTCGTCAAATACAGGGAATTTTCAGGCAGATGAGTTTTTGACGACCGTATTCAAGTGCAATCAGGTCTTCCTGATGGCAAAGAATGCACAAAATAGTGGAACGCTCGATTCGCTCATTTTTCCGCTCCGCTCTGCCATAATCTGCCATTTATTTGATAATTCGTTTTCAAGGTTAGCTGTGTTTCTTTACAAAGTCGATCCGAGACAAGTTTATTCAACCGAGTTGTAAATAGTTCCACGTACTTGCGTCTACATTATGCGCGCGTGGTTATTTTAAGGACGCCACCTTATTGGTCGGTTAGAGTGGCGTCATGTCTGATTTTAAACTTGGTGGGTAATTCATTTCACTGTCGATCACGCACAGCAAGCGATATGACGTGTAAACTTGGTATTACTTTCGTCGACGAGTCAAAAGATTTCTACGTGGAAAAATCTGGCCGGAGTAGCTGCCGACGAGCAAAACGGTCCTGGCTTTTGGATGTTCGCCGGAGAAAGCGGTTTCAACTCGCCGGAAATTGCTAATTGAGGACTTCCGGCTACATCAGTATATAAACAACCAAAAACCTACCTTATTATAGGAAATTAACGCTCCATGAAATTAACGCGAATCGTTAAAATTCGCGTTAATTTAAGTCGCGTTAATTTTGTTGAGCGTTAATTTCCGCGACGTTAATTAAGTGCAGCATTAATTTCTGCGCTCTTAATTTCCAGTATTTTAACCCCAATTTTGGAACCTGTCCAGACATTCTTGACACCTAAAAAACATTAACTACAAGCTTTCTTTCTTTCCATTTACCCTTTATTTTTCATCTTTCACAAAAGCTTAGGAGAAGGTTTACAATATTTCGAGTTCATGTTCATCGTTGTCGCGGTCAGAAGTGAGGTCAATATCTTCTCCTTTGATTTCGGCCAAGATAGATTTCGAATCCTCAACATAGTCTTTCTCGACAGAATATGAGAATCGCGTTAATTTCCTCTAATTTGAAATTCTACCTCCTCTTTCGCGTTAATTTTCTTTATTCGAAAGTCGTTTTCCATTAAATTCGCGTTAATTTCCAATACCTTAATTTCATGGAGCGTTAATTTCCTATAATAAGGTATTGTACAAAAACGGCAACTGTCTCTTCCGGCGATATCCACTGCACACACCCGCAAGCTGTGATACCGTCGTTTGGATCCAACCGTGGACACGTAACGAGAAAATAGGTTCAAAATGGATTCAAACATGAATGTTTGGCCGTCAAACATTTGAATTTTGAGAATGGGCTAGACAAATGTGGGCACACCGCTCACTATAAAGAATAGACCGAAACTACCGCTAGTGGATGGACTAAACACCAATAAAGACACTACAATGCAATAAATAGAATAAACTAACATAAAACAGTGTTTAATTTAACCAATTAAAAAGCCTTGACTCTGCTATGTTCTGTTGTAAAGCTCACAGGAAGCGGCTAGAGCACGAAAGAAGTGTAGGGGAGTGTTTCTCCTTACTTCTTGAGTTAAATTCCCTACGCATTGCTATCTTAAATTTCGAAAACAAACTTTATTTTCAAGCGAACGATACAGTCACTCTCATTATCCACGCTTAAATTAGCCAATCGCAACGTTTTTTAGAACATGTTAGAATGGGCCAAATTATCTGATTGGTTGAATAAGACAAAAGCTGTCAACACTGTCAAAGTATCAAAGCTTTCACATCGTAAAACGAGCGAAACGTTAGGTGAATTCAAATGCAGCAGAAATGTACTTTTTACGTCCAAAAGCCAGTTTCTAAAGGTAAAAAGTGCTTTTAATTCCGGCCAGTTGTTTTCGACCAAAAACTGAACCTGAAAGTAAAAATTCTACAAAATTCGCCTACGTCTTCTCAAAAGTGATGCTTTAGTCGCGCGATCGAGCTAATGTTATGAATGAACAAACTCAAAACAATAGACAGTTATTTCTTGAAAACTCTTATTCAAAAACTAAGCAGTTAATCCTTAAAAGCAAGTAAGATCAGATGCGCACAAGGCAAAATTCAACACAAAATCCATCTCAAACCGGGTGCTTTTTGTAAATTTTCTTTAGTGCCGATGACAAAATTTATAAAACATTTATGAAATATTTTTACATACATAAATTCTCTTTTAAAACGTAATTTTGTTGACGATAGAGTAAAAAATGTACCTAAAAAGTCTGCAAAAACTGCGCTGCCTTGGTTGAATTAATGGCTTGCAACCACCTTACAAGGCGGCTACGTTGGAGGTCAATACAATAGAATTTTTCTCAAAAGAATTTATGTGAAAATAGACTTTAGTTGCCAGTGGAGAGAAATGCTTTTGTTCTTGACCACCAACATGGCCGCCCTGACGTCACGCGCAAACCAGCAATTTCACTGAACAGAACATTTTGAATTGCTCTCCGCCGTGAAAAAAACATCGTTGAATTCCTCGACGAACAATTTCGTAGCCAAAAGCTTTCTATAGTCCACAACAAGGAAACTGAGCGTTCATTTTAAGTTTCCCTTTCCATTTACGTCTTTAAACGGTGTGTTTTTAACCCTGAAATCGGCGAAACTTTGGTCTTGAAAACCACCTCATGGAGTGATTGACAGTTGGCGTGACAACATCAGCTCTATGTTTTATACTCTCATGAAGCATACTTTTTCAACCAATCAGAGTGTGCGTTATAACTGACTTTATTATGAAAGTAAATAACGATTACGAAGAGAGACTAATATAATGTGTAAAACAACTGAGGCATAATATACAACAGGTAACACAAACAGTGACCGCGGAGGGGGAGGGGCTGGTAGGGCTACTTTTATTGCTGGGATTTATTTTCTAGTGCTCCAGTTGACATGGAAAAAATTCCCGTGGAATTATTGGACTTTGCCCTATGGAAGAGTTGGGTGTTTGTATGTCCGAACGATTACAACCCGATTTGCTTGCAAGGATAATAAGATGTAAGGCCCAAAATGGAAGCAGCGATTTGACTTTTTCTTTGCTTTTCATCTTGGAGAGCACCTTTATTCCCCCACCGATAATCTATCTAAGGATTTTCAGGGTACTAAGATGGCTGCTGTCATTGGACAACGCCTGCCAAAACTAACAAAGAAGACGCTGACAAAATTTCGCACTGATGAAAGCTTGGACCATTTCTATGCTGATGTTGCCTGCAAGAGTGAAGGCCTGCTTAGCGAACCAACGCTTCCAAGAAAACGACGCACTTTGGTCAGACTGGAGGTTGGTGCTGGTGCACCAAGCTATCCCCAAACTGCCAAAGATCACTTTAGAGGGGTCTATTATGAGGGTATTCATCTTATCGTCGGGCTATATATCACCGCGTTAATCAGGAAAGCTTCAGCTCCTACGCCCAGATGGAGACCCTCTTGGTTAAAGCTCATATTGGTGACGACGAGGCAGAGTTCAGTTTCGTGATGCATCATACAGCGAAGATGTTGATACAGGGGCGCTACCTGAGCAACTAAGTATTTTGGAAGTTATGTTAAAGGAGGAGAAGATATCATGTTTTAACGAAATCCTGTTGGCGGTGTTAAAGTTTCCAGAACCAGAAAAGAGGCTAATTCAGGAAGTCCAAACTATCTGTAAGCTGCTTGCTGTAAATCCTGTTACCAGTGCTGCTGGCGAGCGTTCACTTTCATCTGCACGGCGTCTGAAGACGTCGCTTCGATCCAAGATGCGTGACGAAAGGTTTAGCAACTTAGCAGTGTTGCCGGAATGGTCACAAGCGGAGAACAGACAGTGTCTCCATAGCTGACGTCGCACAGGAGTTTGTTTCCCGCGATGAAAACCTCAAGAGAAACTTCAGCATTGCGGACAACTTCAAAAAGTAGCAATCTTAGGAAGGTTTATTTAACATATTGGCTATACTGGACACTATAACAAGTGACGACGTTATGTTATATTTGCTGAGGTTGTAGATAAGATGGCGCGCAAATGCAAGATAAATGGCGAAACACTGAATTTAATTCTTCTTTGTACTGGCCAGATTTTTTAGCCCCAGCACTTTAAAATGGTCTCCTTCGTCCTTTTGTCAAAAGGACGAAAGATATAAACGGAAACCAGGAAAACCAATAAAACATTCGAGCACATTCACGCACGCGTCTTGCTCAGCTCACGTGACTCCGCTAGCTATCAAATGACAGAGATAAATTAAATTTACACAATATTTATTAATTTTTTAACACCATTTGGTGTTGACGAGAACAAAGGTAAAAATAACTTTTACACTATAAACATCATTTATGTAGTGTTTACTGTCACTATTAACATTGGAACGTTTCTTCGTCCATTTTCTGGAAAGTAAATAACTCTAAATTACCTTAATTTACGGCGATGCCCAAGAAAATAGTCGATAATCAGTATAAAAAATAAATGCGACGAAATTTTGATACCTATTGTTACACTTTAAGAGGATGATTATTAAACCTATATCGGAATTGTGTTTTAACGTTACCGAAATATTTTCCTTTACTTTTTTCAAATGTTATTTATTTATCAATTTCCTTTTTGATATGTTTTAAGTTTGCGTCTTTGCAGTTTAAAAGTATTATTTTCTGGATGATAGAACACCGAAATTTATTTTTCACTCAACGAGTAACGCCCTGGTATAACTTCTAATTACCGTTTGTCATGGGATTGCAGTTTAAGCGTTAAAGTACTCCGGGGAAGAAAAGTTGCACATTAAAGGAGCTGTGTCAAAAGAATGCACGGATGCCTGCGTAGCAAGCGTTTCCGTTCAGTTTCGAAGCAAAGAAAAAACGAGGAATGGGATTTTCGGTTTTGCTCTTTTACTTGCGCCATTGTTCGCGAGGTCTTTGACTCTTGTTCCTTGTTCGTTGCTCCTAAACCGCGCAGAAACGCTTGCTACGCAGGCTAAACGTGCCGAGGCAGATTCAAACGGATGGCGATTGTGGTTTTTGAAAACTTGTTAGCCTAACAGTTTTTCAAAGTTTATTTCTGGTGTTTGCGACCCGTTTGCAACGTTTTATATAATACTTCGGAGACGTATTTGTTTGACATCAAGCTGTGGTTTTGTCATTCACCCGTATTTTTCCAAGTTTCATAGCGAATAAGGAAGCGTAACTGGCGTAATAAACAAAATGAACTCCCCAGTCTTTAAGAGCGAATGTCTGTAAATATCGAGCAGCCGGTGGCCACGGTCAAAAATTATATTTCGCTCATATCTTGTCCATACATACTTATTAGTAAGTAACTAAACGTGCCGGTAGTTTGTTTTTCAAAAGGTCGCTTGGATTTGGAGAAAATCGACAAAATCAATTTTCGTGGTCGGCAACTTCAAAACAACCAAAATTTGAGGCAAAATGAGGGGGTCTCAAAGCTTTGCTCGCACGCAAAAAGGAAGAAAGCGTGGTAAAATATTCCCGGATAAAAAGGGTTTTAGCCCTAGTATGGCGGATAATTCTTAACTTAACGATAATGTGGAAGTTAAACAATTTTATTTTAGTTTTGGTTCTTTTTCATCTCAACGAAGTTTAAATTTAGACCTAAAGTCGCGATTTAATTTTCAGGCATGTGCTACACCTCGGTTTTTCATAAGTTAGGGTAGCGGCTTTTTGGCTAGCGGAAAAAAAAGCTGTAAAAAAAAATCTTTTTTTCCGCCTTATAATTTTGCGCTCCACAACGGAGAAACCGCCAGTTCATATTGACATTTTCCCAGGACCAAGAGTTTTTAGGCTTTTCCCGGTCAAAGGATGGGGTTATTCGATTGTGATATATAGATTTAGCTAGGGCTAAAAGCGAAGCTCTCGATAATATTTATAGTTTGTTCAAACAACGTATAAAATCGTGTAATGCTAAGCGGCGAGGCATGCAACGACGGCGAACGGTGAAAAACAACAATAGGTCTAATTAGCAAAAAAGCAACTTTGCACGTGCAGCACACTTTTTTTGTACATTTCTTTGCCGTTGTTTTGCACGACTACAACGTGAAACTTCCAGAAACTTCTTATCTAAGGGCCTGTTTACATGGAGGTGGGGGACCCCAAGTAGGTGAAGTAACCCGCTTAGGTGGGGTAACCCGCCTGTCCATATAATCTCTCATTTTCATTTGATCACTTTTACGTGATAGGTGGGGTGACCCGCCAAGGCGGGTAGCCCGGTCTACCAGACCGGGTTACCCTCTCAGCCGGGGTCACAATTTGTCATGTAAACGTTTCAAGGTGGGGTAACCCGCCTGGCCGGGGTCGGATTCGTGATACATCAAATTCGCGCAAAATTCACTTTCGCGGTGTCTTTGCATTATGATTAAAGTTAACAATAGAAAGCTATTGCACTGACGGGTTGCAGCAAGAGCAACAAGTGAGTGAAGAAGTGCATTAATCGCCAAAACTCGTGGTTTGCCAGCATTTTTCTTGTTTACGTGCTTAGCGACCATTCAATAATCTTGAGAAAGTGCACCCGAAAAGGTGGGGTTGTAAGATTGCATGTAAAGGAGGGTTATTTTTTTACCTCACCTAAGCGGGTTACCTCACCTACCTGGGGTCCCCCACCTCCATGTAAACAGGCCCTTAGTTGCACATTTTATGGGGGAATGTCGAGCGTGTTCTCGTTCACTTTTTTTTTCACTGCCGCTCATTTTCACCTTGCATTGTGGACATGACAATTTATCTACGCTTAATAATTTAGACAACACGGATACAGAAACAATTTCCGCTTTCCGTTTTCGTCTTTATTGACTCTTTAGTTGTCTCTGCTTTACAAGACGCCGGTGGCTATGCGATTTCCCACCCAAATAACCTCGAGTTGCATTTGGGTTGCCATACGTGTTGATCGAGTTACTTTATATTGATATACCTGTCGTGCGAACGGACGGTCGCTCGGTCGGTGTACGGTCACGTGATTACCAAATTTTCTCGGATGGGTAGATTGCTTCATTTTCTTACCCATGGTGCTCTGCTGGCGCGCTTTGCGCGCGAGATCTCCGCTATAAATTCACTGTTTTGCCATTCGACATTTCCACCCGGGCCATAAATTTTTACAAAAGTTCTGAGGTCCTTAGTACGTTGTTGGCGTCTCCAGAAGGCTATTAGAATTGTTGTTTATTTGGATGATGGGCTAGGCGTGTGTCCAACTTTTCCCGACTGTTATTCCCAGTCTATGGCTGTGAAATCAGATTTGTCTCAAGCGGGCTTTGTAGCTAATAGTGTTAGAAGCATATGGGTCCCACATCAGTCTCTCAGATGGCTGGGCTATCAGTGGGATTCAAAGCATAATTTTTTTTATCTTTTCCTGTGGAAAAATCGACAGGTTATGAACGAGTGTTGAAAAGGTGCTCCTTCAAAGTACATTACCTGCAAGCCTCTGTCACCGGAAGTAGTATTTCTAATATGCTTGTTTTTGGCAATGTGTGTAAGCTGATGACCAAAACTCTACACAAGGCTCTCGATCGCAGGCAAGGGTAGGATTCCTGCATTTATTTGGACCCATGCGCTCGCAAAGACTTAGAGTTTTGGAAGGATAACGTTTCTAATCTGAATTCTAGGTCGTTTCTCAATACTGTTCGCAAGCCATCTCCAATTGTTTATTCAGATTCTATTGCTACTGGCTGAGCTGCCTTCAGTTGCAATTGATGATACGCCTGTCTCACATGTTTACTGGGATTCATTACAGACGAATCAGAGCCTTAGTGGAGAGAATTCACAGTGTCAGTTTTGCTCTTAAAAAGTTTTTCACACCTTCTCTCAGGCTGCGATGTTAAGTGGTCTACTGATAACCAAGCAGTTCCTTCGACTGTTCATTCTGGAAGTATGAAGGAGCATTTGCATGCATGACTTGGCGCTCGACAGAATTCAGACCGCCAAAGACAATAAGGTTGACATTGAGGTTGAGTTGATACCTCGTACACAAAATGAGAGAACAGATTATTCGAGTAAGATTGTTGATTATGATGATTGCACAGTCAAAGATTGATAGTTTGGAACCCCAGTGCTTTTTCTGTTGCTCGACGGGGCTGTACAGGAGGAATCTGTATAGGTGGCTGTGGAGTTGAATGCCGATTGGTCGCTAGGCCGCCGGGCCGCTGGGCCGCTGGACCGCTGGGTCACTGGGCCACTTTACGACGAACGCACTAGTTTTTGCAAGTACATGAAGATTGTACGTTTTCACTCCACTGAGCTGCCTGTGAGTAAGCCGTATTGGCTGGTTGACTTTTTTCTTTTTCTTATTATGTTTATGTTTCTACAAGGTGGACGTGCGTTTGCATTGAAGATTGCTCATCAAAAGAATCTAGAGCTTCGTAAGTTAGCCGCACACCTTGCGCACCTTTGAAGCGAAGGCTCCTTGGACGACGGAGCGTTAGTCGAGAGTTTTCAGAAATTCAGGGAATAGTCTTTACCTTATAACGAGGTCGCTTGCCTGCCATCGGACGAGATATCAGTTGCTCTTCATTTAGAGTACCTGATTCAGGGTGGTTCCCCTTATTCTTCTCTTGAGTCAGCTTGCTTTGGTATTCATTGCGCGCATAATTTGTAATTTCGCAGTCCCTGCAATTCCAAATTGGTTAAGAACGTACTAGAGACAGCTAAAAGAGATCTTGCGAAACCTGTTTCTAAAAAAAGAATCCGTTACTCCCGCTATGTTCTTAGGTATTTCTAATAGGTATGCCTGTCCTAATGCTAGTCTTTCTGATCTTCGTTTAGCAACCATTTGCGTAACCGTGTATACCGCTTCTCTTAGCTATAATAAGTTAGCTAGCCTACGCTGTTGCGATTCTCTTGTCAAGATTTATGTTAACAAAAGTAAAACGGATGTTTATAGGGATGGTGCCTAGTCTTGTTGGCAAAAACAGGGTACGGTTCTTCCCCTTCCAATCTGCTTCACGGATATGTTTCTACGCTGCTAATTTAGATTTGTCGTCTGCGTTACCCATTTTTCGCTCTTTTGTATTTTCATAAGGCTACTCGTCTTTACTTACAGAGAAACAGTTTTACAAGCGTTTGTTGAATTAGGTTATCCGAAAAATTTATTTGTTTTTCACAGTTTAAGAGAGGGAGGTGCTTCAGTGGCCGCTAATGCAGGCGTTAGCGATCGGCTTTTTAAGCGTCATGGAAGGTGGTGGAAAACGGATCAAGCCAAAGGCGGTTATATTGAGGATAAGCTAGAATCTCTTCTCTCGGTGTATAAAAGTTTACATATTTAGTTTGCCATTTCTCTTTCTTTATTTTCGAACGCGGGCATCAATAAACGAGATGCCCGCTCCGATTCTGTGTTTTGTGATTATTTAGATTAGTTACAAAATATTTCATAATCGTTTCAGGGTGACTAGAATTCAAACATATTTTGTAACGTTTTGTTAGTTTCACAAGAGTATGTATATTAGGTTGCTTAATACTGCAGAAGTATTTAAGGCCTGCTTGTAAGGTATCCCAAGAGTCTATTTAAGGTTTGCTAAGCTATGCAAGAGCCATTCGAGGCATCTCTTTCATCCTAATTTTTTTCTGATTTTATTTACTGTTGAAATTTTCCTTGAGTAAAACTGTAACGCTGTTTTTTGTAACGCTCTACGCTCGCTTCATCAATAAACGAGATGCCCGCTCTTATTCTATTCTGTGCTTTGTGATTATTTAGAGTAGTTACAAAATGTTTTATAATCGTTTCAGTATGATTAGAATAAAAACAATACTATCTTCGCTGTAGGCGAATAATTGTTAAATACACGCTAAAAAACGTTTGTATGAAAGCTTTAATACGTAAATTACTACAAGTTCAGTTAACGTACAATAACCGAGCAATATTGTGTCAACAAATCTTTACCTATTTCATTTTTATAAATTACTTAAAATGAAAACCAATAACAGCCAAGTTGAAGGTTAAACTGACAATTTGACAGCCACCGATGTTATTTTATTTATTTTATTTTAAACAATATTTAGTGAGGGGTGCCTATAGTTCAGCGACGCTAGTTTGAATGGGGCCCTGAAGAAAAAGGAAAAACAACACACAAAACAAATAAAGATAAAAAATGGTACAACTAAGCACTATCAACAGTAAGAGCGGCTCAGTTAGGCCTGGATCTAAAGTGACTTTTTAGGCCAAACGCAGACTTATTAATATCATGCTCGCCCCTCAGGTCCAGAGGAAGCGTGTTTTAGATCTTGGCTCCGCTGAACCTGAAAGAGCCCACTTAGATTTAGTTATAACGAAAAAAAATCGAGATGACCTTTTACAGAGTAATGGAATCAATTTCACATCTCGGAAAAATGGCTCGAACTTCAGTTAAATCGGAAAACCCTATTGTATGATAGGAACTTGACGTGTGCTTTTGAATTTGTGATTTTGTGACCGTTTTAAATTTGAATTGTAAATTATGCCGAATCAACTGTCTTTTATTAACCGTAAATTATTTTTCTTCTTTTAAGGTTGGTAGTATGTTTAGTGTGAAGGAACCTGTTCCTTTCGATCTCCGTTCGCGCGTTGTCTACAAGTTTTTGTGTGCAGGTTGTAATGCCTGTTACATCGGCGAGACTAGCCGACATCTCTCGACGCGCGTTCGTGAGCATCTGAGCGGGGATAGGAATTCACACGTTTATCAGCATTTGCAGCAATCCCAGGCATGACGTTGTCTAGCTGATAAGAATTGCTTTTCCATCGTGGATTATGCACCCAACAGACTACAACTTATGTTGGGAACAATGCACATCAAATGGGAGAATCCCACTTTAAATAAGCAGCGGAAACATGCTGACTTAACTCTCTCGTTCTGATATTATTCTTTAAGTTTACTTTATATATATGTATATATATATTTTTTTGTTCTCATAACATTTTGTGTTATAACCATTGTAATTATTTCAATTTTTATAATTTTCTTCCTTGTATTAAGTGTACTGCTCGCGCAAGTGATTTTCCATGTCTCGCGCATCTTAAAATTGTACGTTAATTTTTCGAAATTTTGATTTGTATCACGTTTTAACTTATACGTCATTGCTTGTATTAGTTCAACCGAACTTACAAACGAATTCACAACTGAAGCTGATCGTTGAACGATCAAAACATGTCTTGTTTTAAACTTAAAGTTGTTGTCCGTTTCTTAAAAATCGTAAATTATTACGGTTTTAAATTATTGTATTTCTAAACCTTATCGCAATTTAGTCCTTTGGCTGCAAGTTTTTAAGGTGAATAAACTATCTATCTAATCTAATCTATCATCTATCTTTCTCGTTCCTGACTAACAGCTTTGTAAAATATGAAGATGTGCCGGAAAAAAATGAGCTAAACGTATAAAGGACGGCCGGGGTAACAAACGAACAAAATATCCGGACAAATTTCATTTAATTACCCTGAAGAGCAGGATCATGATGTTTAAGCTGGCGGGACTGGATGTCTCTGTGTCTTTTTAGGACTCTCAGCAAGGGCGGCAAACTCACTATGTGTAATTACGTGTTTATAACAATGGTTGAATTACGAGTGCATTTTAGCAGAACAAACCGGTTGTTACTGGATATTCACCCCCTATGTTTAAAGTGAAAGTAGCACGAAACATTGTTTGAAGTTTGGGTAAGTTACGTTTAAATTTTGTTCCTGTCGTCACAAAACGTTTTGCCTCTTTCTTTCCTCACGGTAATTTCCTTCTTTTTGAAATGTTATCCTCTTTTTCGTGTTAGTTTCCTTTATTTGAATAAATGAATGAATGCCTGCATTTCAAGTTGACCAATACGCTAGGTTTGATAAGTTACTTCTCAAACTCATTAATAATTCATAAAGAAAATACAAAGAAAATTAATGTTTAATGAGTGTTTGGAAATCGGATAAAAAAACTGCTCAGTATTTGCATCCTTAATTTCTCCTTCAAAAATGATTTTGTTTGAGAAGAAATATCAAACATTCGACACAGTGTTTCATCACCAGATGAAACACCTCGAAGTTCGTCAAAAATACTCCGCTGCGCGTCGTATTTTCAACTCTCTTCTCGGTGTTTCATCTGGTGATGAAACACTGCATCTCATGTTTGATATATTACGTGAAAACCGCATGGAAATAATTACAAGTTCTGTTACTTCTCAATCAACGAGCAAAACTATTTTGAATAAGGAAATATCTACCTATTCAGGAGCCCATGACTATTTGAAAATTATAAAGGACCACATGCACATTTATTTTTTGTAGTACTCAAAATCATGTTATCATGTCTATCGGCGATTATTATCATTTTGCTATTGACACTTAAAGGTATTACTGAAAATGGCAATCGTTGTCTTTTCGTCAGTTGTCCTTACAGTTGAATTAAGTTCAAGTTAGCGAATCTTGTATGAAGTTTGAACATTCGTTCAATGGACAACCCATGTCCCAATGCGAAGAAATCGTTAAGTTTTTTATCTTCCAAACCAATTCCCACCCATGGCCCGGCAATAAGGACATGTTTTCCGTTAAGCTGTAAGGGCGCGATTCCAACTCTTTTTGCCAATATTCCTATATAGGCGTCTTCTAAAGGAAAAGGTGTCGACAGGCCTTCATTTGAGGAGACCTTAAGTAATTCGAGAAGAGCGCTTTTAGATAAAATATAAAAGGGCCCGTTACAGTATGGAGGGAACCAGGAGTCGTTAAGAAATTGTTCACTAACGAACCATTTATGCGTTGGATGTCTAACAACTTTTAATTTAACCCCGCCTTGCACGGCGCCAGCATATAGCTTCTCAGGTAAAGAGGACGTTTTCAGCCACCAAATCATCTTAGGAACGTGCAAATATACGTCATCGTCCACTTTGACGATAAACTGAACGTCCATGGTAGAAGCAAGCCACAGAGAGCTCATAGTCTTAAAGGCAAGCAGTGAATATGTTTCGGTGTACTCCAGCCTTAAGATATCCCCGTAAACGGCGCTTTCATTCCGCACGGCGGATTCAACCTCCACTTTTGTGTCCTGTCCGCAAACAAACCAGTAGTGGATAACCAAGTTATTAGATGAGTTAGACGGGTTTTTCATTGTTCGTATGGACGATCGTCCTCGCGCAATGGTGTTATTGATCAAGAGAGACAGCCATGTTTGTCGTATGGATAGTCTTCTTTCATTTTGAAAGGGTGCACTTGTAATGAATATTATTAATTGCTCGTCAGGCTCCCGGACAACTTCGATTGCATTTGTTGTAGATTGAAAAGGATGATTTTCTCTCGTCGAAAGTCCCTGAAATAGCTTCTTAGTATAGGAAGATTTGCTCGGGAAAGAGATCAGTAACTCATAGAGGAAGACCACAGCAATGAATGTAGAAAATACCACGATTAGTTTCTTTAACCAGAAGAACATCATGAGGTTTACCACTTTCTAAAATTAAGTGGGATATTCTAAATTTGTTGTTTCCGGCACAAAACAGGGGAAAAAGCGTAAAAATTGCTAAGCGACTTCTTTTCCTATAAAAAATGGAAAAAATGCACTTAAATTTTTCTTTTTCTTTTAGTTACCACGCCAAATTTACAAATATCAGGCTTTCTGGAAAAGTAATCAAATTTTGCCGGTTTAACACCGCCACAATTCTACACAAAAATAGCTCCTGTTAAGGGTCTCACAAAATTTTCTGCGACCTTCCTCGTATTCACGTAAACATTTATCAGGGCGCAGAAATTTCTGGGATATCAAATATTTATGTCATGTACAAGATAGCCCACAGAAATTTTAGTGCCCTTCCAAGCAGTACAAAAGGTCGATTGGGCAGCAGAAATTTCTAGGTCCATCAAAATTTGATTTCAAATACGAGTAAGTTCAGAGAAATTTCTGTGCCCTTCCAAGGAATGAAATAATTCGACTGGGCAACAAGAAGTTTCAGGGGCCGTCAGATTGAAACAACCAAAAGTCTACAGAAATAAGGTTCATGTAAAAACTGAATTCCATTCCCTACGACTGGTTTAGAAACATACAAGAACAATATCAGGCACAATTTAAAATGTCACAGCTCAAAGCCGTGGTGCCAAATTTATCTTACCACTGTTAAGAGTTACAGGTTATAATTACAACTGGTAATTAGAATGAAAATGAAACTGGCGAAAATTATAGGCTGTAAAAATGCCTTTTTTTTTTAATTCGTCAAATATAGGGAATTTTCAGGCAGAAGAGTTTTTGACGACTGTATTGAAGTACAATCAGGTCTTCCTGATGGCAAAGAATGCACAAAATAGTTGAACGCACGATTCGCTCATTTTGCCGCTCTGCTCTGCCATACTCTGCAATTTATGGATAATGCATCAGTCAATTCCACCTGCGCCCAGCCTCCCCCCCCCCCCCCCCAGGCTGACCCCCGGGCATTAGCATTTTTTTGCCTTGGATGGCAAATTCCCGGGGGTGGGGACTCTTGAGCTCTCAAATCCCCCGGGGTGGGGACGAAAAAAGAGGGCAAATGCCCGGTCCTCCGTCAACACTGCAACATTTTTCATTGATCGCACAGTCAAATAGTGCCGTTTTAAGCATTTTAATGTGCAATTTTTTGGTTTAATTAACGTCTTCCTTTCTAATAACGCAAGGATTCTAATTAAGACTTCACTCAGCGACGACATGCACCAGTTTATGGTTTTAGTGTTGGTATAAAATTATTGACATTAAAATTAATAGAGTGCTGTAAAGTTATATGTTATGAATAGTTTTATAAATATGAAAGGATGTTCTTCAAATAATATCAACAGAAATTTGATTCAATAACCAAAAAACGTTGATTCACATCGATGGCTCCAGTTTCGCTACGTATTAATTCTGGCTTGATAAGCAATGAAGAAATGCATACATACATGTAAAATCGAGAACATGCCTTTACAACCCTATACAATTTATTCCTGTCCTTGACAAATGAGCCAATCTGCTTTTCTTCCAGTAAAACCTTCTTTGTAGTTATATTCTGATAGGAAACCGCGTGCGTGTCAAAAGCTCTGGTGTTGGCAAATGCCCGGCCCCCGGGCAGTGCAACATTTGCAAATGCCCCACCCCCGGGACTGACAAGGCGGGCAAATGCCCCGCAGTTGCCCGGGGGGGGGCTGGGCGCAGGTGGAATTGACTGATGCATTAATTCGTTTTTTAAGATTAGCTGTGTTTCTTACTCGATCCGATACAAGTTTATTCAACCGAGTTGTAAATAGTGCCACGTACTTGTGTCTACAATATGCGCGCGTGGTTATTTTAAGGACGCCACCTTATTCGTCGGTTAGAGTGGCGTCGTGTCTGATTTTAAACTTGGTGGTTAATTAATTTCACTGCCGATCACGCACAGCAAGCGATATGACGTGTAAACTTGGTATTACTATCGTCGACGAGTCAAAAGATTTCTACGTGGAAAAATCTGGCCAGAGTAGCTGCCGAACAGCAAAACGGTCCTGGCTTGTGGATGTTCGCCGGGAGAAAGCGGTTTCAACTCGCCGGAAATTGCTAATTGAGGACTTCGCTACATCAGTATATAAACAACCAAAAACCTATTGTACAAAAACGACAACTGTCTCTTCCGGCAACATCCACTGCGCACACCCGCGACCTGTGATACCGTCGTTTGGATCCAACCGTGGACACGCAACGAGAAAATAGGTTCAAAATGGATTCAAACATGAATGTTTGGCCGCCAAACATTTGAATTTTGAGAGGGCGCTAGACAAATGTGGGCACACCGCTCACTATAAAAGAATAGACCGAAGCCACCGCTAGTGGATGGACTAAACACCAATAAAGACACTACAATGCAATAAATAGAATAAACTAACATAAAACAGTGTTTACTTTAACAAATAAAAAAGCCTTGACTGTGCTATGTCCTGTTGTAAAGCTCGCAGGAAGCGGCTAGAGCACGAAAGAAGTGTAGGGGAGTGTTTCTCCTTACTTCTTGAGTTAAATACCCTACGCATTGCTATCTTAAATTTCGAAAACAAAACTTTATTTTCAAGCGAACGATACAGTCACTCTCATTATGCAAGCTTAAATTAGCCAATCGCAATGTTTTTTAGAACATGTTAGAATGCGCTAAATTATCTGATTGGTTGAATAAGACAAAAGCTGTCAAAACTGTCAAAGCATCAAAGCTTTCACATCTTAAAACGAGCGAAACGTTAGGTGAATTTAAATGCAGAGGAAATGTACTTTTTACGTCCAAAAGCCAGTTTCTAAAGGTAAAAAGTGCTTTTAAATCCGGCCAGTTTTTCGGCCAAAAACTGAACCTGAAAGTGAAAATTCTACAAAATTCGCCTACGTCTTCGCAGAAGCGATGCTTCAGTCGCGCGATCGAGCTAATGTTATGAATGAACAAACTCAAAACAATAGACAGTTATTTCTTGTAAACTTTTATTCAAAAACTAAGTAGTTAATCCTTAAAAGCAAGTAAAATCAGATGCGCACAAGGCAAAATTCAACACAAAATCCATCTCAAACCGGGTGCTTTTTGTAAATTTTCTTTAGTGCCAATGACAAAATGTATAAAACATTTATGAAATATTTTTACATACATAAATTCTCTTTCAAAAACGTTAATTTTGTTGACCATAGAGTAAAAAATGTACCTGAAAAGTCTTCAAAAACTGCCATTACGGAATCGCGCCTGTAGAAACGCGTCGCCAGTAAATGCAAATTTTTCTGTCAATCAAATGTGTCCTATTATTTGTAGGTGGAAATTGGTGAAACATCGTTATTGTTTCGGAGACAATAGAAGAAAAAAAGATATCAGTAAGATCAAGTTATGCGGTCAAAGCGTGTTGCGTGACTTTAATCAGTTGCAGCATTTATCATAACTTTCCTGCATTAAAATGTTGGAATAAAAAGTCTGAAGCTTAACTTATAAAATCGTGATAGCCAAAATAAAAAGGGTGCCCAAAAAGGCAATCATCTGGGAATTCAAAATCGCCGTTTTTGTCTCCAGCGAAATCCGGCGGATGAACAGTAATTTGCATATAAGTGTAAGTGAAGCAAAGTAGACGCGAATTGCGGGTGTTTCTTGCGAATTGCCGTGGTTGTAAACACAACGTTTCCTCGAAGTTTTTTTTTTCTTTTTGAAAGCGTAAATTTGCATGAAAGAACTCAGCTTGCACAAAATAATATAAAATGAAACGAAACAAATTGAAAAGTGGTAAAAAAAGTCAGGATACTTCAGTTCGACGGAAAGTAAGTGATTGGGTAGGTGATTTGCATACTGAAAAAAAAAAACTTCTAGCGCCGCTCAAAACCGTTTGACTTCCTGATTGTTTTCTGGCATTCTATACATTCTGCTGGCCTTAATCATTAAAATATCTTATGAAGTCAAAATATTTATCAAGTTGAGCGTTTGCATTACAGAGAGTAGCGCGAAAGCTTCGAGCTGTTGATTTTCTTAAGTTAAATTACCTTTGTATCGTGAAAACAATACGCTAACACTGAGTCTTGAATCAAAGGACGCGACACGTGTCGGCTCCCTTTGTGACCGCGCAAATAGTCATGGGACCGCGATGTTGCCAGCGACAGGGTTCTACAGGCGCCGTAATGGCTGCCTTGGTTGAATTAATGGCTTGCAGCCACCTTACAAGGCGGCCATGTTGGGGGTCAATACAATAGAATTTTTCTCAGAAGAATTTATGTGAAAATAGATTTTAGTTCCCAGTGGATGAAATGCTTTTGTTCTTGACCACCAACATGGCCGCCGTGACGTCACGTGCAAACCAGCAATTTCACTGAACAGGACATTCTGAATTGCTCTCTGACGTGAAGGAAACATCGTTGAATTCCTCGACAAACAATTTCGTAGCTAAAAGCTTTCTATAGTCCACAAAAAGAAAACTGAGCATTCATTTGAACTTTCCCTTTCCATTTGCGTCTTTTAACGGTGTGTTTTTAACCCTGAAATCGGCGAAACTTTTGGTCTTGAAAACCACCTCATGGAGTGATTGACAGTTGGCGTGACAACTTCAGCTCCATGTTTTATAATAATAATAATAATAATAATAATAATAATAATTTAAACATATTTATGCAGGATTGCTGCTTCAGTTTTAAGAAAAAAAACTGCTATCAATGCAGGTCCTGTAAAAAATTAAAAATGAAAAAATAAAAATAAAAAAGATTTAAAATATAGATAAAAATCAAATCACAATATTACAAAAAAGTCACACCAAACGAAAGATCGAACAGTTATAAATTCTAAGAATTATTAAAAATTATTAAAAATTTTCGCACCTTTGTAGAAAAAAGCGCGCTTGGTGCATTCTAAATTAATTTTTTCCAAAATAAGGTCATTATTATTTCTAGTTTTGTGGCGGTGAATGTCACGGTTTCTTACATTGAAATAATTAGAAAGGTATCTGGGAACTCTATTTGCAATGCACTCATCAACAAATCTTAAAATGTGTGTCCGTCTTCTATAATAGAGAGGTTCCAAGCCCAGTTTAGTCATAATTTGATCAGTTGATAGTTTTGAGGCAGCTTTGAAGTAGACGATCCTCGCTGCTCAATACTGCTTATACTCTCATGAAGCATACTTTTTCAACCAATCTGTCCGGGAGATCAGAGCGTGAGTTATATCTGACTTTATTATGAAAGTAAATAACGATTACGAAGAGAGACTAATATAATGTGTAAAACAACTGAGGCATAATATACAACAGGTAACACAAAAGGACGAAAGATATAAACGGAAACCAGGAAAACCAATAACACATTCCAGTACATTCACGCACGCGTCTTCCTCAGCTCACGTGACTCCGTTAGCTATCAAATGACAGAGTTAAATGAAATTTACACAATATTTATTAATTTTTTAACACCATTTGTATCTCAATCTGTAGTTTCAAAAGAGGAAGGGGAGCATATAGAAGCTGGTGTTGACGAGAGGTAAAAGTAAAAGTAATTTTTACACCATAAACATCATTTATGTAGTGTTTACTGTCACTATTAACATTGGAACGTTTCTTCGTCCATTTTCTGGAAAGTAAATAACTCTAAATTACCTTAATTTACGGCGATGCCCAAGAAACTAGTCGATAATCAGTATAAAAAATAAATGCGACGAAATTTTGATACCTATGGTTACACTTCAAGAGGATGATTATTAAACCTATATCGGAATTGTGTTTTAACGTTACTGAAATATTTTCCTTTACTTTTTTCAAATGTTATTTATTTATCAATTTCCCTTTTGATATGTTTTAAGTTTGCGTCTTTGCAGTTTAAAAGTATTATTTTCTGGATGATAGAACACTGAAATTTATTTTCCACTCAACGAGTAACCCTCTGGTATAACTTCTAATTACCGTTTGTCATGGGATTACAGTTTAAGCGTTAAAAGACTCCGGGGAAGAAAATTAAAGTTGCACATTAAAGGAGCTGTATCAAAAGAATGCACGGATGGACAAGCGTAGCAAGCGTTTCCGTTTAGTTTCGGAGCAAAAAAAACCCGAGGAATGGGATTTTCGGTTTTGCTCTTTTACTTGCGCCATTTTTTGCGCGGTCTTTGACTCTTGTTCCTTGTTCTTTGCTCCTAAACTGCACAGAAACGCTTGCTACGCAGACTAAACGTGCCGAAGCAGATTCAAGCCGATGGCGATTCTGGTTTTTGAAAACTTGTTAGCCTAAAAGTTTTTCAAAGTATATTTCTGGTGTTTGTGACCTGTTTGCAACGTTTTATGTAATGCTTCGGAGACGTATTTGTTCGACATCAAGCTGTGGTTTCGTCATTCACCCGAACAACAAACTGAACAAACTTTATGGTTTGATCGAGGCGTTACGAAAGTGAAACATTTGAAAGATGAACATAACAAATTTTTATCACTAGCTGAGCTGCAGCAAAAATACAGCCTCAAAGTTTGTCTTTTAAAGTATTTCGGACTAGTGTCTGCTCTAAAATCTCTTTGTATACACCAAGTTGCTTTCTACAAAATGCAAGTTACCATCCCATAATCAACAGAAATGGCTAAAAGACTGCAACGAAAATGATGTGGAGGCGATTAATTGGCGGGAAGCCTACCAGTTGGCCGCTAAATATACTAAAAGTACAAGAATTATTGAATTCCAATATAAATTTTTACATAGACGAATATCAACGAACGACTTCTTAACAAAAATTGCCGTAAAAGACAACCCAAATTGTTCTTTTTGTAATAATGAACCGGAGAAACTTCTTCATCTTTTTTGGTCTTGTCCTAAAGTGGCCTTTTTCGGGCATAGTTTATCTCTTAAGCTGACTTTGCTCCACATTACACCGGAACATTACACATTAGATATATTTGTTGTACTTGGTCTAAAGCCGGATTCTTCAAAAAACTGCCAGCAAATTAATTTCCTTTTCCTTCTAGCCAGAAATTACATCTGGATTAGCAAAAGAAGGGAAACCTCGCCAAAGATAGCAGGCTTCCTGCAATACCTCAAATCATTCTACCACATAGAGGCCACTGCAGGTCCCATTTTACCAAAAAAATGGGAAAATGTGAGCTCCTTATTTCAGTAAGCCTTTGATTTTGTATACATTTGTATATCTCGATCCTCTGCTCATTTTCTCCAGCATTAACCTGGTGTATCTTTTGCTTCACAATCGCTGCCTCTTTAAGACGCTTAAGATATAAGTGCGTTTACCGTGAATGTTTTTTTTTTTTTTTTGAAGTACAATTACTAATTAGAACTGCTTGTAAATAGTGCATTGTAGTGTGAGTAGTGAGTAGGTAGTGTTGTAAGTACTGAGTATTGTAAGTCTTTACATTGTAAACAGAGTAAGTACCTTAGTCTATTGTATTCTAAATATTGTATTGTAAGTAGTGTAAGTATCGTAGTGTTTGTAAGTATTTTTGATTGTTGATTGTTGATTGAATAAATGTTATTAAAAATAAAAATAAATAAATAAATAAAAAAAAAGTTTCATAGCGAATAAGGAAGCGTAACTGGCGTAATAAACAAAATGATCTCCCCAGTCTTAAAGTAGTTGTAATATTCTTATAATCCTAGTTTGGACACGTCTTAGAAAAAAAAAAACCAACCAAAATTTTTAATCTTTGGATAGTTGTTTAAAAAAATCATAAATATTCCAGATAACGAACACACCGATGATGATGATGATGATGATGATGATGATGTGATAACTAGGCCTACAAGCGGCCTACAGAGTGGTAAGTAGAATAAATAACTTTTGTATTGAACTGTTATCAGATTCTTTAGAAAAAACAGTGTTTCCGGCTCTTATCCTTAATAGCCCTTATTATTCATTCAAAATATTTCCTCGATTCTGATTGGCTAAAAGCACACGCATAATTCACCATAACCAGGCACCGTTAACCGTGAAGACCTGGGGACGAGGTTGAGTTGTTTTTGTTGTGAACTTGAAAAATGGCGGACATTTCACTCGTTTCAAGAGTAAGAACTAGGCGAAAAAATAACTAAAAACATGGCAAGAACAGCAAGAAGACATCTCGAAAGGCGACATCTGCTATTTGGAGAATATTTACGGCGCTGCACAAACCTAAACGTGTACTATCGAAAATGAACTTAACATCGATGGATCGATGGAGGTAAGCATGTTTTAGTCCACTCGTTTTAGCCATGTTTTTAAACTAGGAATTATTTTGACTGAATAATAAAACAATTATTGAATTCGGCTTTCGTATCATATGAAGAATTATGGAGATCTCGGAGGGTGTTATCCGCCTCGGCCTACGGCCTCGACGGATAATACCCCCCTCGATATCCATAATTCTTCATAAGATACTCAGCCTCATTCATTAATTGTTAATTAATCAACTCAATGGCGACTCTGATGAAAGTGGGAGCGGCGAGGACTCGCTAAGTAGCAAAAACAGCACCGACAACTCAACAATAACAGGAGAAAAACAAAAATCTTCCTCAAGATAGAGGAGAACAGAACGAGACAAAAGGTAAGACGCATTTTACTGTTAGTAAAATTTGCTCACATAACCTTTAAAAATTTATGGTGATGGTGATGACGACGACTGTGGTGTTGGCGGTGGCAGCAGTGGTGTGGGTCATAAAATGAAGATTATGATGATGACTTACGACAACATAAACATTATTTTACTTTACTGTAGGCTACATCTGTTTTGTGGTACTCTAAACAAAAATTTGCACTTCTTACTTATTTTAGGTAATCAAAATGATAATATTGCGAAACAAACCATCCCCCAGATTGGTCAAGGTAAGTAACTTAGCTACGAATGATGTGCAGTCCGAAAAACATATTCAAAATTAACGGTTATACTGCGACACACAACGTTAATTTTATCTTCCAAATTTATTTTTTAGCTTGTTGCTTGCTAAAAACCTGACTACTCTTATTTTCCGAAAGCAGCCAAAATGAGACATTGTCGGACATTCTTGATGCGTCTCAGATGAATGGTAGGTATAATCATTATTAGAGCAATAAGAAAATTATCACCTGACAGGTCCTCTGTTCATCTGACTAGCTAATGGCATAGCGTAGCCTATACCTTAAGGAGAAAACGTTAAACATTTTAAATAAAACATAAAATGACTCTATAAATATTTCTATCAAAGCCGATAGCTACTTTCTTGTTGTATACTATTGCAATTGTAAACTAAAAAAAGGCAATTTCTGGCGATGTATGTTCGAAGTATTTATTGACAAATACCCGCATTTTTCTCTACTCGCTATCTACATTAAATAAAGTACACCAGCTAATAGGAATATGGAATTTACAATGGAACGCTAATGAAATTTTGTTTATGAGAGTGGGGGTGTGTGGCAATCGTCTGTAATATTTCTGAATCAAAATGCATAAATTAATAAAAATCAAATTTTAAGGGTATTCCTGTGTCTTTTAAGGGTATTCCTGCGACTTGAAATTCTCCCCTTTGTTTATCAGTGGTACCATAAATTAAGCCCTTCTGATTTTGTTAATTTTTTTAATCCAGTATCTTCCATTCACTCCTGTTATACACGTTAATCACAGAATGATAATGTGTTTGCTAAATCGGTTCGTACCACTCAATACGGCATTCGTTCTCACCGTTACACTGGTACCAACCTTCTTTTTCCATTGATGTTAACAAAATCAAACTGTTTTCCAGTTTTCGTCAAAATATCACGAATTCTACGATTGATGGTTATAATACTGTTCTTAATTCCTGAAGTGTTATTGTTATATTACCTTTAACTACTATTTAATTAATGAGGTAATACTTACTTTTTATCTAAAAGGACGATTTTGCTGCTATATTCCTCCTACTCTTATTCTTGTTTTGGGTCACCTACTTGGTTAGTTCTACGAACTATTTAGGTGTCCCAAACTCTGCACAATTAACCTAAAATTGAAAATTTCTTTTCCTTCACATTCTTTTATTTTTTATTTTAAAAGCACTGATTTCTATTAATTAGTATTCGGTGTGAATTTAAATGAAATTGACTTGACTTGAATTGACTTGAAAAAAAATTGAACTTTGAATACTCCATTTAAGTGTATTAATTATCATCATATTATTTAAAAAAAAACAATTTTCTGTTTGTTCAGAAATCTCAAACTCATTAATAACTCATAAAGAAAATTCAAAGGATATGAGACGAAAAACTGCTCATTTTTGCATCCTTAATTTCTCCTTCAAAAATGATTTTGTTTGAGAAGAAATATCAAACATTCGACACAGTGTTTCATCACCAGATGAAACACCTCGAAGTTCGTCAAAAATACTCCGCTACGCGTCGTATTTTCAACTCTCTTCTCGGTGTTTCATCTGGTGATGAAACACTGCATCTCATGTTTGATATATTACTTCAAAATCAATCATCAGGAAGTGACTGATGATTCTCAGCAAGAGAGAATAGCTCATTCTCTCTTATTCTCAGACAAATGGTATGCACACCCTTCTTGTGCCTGCTGTAGGCTATACTCACTGAAAATTATAACATATTTGATATATATTTGTATCACTGAATTTGATACATTAAAAGACCGACAGTAACAATGAGTAGGAAAAAGCATCTTGAAATTAATGTTACCCTTGTATTTGCCAAGCGTTTACAAAAATACTCCAAAGGGGAAATAACTTAATTTCCATTATCATTATCGCATATGGAACAGGGGCGGATCCAGGATATTTTTTAGGAGGGGGTGCACTCGTCTCTTGCTCTACTTCAACACCAATAAGCCACATAGTTTTTTTTTTTGCAGAATACCAGTTGTATTAGAAAACCGCAGGTCATCTCAGGGGGAGTGCGCACCCCCTGCACCCTCCCCCTAGATCCGCCCCTGTGGAAGACCATTGTAATTGTGACCCTCCACAGGAATTTGATGCTAAAGGTGAAAGCACGCGCACGACACGCTTGCACGACACGCTTAGCATGCGGTAGATCACGGATATGCGCATATTAAATTGAAAAAACAAAGACGGACACACTTGCCTTTGTTTTGGCAAATTTAACACGCTAGACCTTTTGTTTTTTTGTAGCGTGCCATATGTCACGGTAAGGGTGCGAATTATAGCACGGTTAGCGTGCAATTTGGGTAAGACACGCTGAACACACTTGATTACTAAAACCGCTAAGATGATAAAAATGGCTTGGGTTTTCAGCGGATTTAATCAGCATTGATAACTGGTCGAAGTGAATCAAATATACCAATTGAGACTGTTTTGGAATTTGATAGTAACCGTGGCCATTTGAAAATCACGACTTAATGGTGGTCTAGCCTGGAATTAACGCGAGATCAGTGTAAACCAATTCCTCCGGCTGTCGGCTGTTGACCGGAATCGCAAAGAGGCCTGCTATCGCATGCGAGGCACTGAAGTTATGTCGCCTGAAAATTATAGTTATGCCACCGGAATATTTATTAGCAGTAATGCACAGAGAAATGAAGTTGAATAAATTAGTTTAATATATTTCTTTAAGCCATGCTGAGACGAACGAAGGTAATTAAATCGGAGAAACAAAAACTGCCTAGAATTTTCTATAGGTTGAGGAAGGCTAAACATTTCTAGATGACCGTTCCATGCATATACAATTTTCGAAGGTTATCTAATAAATTCCTTACGATTTTCTGAAGTTTAATTTTTTCCATTTCATTCCCCAGTTAAGCTATTTTTCATAGAGAATTAAGGAATCCTAAAATTTTCGAAACCGAAAATACGATAAAATTCTCACTTTCCTAAAACTTTCAATTGGAAGCTAAATTTTTCGGGAAGCTGAAGCCCTTGTAATTTCGAAAAGACTGAAGTTGTCCTAGGATGCTAGGATGCATTTAGGAGGAAATCGCCGTCAGGTGCCCCTGACGAACGAAGCGCTGTCAATCATAATTTATGTAAAGATATCTCGTTACGCTATGCTAAGACGAATCAAGCGCTTAAACGTGTACTATATCTCGTTCTTCACAGGACGAAAAAAACAATAATCTGTAAACTAAAAACACTGTAGAATGAGGGAGGATTGCGGGCGACTTTTCTTTGAATTTTGGGCGACAAAACTCATATTATCAGGTTTTGGACGACATAACTTCAAACGACATCACTTTCGAGTAGCTTGACCGTCAACCCTTTAGATCGAGCTCGATGAATTAATTCAATGACCGAACTTTATGGAACGAATGATTGCCTTCAAGAATTTCACGCGGACTACTTTTAATTTAGTTCTTTTTCTCTTTTCCCAGTGTGTGACTGACAGAGATTTAATTCTCGGATCGAACTTTAGTACTCTAAACACGCCGTATTATCGTGGCAAAAACAAAGAATCAAACAAAAAAGCACCATACAATTTCGGAATTCTGTTAAAAAATACATTTTTTGCTTACTATTCAAAAAGCGGTGAAACAGTCATTAATTAACTGATGTTTCGCTTTTTGTGTTATTGTCGGCTGGATCAATTAAGCAACGTTGGAAACGTTTTGGAATTTTGGTACATCTAGAAAAGCAGGCTGGTTTTTATTTGATCACTACTATCCTTGCAATCGCTAAAAAATAAATAGAATTTAGTGATCCTGGCACTTGATGATTTCTATTATATTTGATCGCGATTGCTGCGATCGGCAAGAAAGTGTCTTAAGTCCGAAAGATCACTGTTTCTGAGAAAATTGCAAATGTGTTTTAAATTAAGGAAAGTTAAGATAACCTTTGCACAGCTTCGTCAGTAAACATTTCTGGAAAAAAACTTTGATTTTGCAATGCTAATATAGTTCTACCCATAAATGCAGTAGGTCACACCGTTCACTGTTTATACTTTTCAAGCGACAACGTTTTTTCAATCAGATACTATCGCTGCGATCGCTGAGGTATAACTTTTTCTTTCTCGATAGTTACCAAAAAAGGGTGCCGTTCATAATCATTTACGGTTCCTTTTTGTAGAGGAAATTTATTTAGCTTATAGATAACACGCCTTGCGTGCTTTTGCGCACACTGAAAGCGTGTTGTGCTTTTTCGCACGGAGCTTTTGTTTGAAAACTTTAACACGCTCTTTTGTTCGACTTGCTCACGCTTAATTGTCTCAAGCGTGTCCTCTGAAACAAAAGAAATTGCTAATGAGGCAAGATTGCAAGCGTGCTAAAGCGTGTTAAAATAAATTCTTTTGTTTTAAAGTGAAAGCGTGTCGTGCGCGTGCTTTCACCTTTAGCATTAAAGTCCTGTGGAGGGTCACAATTGTCAAATTTAAGAGGCCCTGCGCCTAAGAAACGACCGATGATTTCCGGCTAAAAAATAAAATCGGTCGATTTTTATCTCCCAAGTAGAGGTTACCGAATACTATTCAAAAATGAATTTCTTTTGTTTCTGTTTCGCTTTAAACCAAAAATATCGAGCCGCAAACTTTTTCCGTCTGATAGCAGCAAAATCAGGCCTAAAATAAGCCCTCGCAAAAAACGGTTCAGAAATCACTATCGCAACGCAAAATAGCGAGAAAACCACACAGTGATGAAGAAAAAGGCCTTTTAATGCAATATCATTCGATAAACATCGAAAAACTGCCAAAGGGAATAAAAAATAAATTTTCAAATATTGCATATTAAATTAGATGGAGCGTTGGAGCTGATTTTAAAATAATTATTTCTCAAGAGTCCAACGCTGTTGAAAGCAATCACAGTGATGAATCAGACATTAGTAGTAAGGGTGGGCACCTGGCCACTCAAAGGATGCCGCCGCCGCTATTGTTTTAAGGCTATTGTTCTAAGTTGTCAATCAAAATAAAAATTCAAGATGGCGCTCGGAGAGCGCTCGGAACTTTTTCGGAACGTTTTCTGGAAAAACGACTCTACCAGGACTTGAACCTGGAATCTTCTGATCCGTAGTCAAGCGCCTTATCCATTCGGCCATAGAGTCTCTATTAAAGAAAAACAGGGCATAGCGAGGTTTTGATCCCCGTACCTTACATTTCGCTACCATGCTACCATGCCGCTACAAGCTATTCAAAGAAAAATAAAGATCTAATGCTAAAAGTAATTTATTACAGTGTTTTCAGATAGCGCTGACATTTAGCGCATAAGATATCTAGGTCCCCGACCATATTATCGTAGATCAAAGTCTTCTCTTCTTTTTTCACTTCTTTCTTCTCAGCGTCGCTCTTCTTCTCTCTTTGTTGTTTTCTCATCTCTTTTCGTTTGAGGTTTCGAATAGTCTCTTTCAGTGTGATAATATGAGCCTTTAGATGTTTTATTTCTGTTTGACAGCCATACCAAGCATCCCCGACTTCCTTAGATGTTGACATCTTTACAGCGTGAGCAATCTAAAAGTTTCTAGAATGTGTGTGTGTGTGTAGTTTTATAAGAAACGCGTTCCAGTGGATGGTTTCGTATGCTTATTCACGCGCGCTTCAAAATTTGCATGAAAACTCGCTGAGTCAGCTAAAATAATGTTGCTCCTAGGTCTTAGAAAAAAAGAAGACCTGAAAGAGACAAAGAATTGAACCCGTAAGCTTTAACGTAATGAAAAGTTACCTGTCGTCGGTACTAACGCTTAACGCACTGTGCTAAGCCCGTTCCCGACGAAAGAAAAAGAAAAAATAAACTAGTCTTTCTCATTATTGGTCATTGACTTTAAATCATTTGGTGGTTTTTAAAAAAACCGTTTGTGGGTTCGTCCAAAGACGAATTAGTAGGATCTGTTTTTCCTTAGAAATTTAGAATGGTACGCGAAGTTAAATGGGTAGGCTGAGATGATTTGCCATTTCTCGCCTGGTACTTTCTCAGAATAGTAGACGGCAATGTGTTTGGCAGGGAAGCCCTCAGGATCAACACCAATTTGCCGGTTTAGTTTAAACACGAACAAATAAAAGCGTCCATGATATTCGTTCCAGCCCTCGTGTATTACGGAGACGTCTTCGTGATGTTCCCAGGTGAGTTCGGAGACAGCCTTTAACAAATCGACTAAATCGATTTGTGACTCAAACTTAGAGGCTCTCAAATGTTCGTTCTTTGATACATGCCTCTCGTTGATATGATCTGCTTGCTGTTGTGTCAAAAACGTTCCCTCGGTTTCAAAAGGCGAAGCCATCGTTGAAAAAAAAATTTTTTCTGGTTCATCTTAAAACAGAATTCGAAAACAAAAGGAGTCCAACTTGAAAAAGAGCGAAAAGGGTAATTGTTTTTGCCGTCCACCGTTAAACTTAAAAGAGCAGCGAACTTTTTTACCGCTAAGGTTTAAAAACTTAAAAGAACGGCGAAAAGGTAATCAGTTTTTGCCGCGCCGCATTTGTTGTCCCCGCACCAATGAGCGTGAATCTCCCATGAACAGCATAAAGCAAGGCTAAGTTTGCGAAAAGTCACTCCGCTCTGCTCTTCACAGTATCAAGACTTCCAATCCGTTGCTGTTCCTGTTTCCAAGATGAAGACATTATATCAGCTCGCCTTTGACGCAGTTCCGAATAAAGGACTAATGGCAGAAACCTTCCTAGTACCATGGCATCCAGTTGCCCAACAACTACAACAGCAGCAATACCTTGAAGACAGGAATCGCTTTCGAGAAGAACATCGCGTCAATTTCAGGTTTCTCTACGCAGATTTGTGTTTTATCGAAACTTTGTTTTCAAGCTCAAAAATATACCCAAGCGATGTTGCGTTTTTAAATCGATTGTGGAAACAAATCGACAATTTACTCTAGTTAATGTTGTGTTTTTAGACCGATTCTGGAATCCCTGTTTTGGATTAAAGACTGTACCTGGTTAAGCGTCAAGACCAAACGTTGTATGATTGAATTGTAAAAACGTGTTTTTAAACGCGCTTGTTGAATTATCTTTTTTAGAAATTGTATAAACCAGCTGAAACTTAGAAGATGGAATACGTATTGCCATAAAACGGAATGGGTTTCCACTAAATATGCTAAGTACAGAGAAACTCCATGTCCTCATTGTAAAAGAATTCGAAGCACACAATTAACATTGGATGGAATTGTGGCGAAAAGGCAACAGAAATTTGTAGACAAAAATCGGGAAGCCCGTTTAATTCGTCTTTATTATTATACATCCATTCGTAGGCACTTGGAATTCATGTAAAATTTGTTACTTCTTTTTTAGTAAATGTTTGAGGCAGATTAAGAGACGTCACTGCTGTAGCTCAGTACAGTGGCTTTCCTTTAATCAAGAACACTGTTCTCAGTGTATTCGAATTTGTATTGAGGGGTTATCCGTTGAAGGACAGATGCGTCATGATCGTTATGAAGCCGTTGATTTTCAAAGTGAGCGAAGAAAACTTTTTAAGTTATATAGACACACTCGCGCTTTACGTAGACGCAGAAATCTTGAACAGAGAATAATGAATTCTTTGGGTTTCTTTTAGAAAAGTGATGCAAGATATCCGTTTTTCACCGCTAAATCCTTTTACAGAGTGGATTGAAATCAATAGGCAGACAACTGATTTTCGTATCACAATTTTAAATGTAACGATCGATGATTTAAAGCTTGTTGACAATCCTTTTTTTGCTGGTATTGAAACAATGATTGAACGTTTTGAGCGAACCTACGCTCACCTAAAATTAGAATTTCCCTGGTTTTTTTCGCGATTATTATGAAGAGTTGTATTAATTTATTTTTCTTGAATCCCGTTTGTAATTAAGTGCTTTAAAAAGGACTTAGCTGACTTGCGGCTAAATTACGTTCCTCTTATTGCACTATTTAAGAATCTTATTGTAACATTTTACCGAAGGGAGGTAAAATGAAATAAAGTTAAGTTTGCGTGTAATTTACTTGTGTCTTTGGGGAAAAAAGAAATGAACTGAGGGTGTGTTCCTTTCGGTGAATCCAAAAACGGATTTCACGTTCCTTTCGACCGCGAAATCTGGCAAATGTAGGATCAAAAATTCGTTTTTCGATTCGCCGAAAGGAACACACCCTGAGATTGTCAAATCAACGCTCACGCTGGGAGGGGTTTTCTTAGAACTTAATGAACACTCAAGAAAAAGAAAAGATTAAAGCTGAATCAACCAAAATTTCTTAGAAAACGAACAAAGAGTAAAGCTGAATTAGACAAAATTTCTTAGAAATCGAACAAAGAGTAAAGCTGAATTAGACAAAATTTCTTAGAAAACGAACAAAGAGTAAAGCTGACTCAGCCAAAAATGAATTAGAAAAACGAACAAAGACTTAGTCTTGAGGGATCAGTTGGAAAAGTAATTAGAAAAAGAACAAAGAGTATAGCTGACTAAGGGAAAATAGGTCATTAGGCAATCTTGGGCAACCTTTTGTTTAGGATAAGTTAATGACATTCAAAACACATACTCCGCAGTTCATTTAACTCATTCGCGTCTCTGAAAGCGTCATTCAGTTTTTACTGTCTTACTGTGTGGGGCTTTTCCAAAACGATCTTCGAAAATCATGGATCCTTATATTCTCGCTTTGATGAACGATAGTCTCGATTCTTTTTTAGAGGATGAGACAGAATGGACACCGAGTCAAGGTGAAGAATTGATGGACTCAGACGATGAAACCGATCTGTTAATCGCCTCACGCCAGAGCGATCAACAGGGAGGGAATCCGTTATTTTCAGTTAATATGGAACGAGTCAGACCCCCGCGTTCGTTTCATCGTGATGTCGCTATCCAGATGAATGTTCGATTTTCCCTTCGGCAACTACGGTCTCCGAATGGTGAATTTCAAGGTGAGGCCGTCGCACAAGCATTTTACCAGGGTTTAATCAATTTTATTCGCGATCCTCGCAATGGCATTACCAATGTGGAGGATTATTCCCTTTCCATGGCGATTCATCACAGCACGGGTTCACATACATGGACCAGCTGCCCCCGTTTGCCTTTAAGCGAGTGGATCCAAGGTTCACCTTTAACGCGCCAATGGTTGGAAAAACTTGCCAAACAGCTAAACTCCGCGGAAAGTTTCGATGCCGCCAACGGTGAATTTTACGCTGAACTGTCCTTTTTCAAGAACCGACAGCGTGGGGGTAGACCCCGAAAAAAAAATCCTGGCAACAAGTCGTTTGAACAGTTGCTGGCAAAAAGATACGTGATTATAATCAAAAACAAAGATGACCTGTGTTTCGTCCGCGCATTGGCATCGACCAAAGCCTATGTGGATCAAGATCCGCGGTATGAAAACATTTCTCAAGGACGTGGGCAGCAGGGACATCTGGCCTACATGCTTCATCAAGAAACCGGTGTTCCCGAAGGACCGTGTGGATTACCTGAAATTCAACGAATTCAAGAACATCTCGGCCCTCAAGGTTACCAGATTAAAATCTTTGAAGGGGTGTGTGGCGCTCTCTGGTACCACGATGAGACGTTTGATTCTGCCCCGAAAAAACTGTGTCTGTTGAAAGTCGAACATTATTTTCACGGATTAAGAAGCGTGCCGGCTCTCCTCAATCGCAGCTATTACTGTCACAAATGTAACAAAGGCTACAATCAGGAAGATTCGGCTCATCATAATTGTTCTCGACAGAACTGTGAAGCTTGTAGAAGAAAAAACGGAAAATGTCCTGATTTTAAAGACAACAAGCGTGCACTTGTCTACTGTAAGGACTGTGGTCGGTCATTTTACGGACGACAATGTTTTACCGCTCACAAGCAAAGCGCCGTTTGCGGCATGTTTAAAAAGTGTCCTGAATGTTGCAAAGTATACAAGAATTCTAAGAAAAAGAAGCATGTTTGCGGGGAATATCGCTGCCCTAACTGTGGAGACAAAGTCGGCCCCAACCATCAGTGTTATATTCAGCCTTTAACATCTGAATTAAGCGACCTTCTAACAGCGCAACCAGATGCCTTCAGCGAAGAAGACCGAGCCCTTCTGGAAGAACTGGCCGAAGCAGAAAAAGCCGAGAAAAACAAAAAAGAAGAAGAAGACGAGAAACCGCCACCCCTTGTTTGTTGTATTGATTTTGAATGTAGTCTGGATGAGAATCGGGATTTTGAAGATGTTTGTGTGGGCTGGCAGTATGTGAATGTGAGAGGTAGCTACCGCGAGGCAGGGAAGGCTTCGGATATGTTGAATGATGTGATGGCTAAAACGGTCACGGAAGATTTGAAGGAACGGCAGGTGTTTGTGTTTGCACACAATATGCGTGGGTTTGATTCTTCTTTTATTTTACAGTTGTTGTATGATAAGGGGTACAAGGTGGAAAAAGTGTTGAGTATGGGTGCAAAATTTTTATCGTTTCAGTGTGGTAATATGATTTTTCGCGACTCGCTTAATTTTTTTAATATGCCATTGGAACGCTTGCCTGCCACATTTAATTTGATGGAAGCTCACAAGGGGTTCTTTCCGTATTCGTATATCTGTGAAGACAAGCTGGATTACATTGGTGTATATCCCAAAGCGGAAGAATACCATCCTGAACGCATGACGGAAAAACGGCGCAAGGAATTCTTCTCCTGGCACAAAGACAAAGTCGAAAGCGGAGCGATCTTCGATTGCCGAAAGGAACTGTCCGCCTACTTGAAAAGTGATGTGAAAGTCTTAACTCAGTCGATGGAAAAATTCGGAAGCGAAATGATGGAGCTAACAGGAATCAATCCCACCATTGAATGTGTCACAATTGCGAGCACCGCCTTTAAAGTGTTCCAGAAAAAGTTTTTGGAACCTTACACCATTGCGTTGGAACCCCTCGGCGGTTGGCGTCATAACCAGCAAAACCAAAGCATCGAACCATTGCAGTGGTTGGAGTTTGAAAATGCCAAGATTGGCGGCGGAATTCAGGTAAGAATTTTTTTAGTCGCAGTCAAAGTCTGCATTTTAAAAATGTAACTTACAGTGTTTTACAACATTTTTCAATTCGCGAGTTGTTTTATACTTTGCAAACGTCAATGCATAGGACAAATCAAAAATTAGAAGGAAATGTATGAGACAATTGTGTAAAAAGTCTGCCTTTAAGAAAAATTATTTGCAGTGTTTTACTGTACATTTCAATTCGTGAAATGTTTTAGACTATGTAAGGAGCAATGCAGACTGTAAAATTATAATCTGCGGACCGCGCAGGAAACAGTAACAAAGATATATATTTTTTATTTTTCAGCATGTACGAAATTCACTGGATGGGGAAGCTAAAGTCATCACCCCGGCTCAGTCTTACAATGTGGATGGCTATCATGCAGCTAGCAATACGGTCTACGAGTACCACGGTTGCATTTATCACGGCTGCCGAAAATGTTACCCGAAGCAAGGCAATATGAAGCGATTCTGTCATCCAGACCGAACGGTGTTCGAAGTCTACGAAGCCACACTGAAGAAAACCGCTCTTCTTCGAGACGCTGGTTACACCGTCATTGAAATGTGGGGGTGCGACTTTGCCCGACAGAAACAAACCGATCCTGAGCTGGCCGAATTCCTAGCAAACTTCGAATTTGTTCCGCCGCTTGAGCCGCGAGACGCGTTCTTTGGGGGTCGAACGGGCGCTGCGACCCTGTACGCTAAAACAGCAGAAGACGAGGAGATTAGTTATGTTGATTTTACAAGCTTGTATCCAAGTATTAACATATATGGAACTTATCCAGTGGGATTCCCGCAGATTATCTTTCGTCCACAAAACCAGAACATTAACGATTATTTTGGTCTCGCGCAAGTGGATATCCTGGCTCCTGAACGTTTGAACCACCCCGTTCTGTCTGTCAGGGCAGGGGGAAAACTTACTTTTCCTCTTTGCAGGTCCTGTGTTGCAGAAGAGTTGGACAACCCCCTGCTCGAACGAAGCAATATGTGTGGTCACACACGCGAACAGCGCATGCTGAAAGGGACCTGGTGTACTCCGGAACTACAAAAAGCGGTGGAGAAGGGGTACCAAATCCTAAAAATACATGAAGTCTGGCACTTCCCCGAAGAAAATAGACGTGAAGGCCTTTTCGCTGGCTACGTGAATACCTGGTTGAAACTTAAACAGGAGAGCGCCGGATGGCCTGCAGGTGTGGAAACCCCAGAGCAGAAAGCAGAGTACGTAAAGCAATATGAAGAACACGAGGGGATTAAGCTGGATCCTGAAAAGATTGCTGTGAATCCGGGCAGAAAAAGCATTGCGAAATTACTTTTGAACAGGTAACTAGTTATATTAAATTGTTTAAGTTGCAGTCAAAGTCTACACTTAAGAAAAATTAGTTGCAGTGTTTTACTGCAAATTTGAGTTCGCGAAATGTTTACTCCTGTGCAATGACAAGTACACACTACAAATGAAAAATTACAGTGTTTTGTATGGGAAATATTTTTAAAAAGTCTGCATTTTAAAAATTTAACTTGCAGTGTTTTACTGCAAATTTTAATTCGTGAAATGATTACTCCCTTGCAAACGCGAATGCACGATCGAAAAATTATAATCTGCGGACCATACTAAGAAATCAATAACATTACTTTTTTCTTTTACAGCTTATGGGGGAAATTTGGTGAGCGACAGAACAAGCCTGTGACGCACTGCATCACCCAACCCTCACAGTTGTTTCAGCTGCTAGAAGACCCGGTGAATGAGATTCACAGTGTACGTATCTGCTCCGAAGATGTGATGGAGTTGGTGGTCACTAAAAACGAAGACGAATTTCAGCGCTCCTTCAAACAAAACGTCTTCATCGCGGCCTTCACGACTTCGCTGGCTCGCCTCAAGCTTTACGATGCCCTTGATTTTTTAGGTGACCGAGTCTTGTATTACGATACAGACTCGGTCATTTATAAAACCAAGCGGGGTCAAGACAAGCTCCCGCTGGGAGATTTTTTGGGACAATTCACGGACGAACTTGACGGCGACGTGATCGTGGAATTTTGCAGTGGCGGTGCGAAAAACTATGGCTACTTGACGAAGAAAGGTAAAGTCGAATGTAAAGTACGTGGGTTTTCTCTCAATTATGAGACAAAACAAACCTTAAATTACTACACGATGAAAGAAAACATTTTAAAAGAGTTAGACGAACCGTTGGAAAAAGCGCGCCGAATGGCGATCACGATTCCTGATTTTTTTGAACGCAATCAGGTCACCAAGAAAATCAAACTCACGGAACGTAAAAAACATCAGCTGGTGTTTGATAAACGCATCATTGACCCTGCTACACGTTCTTCGACCCCGTATGGCTACAACTGGTTCGACACGGATGTGGAACTTTTAATGGATTTGTAAATAGCGGGTACGGTTTGCTTGGTAGCGCCAACCCGCTTTAGCTTTTGTATGTAGTTTTTATAGGGGTACAGTAGCTTGGAAGCGCGAACCCCTTGCATGCTTTGTTTTTGAAATTAAATTAGGATTTGTAACGTTTTATCGAAGGGAGGTAAAAACGGCTTAATAAACTAAGTTCGCGACACAATTGATTGGTGTGGTCTCTGTTTGTATAAATAGAGGGAACAGGGTTGGTCAAGTTACTTTTCGTAAACATGTCGAACATTTACTTAACCCTCGTAAGCGATGTCACCCAAAATTACGCGAGTAATGTGGCAAATCAGTTTAAAGTCAAACCTGGGTTAAGATTACACGGGGAAAGATGGAAAGTCTCAATTGCTTCGGCAATTTTGCCTAAAATGTCTCTATTTAAAGACTTGCAGAGTGCCGATGTGAATTTAATGGAATTATGGGCTGAGACTGAAAAAGCAAATCAATCCGGTCTGTCGCAAAAAGGCTATATCAGTGCAAGTGATTTACGTGAATGGGAAAAAGCAGGCGCCTGTCATGAAGGGGTGGATTTTTTTAATACAGTGAAACATAGAATAGAAGAAACAGCGCACGCTAGTTTGGATGATGGTTTTAAGTTTAGTTCAGCCCGTTGGCATACATTAGCGTGGAATAAAGACGGTGTGCAAGCGCAACTCGTCTTAACTCATAGCCATACGGACAATTCAATTTATATCTACAAACCGTTGGCGGAAACATTGCATTGGACAAATACCAAGTCTAATCAAGCCGATAGCATGGGACCAAATTTGGTACATAGCTACCCCAATCACACTAAAGGAGCCAGTTCCTTGGAGACGGGAAAACCCACCCATATACTTGGCAATTGGCTTCATTTAAGCACTCTCTCCGATTGGCGTTTTATTAACCTCAATCAAAGTTTTGAAGATGCCTTAAACCTCTACCCCAGACCCCTGGAAGTCTCAGCCAAAGTGACCGCTAACAGCGTGACCGTCACGCAATCCTTAGGCCAAGTCTATTATGCGCCTGAAGGATGACAACGCTATGCGTTTTCACCCACCCGAGAAAACTTTTACGAGGTACAAGACAATCATTGGGAAGAGGTTGAAATCACGCTCAAAGAATTAAATGGGACACTAGTTCAATTTCAATCGGATAGTCAGTGCGTGATTCGACTGCATTTTAAGAAAGAATAAGACACAATTCAATTGTAACAACAAATTTTTATTAAGTGGATAAAAAAACAAACAGAATTACAGCTTAAGTTTGCGTTTTGTCTGCATAATGGCTTTGACGATCCGTTCTTGTCTGGTTTTCTTCCCTGGGAGGTTTGTAATAGCGCGTATCATTTTATCGTCCGCTTTCCACTTGTCCTTTAAACTTTTCGCTTTGGAATAATCGATGTCATGGATTTTCGCTAATTCGTCTAATCTATTGATGCCTCGATCACCCCTCTTCAGTCTTTGTTGAAGGCGGGTCCCTGGACCAAGGTAATTTGCTCTAGGCCAATGAAACTCTTTGCCTGTTTTTTCAATTAATTTTTGAATATCCAACGCAGCCCCACGCTGACCGCGCTTTTTTCCCTTTTGCGGTCTTTTTCTGCGAGCCTTCCTTTTACCAATCCTTGCCATCTAATCGTCTTTTTGCTGGTGTCCCAAACGGTTTCCAGCCTGCAGCAGTTGCGAGTTTCTTTAAGGCTCTTTCTGTAGCCCTTTTTGATGCCTCGTTAAATTTTTTTTCAATACTCTCCCGAGCTTTTTTCCAAGGGGATTTAGCAGCAAAGCCTTCTTCTTCTTCCGCTGTACTAAAAACACTGGAAGGAGGGGAAGGAGTCTTTTTCTTTTTAGGGGTCTTGTAACCAGATGAAGGAGTCTTTTTAGGGGTCTTGGGTAACAACCGCTTTGCTTTGGATTCGGTCTTAAAGGTCAACTTGGGTTTTTTACTGGTGGAGGGAGTTTGTTTAACTATAGGTGTTTGTAACACTGAATGAGGGCTCACTGGTTCCGCTTTCCTTTTTATAGCTTTACTGATTTTTCAAATGTTCCCCATAAATTGCTGTAATGGACCAACCGCTAAATTTCCCTCCTCATCATCGCTATCGGAAACATCCTGCCCTATCCCGCGCGTTCCTCCTGGCTGACGAATTTTCTTAACCCATTGTTGTAATTCTCGGTTCACGGATTTCAAACGGGGTTCTTTCCAAGTATCTGGCGCAGGACTCTCCAGCAAAAGTTCTTTTTGAGCGGCTAAACCAGCAGCTTTGGTTAAGCGGCTATCGTCTAAAAGATTAGATTTGTATTTATCCCGCATACGTAAAAATTTCACAGAGTTTTCAATCGGTGTGGATGAAATACCGTCCATGATGGCAAATGAACATCCTAGTCAAGCCATGCGCTTATATCTGTTTGGGTCTGCATCTCCCTTTGAGTTTTTGTTGAAACTCTTTGATCATTTGTGCAATGAGAAGCACATAATCTTATATGCATAGGAGTCGTTGCAACACTTTACGTTTCATGACTTAATAACGATAATGTTTTTAGCGCAGTGATAGCAGCGATTTAATTCTTTCTACGCACCGGCTCCTATTTGTGTAGTCATCAGATGTTTGCGCCTTTTTATACTCTGACGAGGATTCGCAATGACTCGGAGAGATTGACGATAGGGTTTTAAACGACTGACAGTCTTTCTACCAGGTCGTACAGCCCCACGCAACGTGTTCATCACCAGTTCACTCACTGCATTAATTTGATCCGCATTCGCATAACGTAATTTTTGCTGACGTTTATTTTGATTAGCTTCTTTTAACACATCTCTTAAGAAATGACTCTGTCTTGTCATTCGCCCCGTCATGATGTTTATTTTTTCATTCGTTTACGCCTCCTTTTATACTTCTTTTTCTCTAACGCTTGGATTGCTTTCCTAGTACCAAATTTTGTTAATGCACTTAAACCTCCTAAAGCAACGGCTTTTCCACCACTCACTAAGGCTGGAATAGCTGCTGCTAACATGGGAGCAATCCCGCCTCGTTGCCTTCCTACACCAGGTCTACCTTTTCTTCTTTTTCCTTTTTGTTTCATGATGACGAATGCGTTGGTTTGAGATAGAACGGCTATTTATATCTTCGTCAAAGGTATGAACGCGTGTTGTTCCCTCTGCTTTTGTTAAATGACTCCAAATGCGAAAACAGTCATCCGAGGCAGGATGTAAATCCAACATAAAATAACCAAAAGGACGGGCTGTTAGCTTTAAAAACAATTTGAGTACTTGACGCCATTTTTCAGGGTACACTTGAAGCAGTAAATGTCGAATGCCTGTCTTATCACTGGGTGATTTAAAACAAATCACATAGTGTGCATTGCGGTTAATAGTTTTCGCAAACTTGCCCGGGGGAAAGAGATCTTGTGTAATATAAAGAGCGGTAATGCCTCGATGGTGAGAATCTTTCGTAAATAAATCCAAGACGCGTTTATCACTCCCTGATTCTTCCATTAAATCATCCAAAATGAGTATGCCATGATGCTCTGGTTTAAACCATTTAACAAGAGCCTCTTCGGGAGGAAGTCCTTTGTAGAAATTAACGTGTTTTTTCATGCGATCAAATCGGGTTTGCCATCTGTCATAGCAATACACTACTTTTTTCGGAGGAGGGTCAAACAAGGTTTTTTCTTTGAGTAATTTTTCCACTAATTCACTTTTCCCGCTACCTGAGGGACCAGCTACAATCACGCTAGCAGGTTGTCGAATCATTTTCGCCGTCTGTAATGTTGTACGTTATCTTTTATACCTTTCAGCGCTTGTTTTCCTAAAAAGGCCCCTAATTTGATAAAACTAGGAGAAGGACCAGACAACCCCATGGCGACTCCCTTGGCAATTTTATCCACTAAACGCGGTTTTCGCCTAAATCTAGCACCCCCTTTTTCACTTTTTCGTTTTTTTAGGACTCTACAATGTCTTCGCCCCATAGTGATTGATACATCCGCGGTGAGTTCAACTGAATGAGGATTAGTATCTGATCTTTCAAATGCGTTTCACCTATTCCTTTTATATGATTTTTTGAGTCCCACCACAACTGAGCTTGTACTAAACATCGTACAAATTGCCAATGATACCCATCCCACAGATCTGCTGGATCCAGACAGAGTTTGATCCATTCTTGTTTGTGATCTTTCCAATAAGACCATTCTTTTTCTAACAGGGCATCGAGCACTTTTTGAACATCCCCCCGTAATATCATGATAAAAATGACACAGTCAGAAGTAACACACAATTTTATTAATGAATGAAAAAAGAAGAACGGTTTACATTACATTGCTCATACTCTGTCAGCTCTGTTTTAATGAGACGCTGCAGTTGGTCTGCGACTCGCCTATCATTTAACACTAAATTACTGGAATGCCACTGAGCTAAAAAATCTTGAAAAGAGGTATGTCTGGCTTTTGCTTTTAAAAAGAAAAGGGCATAATGCCCACACGTAAAACTATCCATGGCTTGTAAAGTCTGATCACTGCTAATGATTTCTTTCCACTGGCTCAACCAAGCTTGTAAGGTAGGATTTTTGTAGGTAGAAAGAGGTAACCCATAACTGTCAAAGACTTCACATGTAGGGCTAACCAATGTTCACCCGGTTGACTAGCTGGATCTGTGTTATCAATGTAAGCATTCACTTGTTTCTTAGACACGGGAGGTAATTGATCTGCTGGAAACACGCCACGAAAATAGGGTCGTAATTCGCGATCGTCTTCTGCTAAGTATTTGAGGACTGTATCACTGAGAGGTACGAACTCCATCCTAGCTGTTGATGGAATAAAGAATGCCTCCCCACTGGTCTATTTCATAGACATTTTCGTACTCACTCCAAATTACCACGGTCACGTTGTGACCTACATTTGCTCTGAAGTCAATTTCATGACTGACATTCCCCGTGAGTTTAGGATTTCTATAGCTAGGATCATCCGCATCCCCAGGAGCATTGTTAAACATGAACAAGGTACAATTGTTGCCTTGTCCCCAGTCGCTTGGGAGCAGCATGGGTACCCTGTGGTGCTTGTAAGCGCCTGACGCTGTGAGGAAGCGATCATAGCCTACTAAATCTTCTGCTTTGGAATTGCCTGTTAGTTCCAAGGCTCTATACGGGTATTCTTCGCCGTCAATTCGTTGTCGAACTCTGGTGACACCAAACTTTTCATAGGCATAAGGGTAATACTTCAGACTTCCATTGTAATTCGTGGAATTCATGAGTCCGATAATGACTTTGACAGGAACCTTGTTCAAGAAGACATTGTCCTGAGACCAACGAGTGCTGTTTCCATCGAACGAATACGTTCGGATTTCACTTCGAACGACTGGGTAGCGGACTTTTTTGGTTTTACTCAAACTTCTTTCTTTTTGTAGCCTGGAATACACAGAGGCATTGAGAGTGACTTTTTTCATCCACAGAGTGACAAACAAATCATTGTCTCCCAGTGTTGGAATCTTTTTGTTGACAGTCGTAGTCGTGTCTGGGGTACCAAACAGAAACATGTTGCTGTCATTCAAATACAATTCCAAATCAATCTGCACGTTAGGAACCAAACATTTGCCTGTTTTGAACACCGCGATGTGGGGTTTGATGATAAAGGTATGATACGCTTTGCCGAGTAAGCGACTGGTGAGTGCTTTCAAGCCTGTTTTTCCACTCCAGTCGTTGGGGTTGGGTTTATCATTAGTGCCTGCATTGGTAGGGTTAATTCTTCAAGGACATTGAGTTCATTCACCCATCCTTGAGCTGCCAAGGTCGTTTCTCCTTCTTGGCGATTAAAATTCTGTAGGGTTTCTAGGTAAGCTTTCTGGTGATAGGCATTGCTTTGTTCTGTCATCAACACTCCATTGAAAGACACATTCATTTGATTAAAGAGAGAATGACTAAAATTGTTGACGCAATAGACATATTTGGTATCATTACCATCCGAAGCCCCTGTTTCATCATTGGAAAGTCCTCCTGTCCCTGTGGTGTTCATACGCACTTTGATTTCTAGCTTGGTTTCATTCAAATCATAATAATCATCCCCTGCCGGTACAGTAAAAAGAATAGGACGTGTTCCAGTATTAGCTGGTTTGAAAGGAATCCACCGTTTGGCTTCATACCTATAGTCAATGTTGGGAATGTCAAACAGATTCAGCGACATGTTGACGGACTGATAGCTTAACGTCGTCTGCGTCGTCTATTTATACGTTTCCGTCCTTTGTTTGTCCAAGGGTAGATGACTGGATGCACTTTTCCTCCTTTTTGTTTTCTTAAAGAACGAAGAATCGTTGGATCTAATGGTTTATAGGTAGTGGATCCCCATGGGTTGGTAGGTTGTCTAAAAATAGTGCCTCCGCGTTGATAGGGAGAATGGTAACGACCCACTGATCGTTGATGTCTTATGTGAGATTGTGATTTTTGTCCTCGCCGCATGTTTTACACACCTAAAATGTCTTTAACACGTTGTCGTTTCTTTTTATAGGTTTGTTTGGCTTTGGTTTTAACCGCCAGACCAATAGCCGCGGGTATTTTACGTTTGAGTCCTCTTTTTAAAACGTCTCCTGAACCTTTTAAGGCTTCGGAGGCTGACGCCCCTTTTTCATAAGCATGTAATCCGTGTCCAATCGAGCGAACTACACTCGGCCCCGCTAATTTTACCAATTCTTGCATAAAACCACTCCCGTACATAGTGGGGGTATGATAACGCGTCAGTGATCCTCCTAACATGT
>OZ037779.1:8652042-8677042 GCA_964035525.1 Porites cylindrica | reverse complement strand
GTCAGCACGAGGTTCGAGTCAGTAGCGAGGGTTCGAGTTATTGGAGTCGACTGTATACATGTATACCCTTTTTAAACGATTTTTCTCTTATTCTGCGTTTTAGAGTATTCCGTATATTCCGTATTTTAGAATATTCCCTGTATTCCATCATTCCGTTCCGTCATTTCGTCAGTCCGCCATTCCACCGAATAGCGTCACCCCCGATATTTTCATGTCCAAGAAAATATTAAACGCGAGGCTAATCATTGTGCCAAGAATTGAATCTGTTAGCTACATTTTAAAGCGCCAGATAATAGTCCTTTGAGAAAAAAAAAACCGTAATTCTTGGGCGTAATGGACTCAGTTTTTGGGACCAAGATGTTCCTCGTTCTCGGGAGCAACAGTACTCCAATATCTCTCTCCTTTTTTCTTTGAAGGAAGACATTGGACATTGACATGAATGATTCTAGCCCGAAAAAAAAAAAAAATGGGATCAGATTTCTTTCAATAGACCGCTGACCAGAAGCGTCGACTCGTGACCCCACAACGATCAGATCACGCTGAGGCCAAAACGGTGCGGCGGTTCGGGAATTTTTTCTTTTTAAGTCACCATCGCTTGTGAAAAAATAACATTACTGTAACATTGTTTCACTAAGTGCTCTCTGGCCGGGAAAAAGTTGTGCATTCGTTTAGATTCAGCCGCAGTTTAGACAAATGACGTCATTGGCCGCTGTCACGCGACGACATTTTCCAGATTCAAGTTTCGTCAGCAGATGGTAATTTCGAGTTCTTTTCTTCTTCTGCCTATTTTTCATCTTCCTTTCTCTTTTAATTCTACGTCCTTCTACTTAGAATGGTCTCTGAGCGCTTAGCAAGGATTAAAGTGGCGTTTACCGCGCTATCCACGGCCGTATTGGCAACAGAGAAGTGTTTCGCCGAAGTAGCAAGATAACGGTAAACACTGCAGCTTTGAACGCTTTGTACAACGTCAATATGCTTTGGCCGAAAAATGTTTTTCCAGAATCGTAATGTATATCCCTCCAATGTCTGATTCATCACTGTGATTGCTTACAACAGCGTTGGACTTTTGAGAAATAATTATTTTAAAATCAGCTCCAACGCTCCATCTAATTTAATATGCAATATTTGAAAATTTATTTTTTATTCCCTTCCGCAGTTTTTCGATGTTTATCGAATGATATTGCATTAAAAGGCCTTTTTCTTCATCACTGTGTGGTTTTCTCGCTATTTTGCGTTGCGATAGTGATTTCTGAACCGTTTTTTGCGAGGGCTCATTTTAGGCCTGATTTTGCTGCTATCAGACGGAAAAAGTTTGCGGCTCGATATTTTTGGTTTAAAGCGAAACTGAAATAAAAGAAATTCATTTTTGAATAGTATTCGGTAACCTTTACTTGGGAGATAAAAGTCAGCCGATTTTATTTTTTAGCCGGAAATCATCGGTCGTTTCTTAGGCGCAGGGCCTCTTAAAACGTCGACGCCTTGGTTTATGCAGGGTGTAACTCAGCACTTGTTGCAGTTCCTTCTTGGCTTGGGACACAGGGATCTTGTGTGCTTTGGCAAATTTGGCAATTCCTCCCAGTGATCCAGGTTCTGTAGGATCGACATAAGAAGCAGATAATTTTGTTTCCATGGTACGATAGATACTGTCCTGCTAAATACGAAAATGAATACATGTTCTTTGAATAATGCTTCTTTAAATAGCGAAACACAGTTACTCCTTCAGAAGGAAAGTGCCGATGTAACCAAGTGATGTAAATTGCATAATGTCCCCAGGACAATTGGTTATGATACATCATAAATTTAAACAGAGCAATAGGAGGACAAGTGTCTTGAAAGAAGGCAGAGTCTGCACAAATATGTTGGCAAATCCACACAGTACTTCTATACTGCAGATTTCCCATGACGGAATGACTGCTTTTAAAAACAAATCACACACTTTATACCCTAACCCTAATCTCAAGGGGCTAGGGTTTAACCCTAACCTTATTAGCATTTTAACCCTAACCCTAACCCTAATCTCAAGGGGCTAGGGTTTAACCCTAACCTTATTGGCATTTTAACCCTAACCCTAACCCTAATCCCAAGGGGCTAGGGTTTAACCCTAACCTTATTAGCATTTTAACCCTAACCCTATCCCTAACCCTAATCCCAAGGGGCTGGGGTTTAACCCTAACCTTATTAGCATTTTAACCCTAACCCTATCCCTAATAAGAAAACAACCACAAACAATTCCTTTTCAACACTTTTATTTAAAAATTGACAGAACTAGTAATTGCCTGTTTCAGAAGAGTAACTCAAAAGATACCAGTTCCAAATGTTCTAAATGTTTCATAGGAATAAGGAGGCAATCCACATTTTCTTCTCTCTGCATTGTTTGCATCACATTCTTGAACAAATCTCTTTTCTCTTTCTTGTTTTTGCTTGTCTGTTTCTTCTGGAACACATACATTCACTAATTGAGCAAAAAAACGTTCCTCAACTGGCGTTAAAGGCAATCCCTTCTGCTTTCTGTTGCGACAATAGGAAGCCAAACTGCACACTTTTTCAGGCAAATAACCAAAAGGCCAGTCTTCATACACTGCTTTGGCGATGGCTGCTTCGTTCTTTTCATACTTTTCAGCCCCGGGAGGAGGTTTCCACTCATCCTGTTTGCTTGCTATACATGCATTTAAGAACTTTTCATCCGCAGATGAAAGAGAATGACCTTTGCTTTTTTGTTTTTCTAGATACTCAGCTACATTTGCATCAGCTAAAGGAAGATGATGCCATCCTTTCACACGAGAATTAAACCTATGGTTGGCAATACTAACAGCCTCCTTCCATTGCTCTCGTTTCTTGAGCTCCTTGGCTATCTCTGGACTCGACTGAAAGGTGCTTGGCAGAGGGGTGCTGTTCCAAGGATTCTTTGTTTGTGCTTTTCTTTGTTCTCCTTGCTTTTTGGCTGATTCAGCAAACGTTTTGGCTGATTCAGCAAACCATGCATGTTGCTGATTCTGCTCTGTTTGAGTTTCGGCATCTTGTTTGCTGTACCAACCATTGCGCTGTTTCCAAGTTTCAACATTTGCTTCCGCTTGTTGCTTCCATTCTGCTCTGCTCAGGTTTGTCACATACTTGAGTTTATGGATGGGTCTCTTATCGATAAACAGTGGTGTGTGAATCCACTGAAAATATTTGCAGCGAGTCTCAGCTGAAGCGGGTGTTCCACAGGTTAAGAAGACTTTGTTCAGGTTTCTGGCTGTCTTACTAAGGCGTAGAATAGGAATTCGTGAGCAATGACATTTCAAATCTCCCCATTCGGTTTTTACTTCTGCATGCATGTCTTTCTTTAAGGCATCATACACTTTCAGTTTGTCTGCATTCTTTCCATAAAATCTTGGGCAGAGTTTCTTTTCTTCCAAACATGACAGCAAAAAATGTGTGTTGAAAGGATCACTCTCAGTAGCTCCAAAATCGACGCTCATCATTTCAAGGTCTTCCTCTCTACTCATTTCACAAGTCATGGCTGCAGAGTTTGTGATTTGACCAGAGATTGCCCCAATTTTATAATCCTCCTAAGGTCCCTAGGGTATTGGGCAAGATCGGGCAAGAATCCCCAAGGGTGTTAGACCAATAAACACACGTTTTTAATAAGATCACAATGTTTAATTTTAAACAACAACAAACTTTTTTACAACAACCAAGAACAAAGTGTTTTTAGGGAAATTGAAATCCTCCTGCCTCTACTTTAGGTCGTTTCTGTAATCTTTCTTGTACCATCTCATGCATTCGTTTCTTGAGAGCTGAGGGTGTAGAAGCTTTAGGGACCTTCACAGGTTTAGGTGCTTGGTGAATCCACTGAAAGTAATTACACCTGGCTTCTCTCTCCTTAGGGCAGCTTAGGAACACTTTGTTTGGATTTCTTGGTGTTTGACTGAGCTTGAGTCTAGGCACTAATCCACAGTGACAGGCAAAGGTTCCCCATTGTTGATGGATTTTGGGATGAATGCTGTTACAAATGATATCCAACACTGTCTGCTTGCTGTCTACATTGCCAAAATACACGGGGCATGTATAACCATTGGCAAGTCCTTTTTCAGGCAGGACAAAGTTGGTATGCAAAGGTTTGCTTGCATCCATCAGATACTCTTGCAAAGCCAGTTCTTCTAAATTAGGTACTTCGAATTCCCCTTCAATAGGCCACCATTCCACTTGTCGACCATCTGGTAACACAGCGACTCCTTCTTCCATGATATGCACGGGATATCATGGAAGGTCAGGTCAGGCTGTGTTTCCATAGAACTCGGTCCATTGAATAGATCTTGGCAGGCCTGCTGCATTTCCTCATAGGAAGGAAGCATGATCTCTGTTGCTGGTTGTGCATTCTCATTGACATTCATTTGAGGTTCTGGGTCCAGGTATTTCTGCAACCTACATTTATCGCCTGTAGTGTAATGGGATGCTGTCCATTCTTTTGTAAGAGGTTCAGCATTCTCAATCATTTGAGGTTCTGTCGTTTTTAGAACGGATTGAACTACTTCTACTCCTGTCTTATTTTTGGCTTTTCTGGCTTTCTTCTTGGGAGCTTCCATGTTAAACGGCGGTTCTTGCAGATAACACATAGTGAAAAAGCACACCAAATACACAGATTTATACTTACTTGACATCCCTTAGGGAATTGGACATGTCTGGGCAATGACGTCACTTCTGTCACGAACTCACACGAATCACCCCCTTGGGACATGAACATGTTAGGGCAAACTATAAAAGAGAGTAATTAGCTCATTTTTATTATTAAACAACATGACTCAGCCAATTGACACCTCGTTTTATGTGACGCTGACTAGTCAAAAAACACAGGAATTTCCAGACAATTTACCCACACAATTTCAATACCGTTTGCCTCAAAGCTTATGGTTACCGGGCAAATGGAAAGTGGGATTGGCAAGTGTGTTTTTACCTGGCGTTTCCAACCCCATTCCCCATGTTGTCACATCCCATGTCAATTCCTCTCCGCCCAAACAACATGACATACTTCCTACCAAACCTTTCAGTATTCGGTCGATTCAGAACCTGTACAAAGGGAGTAATACCGATATTTTATTTCAACAATATGCCAAAGCTTTCAAATCAAGTCAATCTCAAGAATTTTTGTTCCAACTTAAAACAGCAGATTTGCAAGATGCCTCCAATGGATTTGATTTTATGTCCAAAGTATTTCGGTGGATGGAACAGGATTTAAACAAAAAATTACCCACGGGGTATGAATTTGCCGACAGTACCGATAATTGGAGAATAGATGTTTCTGCTCAAGATAATTACACGAGTTGGTTGCTTCGGCATTACAATATTAGCCATTAATTTGATCTTGGCTAAACAAATGGGTTGGGTTGTAGAAACAACTACCAATGTGTTTGCAGTGGGACCGAATTTACTCATGGAGCTTCCATACGGTACTACTAGTGTAAAACCAGATCCCGCGACCTGTCTCAATGCAAAATTTACTTTTACTCAACCCATTCATGTAGTAGACGGATTGCTGTATCTTTGCTCCACGTTTAGTTGGCGCTTTATGAATTTAAATGAAGCCTTTGACAGAGCGATTCATCGACCCTATGAAACCCCAAAAACAGTTTTCAATGTGTTTAAACCCTGGATGACTAACCTTTCATTATGGAATATGGATATTGGACTCGACTTGGACGATAAGTTTGTAGATCTGCCTGTATCTCCCCATTATTGGAAACCCACGACTCTGAGTCTGCATTTGTTAAGAGGAGTAAAAATTGTGGATGGTGTATCTCACGGAGATTACGCTGGGGAACTGGGAATTGATATGAGCTCCTTAACTCGCAACAAAACTTATACGGTGGCATTAGAGTGGTACCAAAAGGATGAGTGGCTGTTTAACCCTTCTAAATTTTCAGCGGAAGGAACGGGTTTACAAGTTCATCATTTGCGGGCTGAAAAACATACTCATGAGCAAAACAAAACCCATTTGATTTATTACCACACCTTAACTATTCAATTCACTAAAGCTTCAAGTAGCAATGCCACATTAAGCATCAAGTTTGAAATAGGGTTTCCACTGTCTGCGAAATATTCAGGTGATTTAAAAGACAACGCTTTTTTGGTGCTGTATGGTGTGTATGATGGTGGTATTTGGTGCTCTATGCTGTTTGGTGCTGTATGGTGCTGTATGGTACCCGATGTGTATGATGATCACCCGATCATTCCCTCTTCTCACACAACCACCGAAACAACGACTACCAGTACGGGGGACAAGAAAGCTTCCACACTTCCTAAATCTCATGGAACAGACAATTTACGCCCTCTGTTTTTGTCTTGCAATTTAACCAAAAGCATTGATGGAAACAGAACCATCATGAAGTCTGTCGCTTATAATAACGAAAAAACGCTGATTGAATGTAACCCCATTCAATTTTATTCCATGCGGAGTTATTTGGTGGACATTTTAGAAGTGACTGTGACAGAATGGAATAACATTATTCCCGACTTCAATCAGGATAGTCCAGTCATTGTCACTTTACTGTTCAAGAAAAAGCAAACAGAGTCTCAACGTAAATACATTAAGTTGGATGAATCATTCGACCGTGACCAGCTCATATAAGCATGCATGGGCAACGCAGTTCATTCATTATGTGTGAGCTCGAGTGGATCAACATTGCTAGTAAATCACTAGCTTATTGCGCTCAGTTGTTGCAACAGATTAAACAGCTCAAGGAAAAGTTTGAGAGACTCCAAGAAGAAGCGGCTAGACTGAAAACTTTGGTTCAAAAACAAGAACAGATGGTACAAGATCGAACCGAAAGACATGGGGGCTACGACACCGTCTACTAAATTGGAACAGCTGTTAAGAAAAGTACAGCCTCGTCAATTTGCCTCCTACCAAGAATTTATACGAGCCTTGATGATTGAGACATTAGCCAACACAAGCATGACCTTTGATCAATTGAATTACGACTTGTTTGCTTTGAACCGAGAGGTATTTCATCAAGTGAACAGAGAAACCACGGCATTTTTTAAGTTATTGGCTAACAAACAACAGTGCTTCCTTCCTGATGGACCAACTACCTCACAAGATCAATACTGAGCAGTCCAACAGACTCGAGGAAATTTTACAGCAAATGGACCCTTCGCTACAAGGCTACAAAAAGTTTTTGTATGAAGTTATTATACAAGGTATCAGCTATGACGATTTTACGTTTGACGCTTTAAACTGTTCTTTATTTGACTTCAACAAAGAAGTGATGAATGACATTTTTCAAAAAGCTATTTCTTACTACGAGATGTATGCGCCAGGAACAATCAAGTCCTATGGGAATTGAACATGTCCGGGCAGTGACGTCAATGGTCTTCTATAAAACTCACGTTGTTCTACTCATCACCCCATACTACCATGGCTTTCACTGTAATCTCTGGCGGCGCCAATGGAGTGGATTTAGAAGCAGAAAAGTTAGCAAGACACTATGGTTTACCAGTACATGTCCTCATACCTCCTTGCCATCCGAGAAAAGCCTCCATAGAGCTTTTTTTCTTTACTTATAACCCTAATAAACATTTAAGACTAGTTTAAAAACGTTTTAGAACGTTTTTACACAAGATTCGGTACTGCGCATGCGTATTGCGCAAGGACAAAAATTCTGTACCACATGTCTAAGCCATTCCCTTTATCCACATATATCAGTTCACTTTTACATAGGCATTAGTAACTAAGTTCCGAGTCCTATCCGAGCGCTCTCCGAGCGCCATCTTGAATTTTTAATTTGATTGACAACTTAGAACAATAGCCTTAAAACAATAGCGGCGGCGGCATCCTTTGAGTGGCCAGGTGCCCACCCTTACTACTGACATTGGAGGGATATACATTACGATTCTGGAAAAAAATATTTTTGGGCCAAAGTATATTGACGTTGTACAAAGCGTTCAAAGTTGCAGTGTTTACCGTTATCTTGCTACTTCGGTGAAACACTTCTCTGTTGCCAATACGGCCGTGGATAGCGTGGTAAACGCCACTTTAATCCTTGCTAGGCGCTCAGAGACGATCCTAAGTAGAAGAACATAGAATTAAAAGAGAAAGGAAGATGAAAAATAGGCAGAAAAAGAAAAGAACTCGAAATTACCATCTGCTGACGAAACTTGAATCTGGAAAATGTCGTCGCGTGACAGCGGCCAATGACGTCATTTGTCTAAACTGCGGCGGAATCTAAACGAATGCACAACTTTTTCCCGGCCAGAAAGCACTTAGTGAAACAATGTTACAGTAATGTTATTTTTTCCCAAGCGATGGTGACTTGAAAAGAAAAAATTCCCGAACCGCCGCACCGTTTTGGCCTCAGCGTGATCTGATCGTTGTGGGGTCACGAGTCGACGCTTCTGGCCAGCGGTCTATTGAAAGAAATCTATTGCCCAAGTTTCTTTTTTCGGGCGAGAATCATTCATGTCAATGTCCAATGTCTTCCTTCCTGTCTTACGCCCAAGAATTACGGTTTTTTTTTTCTCAAAGGACTATTATCTGGCGCTATAAAATGTAGCTAACAGATTCAATTCTTGGCACAATGATTAGCCTCGCGTTTAGTATTTTCTTGGACATGAAAATATCGGGGGTGACGCTATTCGGTGGAATGGCGGACTGACAGAATGACGGAACGGAATGATGGAATACATGGAATATTCTAAAATACGGAATATACGGAATACTCTAAAACGCAGAATATATCTATCTATGTATCTATGTATCTATGTATCTATGTATCTATGTATCTATCTGTCTATCTATCTATCTATCTATCTATCTATCTATATCTATGTATATTAGTAAGAGAAAAATCGTTTAAAAAGGGTATACATGTATACAGTCGACTCCAATAACTCGAACCCTAGCTACTGACTCAAACCTCGTGCTAACTCGAAGTAATACTAATTTTTGTTTCTCTTCAGATCATTTCTATATAATTTTACCCTCATTAACTCGAACCATGTTTTAAGCGCGTGACAAGTAAAAGAATTGACTTACCGTAATGATTCGATTTAGCGCCCAGGCGCTTATTTACTTTTGGTGCTTCTAGGGAGGACGCTTATTCGGGACAGGGCGCTTATTTCTTTTTTGAGAAACAACCAATGTTAAAAAAAGAACTTTGATATTTATTTAAAAACGAACAACACTTAACTTGAAACTGTAGCAGTAACAAATACTGACGGTGAATGCTCAGTTAACGCGAGGGACTTACCTTGAAACTTGTTGGGCACTTTGTCGATGGAACTTTCCTTCCTTATATTCACCTTTCTTAAAAAAGCTCGAAGTCAAAACAAAGTGCAAGTCGATTAAGGTAATGGATCAAGGAGACTGGAAAACGGACTTGTTGTCCCTGGATCCTTCCTCGCCAGAACGACCAGCCGAGCAATCTCCACAAAATTCGAAGAAGAGATCATTCCTTTGAAGACTTTGAAGACTCTGGAAAATCTAAAGCAAGCGACCGGACAAATTTAGGCACAGGTGCGGCCCCCATTAATTGGTAGTACAATCCTGTCACGCTTAAGTTTACAATTCTTTTTTTTTAGAACAGCCGTTTTATGAAAGTTATCCGACATTAGATTCCCGTGATACCGGACCCTTCACCCGTCAAGATGGCTTTCAAAACCGTCATAAGGTCTATAGTGTGGCTTAAGGCAGTACGAAAATTGAATTTTTAATATTGCCTCTGCTTTTTCGTCAGTCCAGTTCAAATCAAATACAGAATATTCTGTAAATTCAGTGTTTTAGAGTATTACGTATATTCCGTATTTTACAACTGATTGCATGTATTCCGCCGTTCCGCCGAATAGGGTCACCCAAATATTGGGGAGGACATCATAAAAAAATATAGGAGACCGGTAGGACTTTTAAATCGATGAAAGTGCCTCACTCATTTTGCAACTTCATTTTATAATATGCTTCATAATTTGTTTCCACAATAATATTTATGATATTTAGATGATAACCAATGCACAATGCACAACTTGTCACATTACCGATTGGACTGCATACCATGCACTCAAACTCTTGCGCAGGAAAGTTACAGAATGAATTTATTTTTTGCTGCACTCAGTCACATTCCTTTACACTGAAACCTTGGCTAAAAGGTCTCTTTTTAGATCTGTAGATTTGTAAGGTATTTCGAAATACACGCACATGTCTTTCAACACTAACATTGAAAGATGAAAGTTTGTTGCTGTGATAATTATGACAAAGATTGTAAACATCAAATATAATTGGATGTTTTAAGCCCAAATATTCTATCACCTCTTCAACAGCATGGAGGGGGGAAATGGGGGCTTACGGTATTGAGCTTTTTTTCATGCGGTATTTCGGTAATTTGGATTTTAAAGTGGGGCATTGTTGTAATATCATTTAGCCCTGCGGTATGCGGTATTTCTTCCTTTTGGTTAACGGTCTTCGGTAAAAGAAGATCACGGTATTGCGGTACTGTTCATTGCCCTCTCCTGTTTCATGCTAGCCTGAGTAGCAGGCGTTTGGATGACCCCTCGCGTGTCTCCCTCACGCGCGCCCGTTCTCTCTCGCGCCCACTACTTCCAAGCGCCTGCTACGCAGGCTAGTTTAATGCACGTCAGTATTTTTAAGACTTTAGATTAATGGTAAATGATTACCATTACACGATTTCTGACAGATAATCTGTGATGAAATTGGTAGGGTATCTTTTTCGTTCGTTGTACCGATCAGTTCGAGGTCGTCTCACGTTTCCTCGCAAAATTAAACAGGAGCCATCAATGATGGGCTCCTGAATTAAATTAAATTGATTAAATACCGCAATACCGTGTCAAAAATCGACGAAATACCGATACTGCATTTATTTTCGGTATTGGGTACCTACCAATGTCCCCCCTAGCATGGCGTTGCTCTCCAACTTCGTCACCTTTCTTCAGGTCCGCTGACCCCTACACGCGCTGACCCGTAACGTCCGTTGGAATGTATGTAACGAAATACAAGCAGCCCACCTTCAAAGTACTTGGAGACTAGCTGAGGCTGAATTCACCATCATTAATAGGAAAAAGACAAAACTGTTTCACTTCACGATTTCTGGTGATAGAAAGACTGTTTTTTTTTTTTTGTACTTATATTTCACGTATTTGTTTGGATCCCGCTGCAGTTCGGACAAATGAACGCTGTCACGCTACAACATTCAGGATTCAACTCTCCTTAGCAGATGGTAATTTCGAGTTATTCTCTTTTTCTGCCAATCTTTCATTTTCCTTTCTCTCTTAATTCTATATACTTCTATTTAGGATGGTTTTGAGCGCCTAGCAAGGCTTAAAGTGGCGTTTACCACGCTATCCTTGGCCATATTGGCAACAGGGAAGTGTTTCGCCGAAGTGGCAACTTAACGGTAAATACGGTAACTTTGAACGGTTTTTACAACGTCAGTATACTTTGGCCGAAAAATGTTTTTCCGAAAACGTGATGTATATCCCTCCAATGTCTGATTCATCACTGTGATTGCTTTCAGGAGCGTTGGACTTTTGAGAAATTATGGTTTTAAAATCAACTCCAACGCTCCATCTAATTTAATACGCAATATTTGAAAATTTATTTTTTATTCCCTTCGACAGTTTTTCGATGTTTATCGAATGATATTGCATTAAAAGGCCTTTTTCTTCATCACTGTGTGGTTTTCTCGCTATTTTGCGTTGCGATAGTGATTTCTGAATCGTTTTTTGCGAGGGCTTATTTTAGGCCTGATTTTGCTACTATCAGACGGAAAAAGTTTGCGGCTCGATATTTTTGGTTTAAAGCGAAACAGAAACAAAAGAAATTCATTTTTGAATAGTATTCGGTAACCTCTACTTGGGAGATAAAAATCGGCCGATTTTATTTTTTAGCCGGAAATCATCGGTCGTTTCTTAGGCGCAGGGCCTCTTAACTCTAACTTCTTCCGTTACACTCACAGAAACATCTAACCATCAGACGCTCGGTGGAGCCCTAGCAGAAGCTATAAGTGTTCATGGTATGCTAAAAATTAAGTACTATTAAGTTAAGTCAATTTAAGAAAATTCTGGTGCCAAACTATAAAGAACTGGTCTGCTGCACATTTTCCGTCTAGATCCAACTGGACAAAATTGAAAAAGAAAAACTTTTTTGTTTGCAATATAATTTCTTAAAGATTCCCCAGCTTGATAAATGGTCAATTGCAAATGTTTAATAAGGCTCGCAACACTAGGCAGTTAGGCAAATAGTACGCGTTGAAAACTCAAGACAGAGCCTCAAGGAACAAAACTGGGAATTATTCTAATTCAAAGGCGCCATGTTTTGGTTTCTTTTTATTGAAAAAGTTTTGGCACGTTATTTTTGCGTGCCTCTTTTTGCGATCCCCTGGAGTAGGAAAGGGCGGTACGAACGTTGACCATGGAACTGAGATGATTGTCCTCAACAGTACTTTGTAATTCATGTATTACAACTAACTATTTGCAATACGTTTATGTATAATAGAGAGTTCAAGGACAGGTAAAATAAACAAGTTCCTCCATGGCAAAGGGTTGGTGTGAATTAAGCGGACTACTCAATATATTTTTTTCAGCAAACAGCTCGGCAAGGAATGAAACTGCAGCTAATCAAACACAATCATTAGCGAACAATTCAACAGGTTAGACCCAACAAGTTTACGTTTCCTAAGGATGTCCTTAAAGTTTATTCCATGATTGACAATAGTTTAACTTTTTGTTGGCAAACTACCAACTACTCATAGTTCTGGAATCTTTACACGCTCTTTACAGAATTTCAGTGGCCCGGGTGGCCTCCATTGCCACGCGTGGCATCCTTTAGCCACTGAGTAAAAAAAATCGTCCTTTTGTTTCCAAGCTTATTTCAAACAATTTTTCTCCTTTTTGCCGTATTCAAGATGGAAGAAGTGTTTGCCTGTTACGCCATCTACTGTACTTTAATTAAAAAAATCACAATTAGATTGCTATATGAAGTGTTGCAGAGGAATAGGCCTTTTGCAATAGTTAATTACATGATCAACTTTCCGTAAACTCGAAAACAATTCCTTTTGGAAAAATAATTTTAGCGGGAAGTGAAAAAGCACGTAAAAATGGCTTACCATTAAATTTTCAACCGTATACCCGAAAGTAGTGATTGCAACGGCCGCTGAAAATTAGAAGGGCTTGTATCAGAGAAACAACTCTATGCACCCAGTCACGGGTTAAATGGTTTTTCATAGAAATCTGGCTGGTAAATTGTAAAAATTTTAAACTGTCGTTAAATCATTCCCTTACATCACGGGGCTTAAATTGTCCGTTATAATCCAATGAAAATTTGAGCCTCGTAATGCTTAAGGAAAGTTTTCATTTTTAAAGATATTTAGCGAGACCCTTGAAGCGTCACTGTCTGTTTTCAGTAGTGTCCAATGACCTTTCATCAAATTTAAACGAACAAGGGAAGATATCGCTTATGAAGATAAAACCTATTATAAACCAAGGTATGTGAAACAAATTCTACTATTTATGCTTTTTACAATGTGATTTTTTTTAAAAATTTTGGTCAGCATACCTTAAATATTATTAGTTGCATATCTCTTAACCCATCTTTGTGAACAATACGAAGACGACACAATTTACGAATACGTGAAAAACCTAGGACCATAGACATCTGAAACATAAAAATTCAACTTTTTACAAGCAATTTTTCTACCTTAAACAATTTTGTACCTTGGGTACCAGAGGATTTTTTTCTCTCGTGCGACTAAACGGTTGGCTTTCGACTGCAGACCGAAACCGCATATGAAAAATCTCTGGCACCCTGGCACCCAGGGTAACAATTGTGTGGCATTCATTACACATTAATTCTCATTAACTGTTTTATTGGCTGATTGCAGGATCGTGCCCTATGTTAGAGACCCTAAGCTGTCTCAACCTGCTTTATTCCTATCCTTGCAATAATGATGACGATTGCTTTGAGAGTGGAATGACCTGTTGCCAGACCAAATGCATTTATGGCAAGAGGATGTGCGTCTCTCGAGGTAGGATTCAACATTACAAAAATCAAAATATGCATAACCCGGGAATCAATTCATGGGTTTATTTATTTTGTTTATTTGTTTTTTCTTTGTTCCATTCGTTAATTCTTTATAAACGCAGCTTCATTACTCCCTCTTAGCTTTACGGTGGACAATCCAAGTTATCAAAGCCAAAGTTTTTTGTTTTTATTCGCAAATATCAGGAGCGCTGTGTCTTAAGAAGGCAATTCCTTTTCTCGTTCTTACACTCTGTTTACAAGTAAACATTACGGCGCCTGAAGTAGGATATTATCCTTATATTAAGATTTACCCCAACAGAGTGCCCACCCCAGATCAAAAGGTAGCATATACATGTGTCGCTGTCACAGTGATATGGGCATCCCCATTCCCAATGATCGATAACCCTAAGGATATGGGCATCCCCTGTAACTTTAACCCTAACCGCAACCCAAGTCGCTAAGGTAATATGAGAAGGGATGCCCATATTACCAGAGTTTTGGGAATGGGGATCCCAAAACGCCGGACGCTAAGGTAATATGAAAAGGAGATGCCCATATCAGTAGAGTCTTTGGAATGGGGATGCCCAAAACGCGGGGATGCCCATATCAATATGACAGCGACACTTTATAAACGACAAAGAAACTGGGCCGAGTTAGCTTTTGCAAAGACTTCTGAGATCGTTACCAGCGGCGCGCTATTCAGCTATTGGCCAATTTCTTATCTCTGTCCTCAATAAAAGTCCCAGACGTCTTTGCGAAAGTTAACTTGCCGCATTTTCGTTCTGGTTTCTAAAATGGTGATTGGGTGGCGACTTGCAGAGTTCTAAAGCAAAAATCACACATTTTTACTTTAGTTTTCCTTTATCGGACGACCTAGTAATTCTTTCTTTTTCCCTGTTTTCGATGCTTTTCTTCCACGTTGATTTCTTAATTTTTATTTCATTTCAATATAGTATCAGCAGTCTGCCCTTTGAGAACTCCATATTACACGGCTTTCAAGCCATGCAAAGACTCAGGAGACTGTGGAACAGGAAGAGTGTGCTGCTTAGACATGGCAGGAAGGCATTACTGTCATCAGTTCAGCTCCGTCGAGTAGACTAGATCGTAGCTGAAAATTAGAAAATTCTTTCCGTTACTAGCTTTATCTATGGACGCCTTGTTCCTTGAATATTGATCTCGAGTCGGTCTGTTATTCACACGCATCCAACCTGAGGAAGAAAAAAACGTTACTCTATCTAGTAGTCAAACTTCAAACTTTTTTTTAATGCTTGCTATCACGATCTACGTAATTTAATGCGGGACGAAAGAGTGACTTTTAACAAAAAATTGTTTTCAAGTCTTGAATTGTTGAATCCTTTAATTTTGATAAGAAAAAGTAGCATATTTTTCTACGGTAAAACATAGCACCCTTTGGTAGATTAGAATATATATTGTACTCGTTACTTGTTCACAAGCAAATTTTGGCAAGTGCTTACAAATCTGAAATTTTAGAAAGCCATTTGCTTTTTGGGCCTAAGTCTAATGTAAGGAAGTAATAGAGAAAATTAAACTTTTGTGAAGGAATTCTTTACGTATATGTAAACGAAAGCTAAACCAAAGCAGTGTTCCATCTGCTAGTGAAGCCACTAATTCATGTATAAATAGCTGTTCGCTTGGCTTCAATAAATGTAGGGCAATGTGAATCACATTCTACAAAATTCTTCCAGTAGCTCTGAACGTCATTGTTTTGTTTTCTAACGTCACTAAGAAAAGATTTCTCGCGAGTTGTAAATGTTGTAAGAGGCATAATACGTTATTTTTATACCAGTTGATACTAAGTAATAACAAATAGTGGCACATAATCCACCAATGAAAAAATCGCTAACTAATTAAGAACTATCAATTAAGTTAGATTAAAGTAGCAGAAGGAAATTAGAAATAAAGGACTTTTATAGTATAGCAAAAACAGCACGTAGAAAATTTCTTGTGTGTGCATGCGAGTTAACTTGTAATCTGCGAGGGAAAACCTAAAATGGCTTAAACCACAGAATCCAATATACAATAGTCAAACTTAAGGTGATTCCTTAGTAAAGTAACCTAACATAGATTGTAGCTGAAACTTGGTACGCTGATTGAACAAGTCAAGAAGATGATAAAAAAAGTAATAAAAAGTGGGGGTCACCGTGCTCGTTTTGACGTCACAATGCTGACAAATACGGCTATTTGGGACAATTTTACAAAAACCGCGGGCAGCCAAAACTAGACAAAAAGGAGAGATTTTTTCGATGATGCATGTGGTATCGCACAGAATTTAACTTTAATGTATTTTTTATCCACTTACGTACCAGAAAAATGCCTTTTAATCTCCTTCTTTTTACTTTACGCTCTAAATTGGAATTAAATTGGACACGGGCTCTTCGACCCGTGATAGCTCAATCCGTACAATTTAGTAAAATTGCCGAAAAACTGAACATAGATTTGTGCCAATTTTTTTCTCATCGAAAGGAAGCACTGTTCTTATTAAAATCACGAAATAGAAGATGGGGGTTACCCTACTCGCTTTTGCGGTAGAGCTGCAGAAAGTGCGCACCAAATGCACTTTCTCCGATTTTTGAGAGAGGACTGGGGCGAGTTTCAAATAGAATGTATGGGAAAGGGGGGAAGAAAGTATTTAAAAATCCGTTTTTACAGAAATTACCTTGAGATATCACATTTAGGACACAATGTGACAAAGAAAGCGTTTAAATGAAAATCAAAGTGAGTAAGCACAAGTTAAACATCCACTATCGAGGTTCTCCGTGAGGAAGTCGAACTCAGCAACACGCGTACTGCTTACGTTATGCACATTCCCAACACATTGAGTCTTTCCTGGGCAAGAAACAACAGCAAGCAAAAATTCCAATAGCGTTTCTCTTCAGTCAACTTTATTTTAATAATGTTACTTCACATGCTCTTTTTTACGGCGGCCATCTTGTTATGCACAGTAAGAGATGCGCAGTGCAAAACTAGGGAATCACCTTAAAAGAGGAGCTCTGGCATTGAACTGAACTTTGTCTTAACTTGGAAAAATTTTTTTTTTAAAATCTATTAAGATTTCTTAAATATGCCTCCCTTTAATCCCTCTTTTTACATTAAGCTTAATGTGTGAAACGAAAAACAAAATGTTACTTTGAATCAATTGAAATTATTAAAACAACACTAAGGCGCGTTTTACCTGGATTGTCCATTGTCTGACTTTCCTCTGCAAAGGCAACAACACAAGGGTGGTGATTAATTTTCTCATTTCCGTTCTTGGAAAAGCTAGAGCTAAAAAATCAGGAAACGTTTCCAGCCGTCACTGATGATAAGCTGTGATGGTGAACAAAATGTTAGCCTTCGCAGCAAGCGGATTTTTGGCTAGAGGAAAAAAAAGCTGCCAAAAAAATCTTTGTTTCCGCCTTATAATTTTGCGCTCGACAACGAGAAACACCAGTTCATATTGACGTTTTTCCCCAGGAACAAGAGTTTTTAGGCTTTTTCTGGTCAAAGGATGGGGTTATTCGATTGTGATATATAGATTTAGCTAGGGCTAAAAGCGAAGCTCTCGATAATATTTATAGTTTGTTCAAACAAAGTATAAAATCGTGTAATGCTAAGCGGCGAAGGCATGCAACGACGGCGAACGGTGAAAAACAACAATAGGTCTAATTAGCAAAAAAGCAACTTTGCACGTGCAGCACACTTTTTTTGTACATTTCTTTGGAATTGTTTTGCACGACTACAACGTGAAACTTCCAGGAACTTCTTTAAGGGCCTGTTTACATGGAGGTGGGGGACCCCAGGTAGGTGAGGTAACCCGCTTAGGTGAGGTAAAAAAATAACCCTCCTTTACATGCAATCTTACAACCCCGCCTTCCCGGGGTGCACTTTCTCAAGATTATTGAATGGTCGCTAAGCACGTAAACAAGAAAAATGCGGGCAAACACTCACTCTCTTGTTGCTCTTGCTGCAACCCGTCAGTGCAATAGCTTTCTATTGTTAACTTTAATCATAATGCAAAGACACCGCGAAAGTGAATTTTGCGCGAATTTAATGTATCACGAATCCGACCCCGGCCAGGCGGGTTACCCCACCTTGAAACGTTTACATGACAAATTGTGACCCCGGCTGAGAGGGTAACCCGGTCTGGTAGACCGGGCTACCCGCCTTGGCGGGTCACCCCACCTATCATGTAAACGTGATCAAATGAAAATGAGAGATTATATGGACAGGCGGGTTACCCCACCTAAGCGGGTTACCTCACCTACCTGGGGTCCCCCACCTCCATGTAAACAGGCCCTAAGTTACACTTTTTATGGAGGAAATGTCGAAAGTGTTCTCGTTCACTTTTTTTTTCACTGCCGCTCATTTTCACCTTGCATTGGTGGCCGCTAGCATTTCTCACTTTGTCACCGCCGCTACAAAATTTTCATGTTGTTCTTCCAACAGAAAAATGTCTCCTTTGTTTTTTATCTCTCGCTCTAGATCTCTGTCGCCCCTTTTCTCGTTGAGCTTCGCTGGCCTGCCGCCCACTTTCTCTTTTTCTCTATCTTTCTCTTGCTTTATATTCCAAATTTGTGGACATGACAATTTATCTAAGCTTAAAAATTTAGACAACAGGGATACAGAAACAATTTCCGCTTTCCGTTTTCGTCTTCATTGACTCTCTAGTTGTCTCCGCTTTACAAGACGCCGGTGGCTATGCGATTTCCCACCAAAATAACCTCGAGTTGTATTTGGGTTGCCATACCTGTTGATTGAGTTATTTGATATTGGTATACTTGTGGTGCTGACGGACGGTCGCTCGGTCGGTGTAGGATCATGTGATTACCAAATTTTGTCGTTGTTATTCCCAGTCTATGGCTGTGAAATCAGATTTTTCTCAAGCGGGCTTTGTAGCTAATAGTGTCAGAAGCATATGGGTCCCACGTCAGTCTCTCAAATGGTTGAGCTATCAGTGGGATTTAAAGCATAATTTGTTTTCTATTCCTGGGGAAAAATCGACAGGTTACTAGCGAGTACCTTCAAGGTAGATTACCAGCCAGGCAACTGGCCTCTGTCACCGGAAGTATTATTTCTAATATGCTTGTTTTTGGCAATGAGTGTAAGCTGGTGACCAAAAGCCTACAGAAGGCTCTCGATTGCAGGCAAAGGTAGGGTTCCTGTGTTGATTTGGACCCATGCGCTTCCAAAGACTTAGAGTTTTGGAAGGATAACGTTTCTAATCTGAATTCTAGGACGTTTCTCAATACTGTTGGTAAGCCGTCTCGATCGAATTGTTTATTCAGATGCTAGTGCTACTGGCTGTGCTGGCTTTATTGCAATTGATGATACGATTAACTGGGATTCATTACAGATGAATCAGAGCCTTAGTGGAGAGAATTCACCGCGTCAGTTTTGCTCTGAAAAGTTTTTCACACCTTCTCTCAGGCTGCGATGTTAAGTGGTCTAATGATAACCAAGCAGTTCCTTCGATTGTTCATTCTGGTAGTATGAAGGACCATTTGCATATCTTGGCGCTCGACAGAACGCAGACCGCGAAAGACAATAAGACTGACGTTGAGGTTGAGTGGATACCTCGCACACAGAATGAGAGAACAGATTATTCGAGTAAGATTTTTGATTATGATGATTGCACTGTCAAAGATTGATATCTTAGCACCCCAGTGCTCTTTCTGTTGCTCGACGGGGCTGTACAGGAGGAATCTGTATAGGTTGCTGTGGAGTTGTATGCCGCTTGGTCGCTAGGCCGCCGGGCCGCTGGACCGCTGGGTCACTGGACCACTTTACGACGAACGCACTAGTTTTTGCTGGTACATGAAGATTGTACGTTTTTACTCCACTGAGCTGTCTGTATGTATAGTCAGGTCTCTTAGTACAAAATATAGGCCGGATCGTTACAGACGCGACAAAAGCGTCAAATTTGGCACAGAGCTTCCTTAGCACCTACCGACTAATACTGGAGGGGGTGCCCGTTACAAATGGTTCTAATTACAGATAAAGGGGGGGGGGGTTAACTTTCACCTATAATAGCAGATTGGGTGCCCTGTGGCGAGTACTCTTCTTGTTTGATTTGGCTAAAAAACATTTGTTTCAAATTTTTAAGTTTTTAATTTAGTAATGTTTTGTTGTTGTTACACTATTCAAAATAGTTTAACACGTACATAATACTGACTAGTGCCCAGTCTCCACACGGTAAGTGTGGCCATGTTCACTGTGCGGAGGGGGACATGCGGGTTTACGGTATTGCGGTATTGAGCTTTTTTTCAAGCGGTATTTCGGTAATTTTGATTTTAATATGCGGTATGCGGTTTTTCATCCTTTTCGTTTACGGTATTCGGTAAAAGAAGATCGTTCACGGTATTGCAGTACCATTCAATTTCACTCCCCTGTCTAATACTGGTTAATACAACGTGCAGCACGAACCACAGTAAGCTAAACAGGTTAATAAAAGTAAGACTTTAGACTTAATGGTGATGACCGGGCTTTTCAATCGTTCTACCGATCAATTCAAGGTCTTTTCATGTTTTCTCCTGATGTCTAAAGTTGATTTCTGGTGCATACATGCTTGAGGTGGCAAACTCGCGAGATGGATACAGCTTTAAGTAAAACGTGACCAATCATAAAATTTTTATCGGTATTCCGTCGAGTTTGGACACGGCATTTCGACTAAGACTTGTCAGTGATAATATCATTACATATCAGTTTAAACAGATCACAAAGCCAGCTTTCAAAGATGTCATACAGTAACATAAAACCCAAATGCATCACATCCTAAACGATAGAATCATTAAATTTTGACATGCCACATAAACTACCTCATGAACCGTAACTGACAAAGCGCCGACTTTGCAATTTTACAGCTAAGATTAGATTATAATTTGCTTCGTTGGTCACCCTGTCCTTGAGATAATGATTAAAACGTGTCAACCTCGTCCTCAGGGGGAAAAGGGGGAGCAAGGGTGGCACAGTTGGTTAGTGCGCAGCCTTCGGTGCGCGAGGTCCCGAGTTCGATCCCCGGTGTCAACACATCCTTATTTCAACTTCTCTCCTTTCGGTGTAGCTTTGACTAGCTTTAGATACCCTTACAACGGAGCATTAATGGAGAGTGGGGGTAAAAGGAGCGCACCGTTGACCTCAAGCTTATCAGTTATTATTACTGTCACGAGTCATTGACGTAAAATATGGTTTCTTACCTTTTTCTACCTTTTTATTAAGCCCTGGGGACGAGGTTGTAAAACATACCTCTCCAGGAATTTTGAACACAATTTATTTTTTACACATTTGCATTTAAAAAGAAGTGTATGAGGTCCCTGCATGCCTATACACCTGTAAGCGGCTCATTCAGTTTAGAGTCCTTGCACCAGAGTGTTAATGATAGGTCTATACGATCTTTCGAAAAAAGGAAGGTCGTTCGTTACAATTTACAGACAAACTAACTTCAGAAGAGCTGAAATTTACAGGAACAAGGCCTCTTTTAGCCAACCAATGATGCATCACCAATGATGCATCATTTATGAAAATGAATGTAATTTGTTTGATGCATTTAGGCGAATACCTTGTGGTTACGAAATCTTACGATCATGAATTCCTCAACATAATTCAGTCACCAACTTTTCTCAAAATAATGCTGTGGAAAATTAAAGAAAATACCAAAAAAGGCAAGGGTGAACAATAATTATGGCCTGGTCCCTTATAATGATGGAGTGGTCATGATAAAGAAGCCCATCAGGCCCAACTTTGACCACTCAAACAGATTTCTGAAAGATTAAATAAGCAAAACTTTGCATTCACTTATGCCTATGTTGCCACACCAGGAGCCTAGAAATCGGCTCCTGGTCACACCTTGCTTTTATTGCTGAATATCATTTTAAAGAGCTTTACGAAATATTTTGTTAATAGGGGTGTTCTGAACATGATTGAAATTTAGAGATGGTGACAAAAACGAACACAAAAAAGTCACAAAAGGAAACCGCAATCTAATATTCGTGTTACACCGATATAATGGCTCCTTTGGCTGCTATGCTGACGGTTTTGAAAATGGAAGTAGTATCACAGCTAGTCCCGGGTTAGATATACCGTTTATTACCACTTTCACAGTTCCTGAGACTTAGGGCCTGTTAACATAAAGGTGGGGGACCCCAGGTAGGTGAGATAACCTGCTTAGGTGGGGTAGAAAAATAGCCCTCCTTTACATGTAATCTTACAACCCCGCCATCCTGGGGTGCAGTTTCTCAAGATTATTGAATGGTCGCTAAGCACGTAAACAAGAAAAATGCTAGTAAACCACGTCTACGCTCACTTGCTGCTCTTGCTGCAACCTTCAGTGTTGTGGCTTCTATTGTTGCCTTTAATAATTATGCCACCCGGCGCCAAAGTGAATTTTGCGCGAATTTGATGTATCACGAATCCGACCCCGACTAGCCTGGGTTACCTCACCTTGAAACGCTGACATGGCAAAATTTGACCTCAGCTGAGAGGGTTACCTGGTGTGGCAGACCGGGCTACCCACCTTGAATGTTCACCCCTCCTATCATGTAAACGTGATCAAATTAAAATGAGAGATTATATGGACAGGCGGGTTACCCCATCTAAGTGGGTTACCATGCCTACCTGGAGTCCCTCTCCTCCATGTAAACAGACCCTAAAAGTTAGCCCGGCTTCCTTTCTACAGTTTCAGCAGTTAAACCATTTACCATTTATCATTTGAGTCAATGTTGTACCACTTGAGTCTCACTTTTACGACTTGAGCTGTTATTATTTTTGGACATGAGTGCTTCAGTGCCAAATGCAGAGGCTTCATGATAAAGTGTGCTGTTTTTTTGAAGCAACCTCGTCCCCAGGGCTTTTCCCTCAAAAAATGAGTGGGGCGGGAAAAGGCCCTGGCATCGGCTGGTCACGTGTACAGCCTAAATATTCCTGAGAAGCTAATTTATATGCAACCCGCTGGTTTTGCGCTGACAGAAGGGAGCAACAATGGAAAACAATAACATCGCGAACTATGTCAATATTTTCGCGTGTGTGCGAATCAAAAGCTTAAGATCCATTTAATTGCCCATTATCCAAATGCTAGGAGTTTATGAAAGGGCAGACCGGCTCTACGTTGTCACGTACAAAATATGTCAAATGCTTCAGCGTTGAGACAAGCTGTTATGTCCCACTGTTATCGACTAGTACTTCGACTAAACTTCATCGTAACTGTGGAATTACTGAACGATCAAGCGGGAAGTGATTTTGTCCAATGTCAAACAAAAATGCGGGCCTTTGCCTTCAGGATCTGCAGTGGATTTAAACAAATTGAAGTTAATTGAAATAGAATTGTTCATCAAAATGCTTTATGAAGTCTGGTCTTCTCTAGACCATGAAACAAACAAATCTCCGCGCCGGATGCAAGTCATCCCTCCAGCCAGGAACGATGACAGGTCGCCGTTCTAAAACATTTGAAGAACTCTTATATCTTTTCTCTTCCGAGGATAAGTACAAAGGATTTTCCTTATATCAAGGGGAAGATTGACTGATCGATTGGAATCAACTACAGCTCTGTCAATTTTAAATAGACCCACAGGTTTTGTGGTTACCAGTCGTTTGATCGCAGAGGTCAATGAATTTTTAAATTATACAGGTCATACAGGATAAGTCTAAACCAACGCGTGTCGCTATGATATGGCTGAGAGTTAAGGTGAATAGAGGCTGTGTACGGCGGCCCACTTCGCAAGAAATGAAATAAAATATCAGAAGAGTTGAGACAGCGGACTTTTCCAGTACAACCTTTATGCACGTACGACCCGGGATGTACGATAGCTTGTTTGTCATTTATGCCGCTCTATAAACAGAAGTTTTACAAATGTTACCCACTGTCCCCTTCATAGAAATAGGAGAAAAGCAAAAAATTATCATAGCCAGTATCTGTGACAAAAAGGAAGTTGTAAAACTTTTCGTTAATCGTCAAGAGATATGAAAGGTCGCCCAAGATCGCGCGCTGTGAGGTTACGCATAATTTTAGCTTTTCAGATGGCGCTAATTTATTACACCCAGGATTTTAGGGTGTACGAGGAGACACGTGACCAGCCGATGCCAGGGCCTTTTCCCACCCATTTTTTGAGGGAAAAGCCCTGGGGACGAGGTTGTTTTTGAAGCTTGGGATAACTGGTTTCTTTTTTTCGTTTATGAGACCAGATTCTTTTTTGTCTGTTTTTGCTTTGTAAAGCTTAGACAAACTTCGGGAATTGTAAATGATATGACTTGTGCCACTGTGCTTGCTTCTCTGTCAAAACATGCACGTGCGTCCAGCAGACAAAGAGAGACTGAAAGGCATCCTGGCCTATGTTAAGCTGAAAAATTAATTACCTCCCTAGGAAAGAATTATTTTGGGTTCTTTCATTTCGTTTTTTGCTCTTCATGAACAGCTGTCATAAATCCCTGATAATATGTGATACAACAGGCTCTTTGACAATTTCTTTTTTCTGAAATTTTGTGTGTGAATCGCTATGCCATACGCTTTCTTTAGCTTAAAGTGACGTGTAATGACAAGTAATACTTGATAAATAAGGCTTAAGCCACGCAATAAGGCCTCCTCTAATTGAAGTACATTAGAAAAGGAGAAGAGGACCCCAGAAGCTGAGTACTTGCAAGTTTTGAAGCAAAGACGAGGCCATCTTAGAAATGACTTATGAAAATGTGGGCGGACTGTGGACTTGCTTTAAGGGCACATTAATAATCAACTTAATTATACAATCAACAAGCTAATAATGGGTGGTAATGCCAGATGTTCGACTGAAGTTGTTGTTCACAACATGAGAAGAGCATTCTGAGTGATTTAAAGTATTAAATAACAATTTTCAATCACAACACCACAGGGACCCCAGCAGGTGAAATTTACCATAATTAAATCCTGTTAAGCACGCTTTAGTGGCATATTTGTATTGGGCACCCCCTCTAATATTCATGGTACTGCAATGAGCTATCGCTGTGCAAAGTTTGGTGCTTTTGTCAACTCTG
>OZ037779.1:8619542-8647042 GCA_964035525.1 Porites cylindrica | reverse complement strand
GACGTTTTCAGCCACCAAATCATCTTAGGAACGTGCAAATAAACGTCATCGTCGACTTTGACGATAAACTGAACGTCCATTGTAGAAGCAAGCCACAGAGAGCTCATAGTCTTGAAGGCAAGCAGTGAATATGTTTCGGTGTAGTTCAGCCTTAAGATTTCCTCGTAAACGGCGCTTTCATTCCGCACGGCGGATTCAACCTCCACTTTTGTGTCATGTCCGCAAACAAACCAGTAGTGGATAACCAAGTTATTAGATGAATTAGACGGGTTTTTCATTGTTCGTATGGATGATCGTCCTCACGCAATGGTGTTATTGACCAAGAGAGACAGCCATGTCTGTCGTATGGATAATCTTCTTTCATTTTGAAAGGGTGCACTTGTAATGAATATTATTATTTGCTCGTCAGGTTCGCGAACAACTTCGATTGCATTTTTTGTAGATTGAAAAGGATGATTTTTTCTCATCGAAAGTTCCTGAAATAGCTTCTTAGAAGACGAAGATCTGCTTGGGAAAGAGATCAGTAACTCATAGAGGAAGACCGCAGCAATGAACGGAGGAAATACCACGATTAGTTTCTTTAACCAGAAGAACATCATGAGGTTTAACACGTTCTAAAATAAAGTGGAATGTTCTAAAAATGTTCTTTTCGGCATAAAACAGTGGAAAATGCGTAAAAATTGCTAAGCGACTTCTCTTACTATAAAAAATGGAAAAAATGCACTTAAATTTTTCTTTTTTACCACGTCAAATTTACAAGTGTCAGGTTTTCGGGAAAAGTAATCAAATTTTGCTGGTTTAACACCAACACAATTCTACTGACACGAAAATTGCTCCTGTTAAAGGTCTCACAAAATTTTCTGCGACCTTCCTATTCACGTAAAAATTTATCAGGGCGCAGAAATTTCTGTGCTATCAAATATTTATTTCATGTACGAGACAGCCCACAGAAATTTTAGTGCCCTTCCAAGCAGCACAAAATGTCGATTGGGCAGCAGAAATTTGTAGGTCCATCAAAATTTGATTTCAAATACAAGTTAGTTCAGAGAAATTTCTGTGCCCTTCCAAGGAGTGAAATAATTCGACTGGGCAACAAGAAGTTTCAGGGGCCGTCAGATTGAAACAACCTGAAGTCTACACAAATAAGGTTCATGTAAAAACTGAATTCTATTCCCTACCACTGGGTTAGAAACATACAAGAACAATATCAGGTACAACTTAAAATGTCACAGCTCAAAGCCGTGGTGCCAAATTTATTTTACCACAGTAAAGAGTTACAGGTTATAATTACAACTAGTAATTAGAATGAAAATGAAACTGGCGAAAGTTATAGGCTGTAAAAATGCCTATTTTTTTTTTAATTCGTCAAATATAGGGAATTTTCAGGCAGATGAGTTTTTGACGACCGTATTCAAGTGCAATCAGGTCTTCCTGATGATAAAGAATGCACAAAATAGTGCAGCGCACGATTCGCTCATTTTGCCGCTCTGCTCTGCCATACTCTGCCATTTATGGATAATTCGTTTTTAAGGTTAGCTGTGTTTCTTTACAAAGTCGATCCGATAAAAGTTTATTCAACCGAGTTGTAAATAGCTCCACGTACTTGCGTCTACAATATGCGTGCGTGGTTATTTTAAGGACGCCACCTTAGAGTTAGAGTGGCGTTATGTAATTTTAAACTTGGTGGGTAATTCATTTCACTGCCGATTAAGCACAGCAAGCGATATGACGTGTAAACTTGGAATTACTTTCGTCGACAAGTCAAAAGATTTCTACGTGGAAAAATCTGGCCAGAGTAGCTGCCGAAGAGCAAAACGGTTCTGGCTTGTTGATGTTCGCCGGAGAAAGCGGTTTCAACTCGCCGGAAATTGCTAATTGACAGGGTCGTAACATGGTATATCCGGGACCCATTGATCCCTATTTTCTTGCCGTTATTTTGATCCCTGAGCCCCATTTTCCCAAAATTTTGATCCCCGAGCCCTGATAAAAGAATTGATCCCATCCATGTTTTTACACAAAATTTTAACTTAGGCAACTTTGTATATCTCCAAATGTAGAATATAGAACATGCTCAAATGGGCTGATGAGAAAAACATTAACTTAAGCGCAAGTTGTAGGTTCTATCAGAGCTTTCTATTCTGCTATCCCTGTTGATGTTGTAGTCTTATGTGAATTTCCTCTTTCACTCTGTGTGTGTTACAGTGAGGATCACAATCAATTACCAATAGCAAAATACCTGCTTTACATGAAGTAGAAAATTAAATGATGCAAGCCACAGGTTCTACAGTTTAACAGCTTTTCTGTGTCAAGCCCATTAATGGCATTTCCTGGCTTAATAACTATTGTAGATAGTCAGAGGACATATCTAGTTGTAGGTCTTCCAGACCTACTCCTTCCAACTTCAAATCTAATAGGCTCTGAAAAGTTGTCCACCTGAGCTTGTTCCCCTTCCTCTTCGTCACCACCTGACGCAGGTGAATCATTTGATTCAACTGACCCCTGGAGCAATGCCACTAGGCCTTACTCTTCAAGGCAGCTCAAACAGAAGTTGTTTCCATCTTTTATTATTTGCACTTTCCCGATCATATACTTGGGTGAATTTCTATCATCACGGTGCCCAGTCTGGTATACAAGGGGATCTTCTTGTAACTGTTCCAGCCATCTCAAACCCATGTGATCTTCTAGGAATGCGTCACCCTGCGTTATGGTGGAGATCTTTTAAAAGAACTGCAAGGAAGAAAGGATGATATGCCTCTTGTAGTTGTGCTAGAGAGCAACTGCGTCGCCTTTTGAACAGGTAATCTCACATTCTTCGGCTGCGTCTTGAACTGTAGTTTGTCCTTCACTCCCTTGAACCTCTTTCAGCAGATCGACTTCTCCTTATGCTGACGCATTCCTTCTGAACATACTCAGAGCAAGTGGAAGTGTACCAGCTCTTTCTTTGGTCTTCCCTCTCGTTCGTTGCTGTCGTACATCCCGTCCGAATTCTTTCGCACAGCTCTGCAATGCCTTCCTTTGTCGCTCCCTTCCCTTCGCGCTTGTTTCCTCGTCCATATCCTCCTTAAGGTTCACTCTTGCCGTGCGACTTTCAAAGCCATTCCGGTGCCTTTGGACCCAGCTTTCTCTGTGTGTAATGGCTTTGAGGACCGGTATAAAAGATAAACGAGGATTGGTAGAGCCTCTCTATTGATTCTAAAAGGCAGCTGGGCCGCCGCAATGTGTAGTCGTTCAGAACGGGTGTTCTCACTCCACTAAAAAATTCAGGCTCCAAATCTAACGTAATGATACCTTTCGGGGCCAACCATTACATAAGCCCAGGCCAAAAAGCCCAAAGGGCCGAAAAAATTCTTGTAGATCAATAGTGTCACTAAAGTCTGTACATTTTGTGCAAAACAAAATAGCCACTGCACGAATGAGGTCTGAAAAAATCTTGCAAGAAAAAAATAACCCATCCCCGGCTCAAAAATCAAATAGTGGGCCCCTTACTGGTGCCCTTCATGCTGGGTGCTATAAATAATTATTAATATATTAAATTCCTGCAGACTCTGCTACTTGTACCTAGTATGCAATATTCCTTTCACCAATTCAACCCATTTATTTAAAAAAAAAAACTAAAGAAAATAAACTATAAAGGCTTTGTTACTTTTATTTCACCGAGGTAAGTCTTTGGTGTTTCACTTATTTTCACTAATTCTACACGTAATTTCAGAGTATTTATCATACAAGCGTTTATCAGTTATACAGTAATGGAATGTGTCCTTTACTTTCCCGGCCGAATACTAGTACTGGTAGGTGAACCGAACTCGGTTTCTCATCAGAGTTCGAGATAACCCTAAAACTCCATGCAATTAGAGCAGACTTTATTAAAATTGCGAGAAAGCATTTATTTTGTAACAACGCGCGCGAATTCATTGTACTTTTGTATTCTACTTTTGACGTCCACATAGGCGCACGGGAAATTTTTTGCCAGGGGGGCGGGGGGTGGGGGGGGCAGACCATTTGCCCAAAAAAATCTCCTAAGTTGCCCAAATTTTTACGAAAGAGTCGAAAAGAAATGAGGGCCATATTGCAACAACATAGGCCGTCCTGGCATATGAAGGTGGCTTGATACAGGTTTCCAGGGTCAATACCAAGTCTGAGCATAAACTACGTTGCCATAAACAAACATTTGGAAAAACTGCGACCACAGTGGTATTAAGATGAAAATTTGGCATTATCAGGGTTGCAATGACATCGGAGTTGTCATAGCAACGAAATGACTCCATTACCTATTTTACTTCAGCAATGATTCTCGGCACGGGAACCTTACAAAATCGTTCACAGGAGCTTTTTTCTCCAATACGGTCGCCTCGATGTTCGTGAAGTTTAAGCAAAACCTTAAGAGCTAGCGTTATCGAGATATTTTGCAATGAAGTTTTTATTATTAGAAATACGATAAGAAAAGGAAAATCTTGATTTTTGGCCATTATCTGTAGAAAACGAAGCGCTTTTGTCCTGCAATTTCACCTCATAGTAGTTTTAGTCTTTTTAAAAACATATGTGAAAGATCGTTGAGATAGCTCTGCTTGATTGCTAGACTCGAAAGAAGGATTAGTATGTATCGAGACACTCTTGTTAGCGGTTTTGTAAACATTTCGGTCTACTTTAACTGGCCTGTTCCAAGCGTTCAGATAGTGGAGAGCGGTGCGAAGTAAAGAAAGCGATGAAAAGTAGAGGGAGACTGGGGACACCTCTCCTCCTCCCTCGCTTTTACTTTTTGGCGCTCCTTTTTACTTCGCACCGCTCCCCACTATCTGAACGCCTGGAACAGGCTAACTTTAACAAATCAGCGAATAATTTTAAACCGCTCGATAGATTTTTTAAAAGAATTAAGATTCTTCTCGTAATTCAAACTGAGAATTAGTCAGCCACTTCTTCATTTTCATACCCGTTGAAGCGTTTTCAGTCGAAATCGCTCGGAAACGCTTGCTATGCAGGCAATACCCATTGCTAAATGCTATCTGCCATACACTGTTCTTCGAGTGGAGATGATTCTAGAAAGTTATGCGAAAGTTTATTTTAATCAATTCTCGACTTGAAATAGCCCATTCCAGCTAGTGCAGTGCAGTATAGTGCCCATAAAAAAAACCCTGCAAATATGTAAATTACTCATCACATGCTAAGCAACCACTGTAATGTAACTGGATTATTACGCCTACTTCAGGTTAATATTCAGGTCTTTAAAATAATTAAATGAACATGGAGACGTCCTTTAAAAACTGGCTTTGCCCACATTTCCTCTCGCTGGCCAAAAAATCTGAGTTGCCCAGACTTTGGGGGCGGCTGCAGCCCCCCTCGCCCCCCCCCCCCCCCCCCCCCTCCCCCGGCCCGTACGCCTATGGACGTCCATTCCAATTATTTAAGGACTTTAAGAGTTAAGTTACTGGTCAAGAAATACGAACCTCGATTTATAGTCGCCTTGTGACTTACTTGAGGCGATGAGGCAATCGGGACCTATACAGTAAATTCCGCTTTCAATGAATCGGTTTGTCTATATTTTGTCTTAGCGGTATTGTTATGTTTGATCGGCCGAAAAACTCTAGGCTTCGACCCTTGCCAGGAGTAAGTCAAGGAAGTACTTACGCACCTTTCTCTGTCACAGGATTTCTTTTTGTCCTTTTTCTTCTTCCCCATTTCTCGCAAAAAAAGATGTATAAATCGCTTTCTCTGCCTTCTGGCGTTGACAACGCGTTCAGGAGTTGCGTTACAGAGCGAAAAAAAATTGACTTGAGATTCATATTACGGTGCCATCAACAATTAATAAATTAAGAATATGATACAATGTTTTCGTCAAACAACCAGGACTTCGTATGACAGGAACTGCCGCCAACTGGAAGCAAGAATAGGTGGTTTTCATGCAATCTCGGACACGGACAATTCTATGGACACAAACCTTATTTAAGCGGACTAAAAAATATTGTGATAAGAGATTTTTAGACTGCGTAATAAATCTGATCCCTGATTCGGGCTCAAAAGCCTTGTGATCCCTGATCCCATTCTTCTGAGCCCCAAGCCCTTTCCTCTGAGCCCTGATCCCGGTCATATTTTGGGCTTTGAACCCTGAGCCCATATACCATGTTACCACCTTGAATTGAGGTCTTCGCTACATCAGTATATAAACAACCAAAAATCTATTGTACAAAAACGACAACTGTCTCTTCCGACGACATCCACTGCGCCCACCCGCGAGCTGTGATACCGTCGTTTGGATCCAACAGTGGACACGTAACGAGGAAATAGGTTCAAAATGGATTCAAACATGAATGTTTGGCCGCCAAAAAACGTTTGAATTTTGAGAGGGCGCTAGACAAATGTGGGCACACCGCTCACTATAAAGAATAGACCGAAACCGAGAAACCGCGCATAAAAAGTCTCTGGAAAAAGAGAAAAACACATCTTGCACATTAGCCTGCGCGCAGACGAAATTAAACTCTGGTTAACTCCGTCTGCGAAACAGCGCCGAAATCCTTGTTCTGGACTTCCAGCTGTGTACCCAGATTTGAGTACACGCCACGATTGGCCAGTTAAAAAAGGCCTTTGTTTTGTTTGTGGTGATCGCCAATCAGGTTGAAGGGGAATTCGAAACGCACTTCCGGTAATTCGTTGAGTCCGTTGGGGGCCCAGAACAAGGATCTCTGCGCTGCGTCGCAGACGGTACTAATCAGAGTTTAGGGACGGACCATTAGAAAAGTTATGGGGGGGCGAGGGGAATTTTCGAGCCGCAGGAATTTTTTTTCGTTATCAAATTCCTTGCATGAATTTTTCTTAGGCCGTAGCATGAATATTTTTTAAGATCAATTGGCGTGCACGAATTTTTTTTCATTTAATTTTCCCTTGCGCGAATATTTTTTTTGTACTTCGCCCCCCCCCCCCCCCCCATAAGTTTTCTAATGGTCCATCCCTTAGTTATCGTCTGCACGCAGGCTACTTGCACATTTGCATAAACAATTGCAGCCAGTTACCTATTAAAGGTTTCGTGTTTCGCCCGTGATAACTTTGCCTTTGGCTTTCACGGTGTGTCAGAATTCAGCATTCGTTACTTTAAAAGGTTACCAGCTGTTAGAAAATCTCAATCTTTAATCTCAAAGTGAAATTTTGACTCCAATACTGCAATCCCTTTATAAGTAAAATTCATTCCTATATTATGGGCGGAACGCGCTGATCAAAAATATGTCAGCAACAGGAGCCGATTTAATACTATCGGCTCCTGGCGCTGATTACTTTAATGGCTATCAAGCTTCAAATGTTTTGCGGCGAAACATGTCACGTTCACATGAAAGTCACGGAAACTACAGACAATCAAAGAAAGACTATCGTCAACTCCTGGGTACGTTGTTTAGAAAATAATCAACTTGAGTTATCACCTCTGGTTTTCCCACAAAAATGATAGAAAATACTACTACTGTTCTGGAAACACAATACTTTTGTTGTTGTTTATTGCACTTTATTAACAGTTATTTAGGTATATATTTAAAAACAAAACAAAACAAAAAAGAAAAAAAAGGAAGATGGAAAAAAGAAGGTCCTTAGCAGAATTTGAACCCAGTACCTTCGCGCTGATCCGACTTCACATAGCCATTGCATAGCCATTGCTCCTCAATTGATTTATTTTTACATTACGAATCATTTCTTGAGAAATTAGATTCCCTCGGCCTAGAATATTATCTGCTAGGTGATTTAAACTGTAACCTGGCCTCTGCACAATATGATTTAAATACTCGACGCTTATGTGAAATTTCTGATTTATTTGGGCTTCAACAGCTTATAACTGAACCTACTCGCATAACGGAATCCTCTTCAACATTAATTGATTTAATTTATACAAACTATATTGACAGGGTAGTCTGTTCCGGAGTCTCTCATATTGGTATCAGCGATCATAGCCTTATTTACGTTTATAGGAAATTATCTCTCACTTTTCCTTCAAAAGGGCACTCAACCATTTCTTATAGAAATTTCCAAAATTTTAATAGAGAGAGTTTTCGTAACGATATCGCTCAGCAAGACTGGTCCTGTAATGTTTCTGAAGATCCAAATGTTTTGTGGACTGACTGGAAAACGAAGTTTTTGGATATTGTTAATATTCATGCGCCACTCCGAACTAGACGTACTAGAACAAATAAAGCACCCTGGATCAATTCAGAATTAAAGAAAGGCATGCGTGATCGTGATGCTGCCAAAAGAAAAGCAATTACATCGAATGATCCACACGATTGGAAAAGGTACAAAAAGTTGCGAAATATAATAAACAATGACATCAAAATTTCTAAAGCATCTTATTATTCTAATGCATTTATTCAATCTAAGGGTAATCCTCGAAAAACGTGGCAAACCTTTAATGAGCTTACATCCCGTCGTGTGAATAATACAACGGTGAAAGAACTGAAATTGAATGATACCATTATCTCTAATTCTAGTGAGCTTTCTGATGCTTTTAATGACCATTTTTCAACAATTGGGCCCAGACTTGCTAATGAAATACCTCTAACTGCTGAAAATAATTCAAGTTATATCAATAATATAAAGGTAAATAACAACAATTTCAGCTTCTCCTCGACTAACTGCAGCATTGTTTTCTCACATCTAAACAAATTATGTAGATCTAAAGCAACTGGTCTTGATAATATTTCTGCTAAAATTGTACGTGAATGTGCTGATCTTATTTCAGTTTCACTATGTGATCTCTTTAATAAATCTTTAGTCTCTGGTATATTTCCTGATGATTGGAAATGTGCTAGAGTTACTCCGTTGTTCAAGGAAGGTGAGCCATCTGATCTGAATAATTATCGACCTATTTCAGTCATTTCCGTTATAGCTAAAGTGTTTGAAAGGATTGTTTATGATCAGTTGTATAACTTTTTGACCAATGAAGATATCATTTCTAATCATCAATCGGGTTTTCGCTCGTTACACTCAACTACAACTGCCCTTCTGGAAGCTACGGATAATTGGGCCTTTAATATTGATCGTGGCAATGTTAATACTGTGGTTTTCCTCGATTTAAAAAAGGCTTTCGACACCGTTGACCACGATATCCTTCTAGCTAAAATGAACCTTTACGGAATACAAGGTACAGCTCTTGATTGGTTTAGGTCGTATTTAACTAATCGTACACAACGATGTCTTGTTAACGGTTCTCTTTCTAGAATCTGCTCTCTTAAATGTGGGGTACCGCAAGGAACAATCCTTGGCCCCCTTTTATTTCTTATTTATATTAATGACTTGCCAAACTGCCTTACTTCGTGCCAGCCTAGAATGTATGCCGATGACACCCACATTACTTATGCTGGCGTTGATGTGAATTCAATACAGTTAACTCTGAGTCACGATTTAGATAACCTAAACAAATGGCTTATTTCCAATAAACTTACTTTGAACACTTCTAAAACTGAATTCATGCTAATTGGCTCCAGACAAAAATTGAGTACTTTGTCGAACCCACTTGAGCTCTCGATTAATAATGTTCCGATAGAACACGTTTCCTCTGTCAAATCGCTTGGAATATTTATTGATGAAAATCTACGGTGGCAAACACACATTGATAAATTATCTAAAAAGGTCGCTTCCGGAATTGGAGCAATAAAAAGAATTAGACCTTTTGTCCCTCCACCTACCCTTCACTATATATACAACTCACTAATTCAATCTCATTTCGATTATTGCAATCTTGTCTGGGGTAATTGTGGTAAAACATTATTTGACAGGCTACAGAAGCTTCAGAACCGTGCCGCTCGCGTTTTAACCTTCTCTAGCTATGATGCTGATGCTAACCGTTTGATTAGACAACTCGATTGGAAAGACTTGAGCACTCAATTTCAAATACAGAAATCCATAATGGTATACAAGTCTTTAAATGGCCTTGTTCCTGAATATTTATCATCTAAGTTTGTTAAACGAAATGAAACGCGTTACTCCCTGAGGGACTCTGTTAACAAACTATTTGTCCCATTTCCGGAACTAATTTCATGAAAAACAGCTTTACTTATAGCGGAGCAGTTCTCTGGAACAGCCTACCCTGTCATGTGAGAGAAGCCGAATCTCTTAGTCAATTTAAAAGATTAGTTAATGTTCATTTTTAATGTTATACACGGCATTCATGAAAAACAGGTTTTAGTTAGATTAGTTGTAGTCAGGTTTTGAATTTTGTTTAGGATAGTTAGGTTATTTTTAATTTTTTAAATTCCTGATGGATTTTACCGTGTTTAAATAAAGATTGACTTGACTTGACTTGACTTGGCCACTACGCCATTGAGGATGATCGCGTGACTTCGTGAAAAGTCTCAAATTTAATGCCTTTTCCATGGAACTTCCGCCGGCAAACGATCGAGCCATACTTAACCAATTGAAAAAACGACTCGAAGCAATCGGATGAAATTAAGGCTAATTGAAACCACGCTACTGACAGTAAAAAACAATGTAAACGCATTTCATAGCAATGAAAGAACATATGCGATATAATACAAAGCCGACACAACTCCTCCGCGAAATAGGACGCAAAACATAACCTTATGTTTTCTTATCTCGATTTCCGCTGTCATTTTAAAGCTGATGCTCTAGCCTGAGTATCAGGTGGTTCTGCGGGAAAAGGGGAAAGATGGGAGCGAAAACGGGAGACATCTAAAATCTCCTCTCCCCTAGCCCCTTAGGAAGGCCTGATACTCAGGCTACTAACGCTCAAAATCACATCCATTTCCCCCCGTGATCTTTGGGAGTCCTTAAGAAGAAAAAGAAGAAGTGCCTTTATATACATCCATTCGTACACATAACCTACTACATGTACATTACTACAAGGTAGGAGATCAAGCCAGCGTCGAAGTTGAAGGAGTCGAAGAGCAAATGCTCATCTTCTCGTCAAGTTTAACGCCTGGACGAGTCAAAGGCTCTTGAATCGTATTAATCTGAAAGATTCCTGCGTGTCTTCAATTTGGTAAGACCTCTATCCTCAAACCGTGCTGTAGCGAACGATGCACGCTCTCAGCGAGGAATTTGATGCCACCGAACTTCGGCGAGCGCGTGCTTCTTTGGAAACGATAGATCTTCGCGCTCTCGAGTTCGGACCCGATTAATTACGAAGTGCGTCTAATACGAGTGAGTGACTCATTTGCATATCCCTGTCTCTGCGATAACTCGTGGTACGCTTGCGCGTACCCACGAGTTAAAAATGACCTTTGCAGCACTCGCGCGAACTTTAAATAGATTTTAAAAAATTATCATAGGGCACAGGGGTTCGCTCTCTTAGCTGATTCTCCCTTGCACTTTATTCTTTTTGTTCTGCGTTGGGATTAATTAAACTTTTGTCACTTAACCATAGACGCTCTGAAGTCCTATTTAGTTTCTTACTTCTTTTATCGTTTTATTTTTTTATGTATATTTTTTATTATATCGAGTTTGCGTGCAACGTCCTTCCCACCCGGAAACAATAGGAATCATTGATGACAGATAACAAAAAGGTAATATTGACCTGCTCTAAATTAAAAGTGGAGCAAATCCATTAAGATCGGTCTGTAGCGGGCTAATATTTAGTCGTTGCAGTTGAATTCCGTTGCACCGTTTTAGCTATGTATCAATAACGCTTGCAAGTAAATATAGAGTTCGTGGCTGAACTTTCCATCGCCAAAGGAAAGTAGTCCAATCGTGTAAGGCCTCGGGCAAAGTGGTGGCTTTCCGACGAGAAGTGAAAAATATTACGTTTCTACCCAAAATGGACTCCTAAAGTCGCCAAAAGATGGCGCCGAACGTTTCATTGTTTCTAGTGCGTGATAACGATCACTCTGACGAAAAGAAATGAGGGAAAAGCTGGCTGTCAGTCAGTCAAGGTACTAAAGATGAAATCTTGAGGGTAGAGTTATTGACGAGTAATGATTTTCTTAGGCATTTCTAAGTTTCTCACATATTTATTTCCACATGTGACCGCGTGAGTATAACCGATACAATCCTTATGAAAACCTTCACTGAGATGGAATACTTTCTAGTGATCATGAGATTATGCAATGCTATCGTTCTTTCAAGTGACATACTGCTGTGAAATATCCCACGAGCGACTTGACTTTTTTAAGTATACACACGATCTTTGAGGCTGGTCGGCATTATTTCCGGGCTCTTTCATGCTATCTGTTTCAGAAAAGATACTGTACTGGTCTTGCACTCCGCAATGTTATTTATTTGCAATGTTTTACATAGGATCAGCGGCTTGTGTAGCAGTTAGAGCAGGATTCGACTGCATGTTAATCGACAAAAGCTAGACGAAAACAAGGTTAATTGAAAGAAGTCGCGGCCAGAAGGATACCTGCATATTACAGAATGAACTTTTCCAACTTTGCACAAATCGAAGGTGAAAGATCAATTGACACCTATTAATATACGTCAATACAACTGAGGTATTTTGCTGCACACAAAGGGGTGTCTCGAAAACACAGACCTAGAAAACAATTTTTAATGATGCACTAGTGAGCAGCACACTACACTTCCAGTGAACATTTTCACTAGGAAGAAGGAGAAACCATGCTCGCCCGGGGAAACGAAAATTTTCGTGCCCCAGGCGAGAATCGAAATCGCGACCCTCCAAATACGTTCTAACCACTGAACCGACCAGGGCTCTAGCGTTAGTGAAGTCGGAATTCTACTATACCAGCAGAGTGTACTACACTTCTGTACTGGGAGCTGAGTGCACTGCACTTCTATGCTCAGTTTCTCGTGTGGCTTCTTCTAGTTTCAGTAAAGTAATTTTTAATGATGCACTAGTGAGCAGCACACTTACACTTCCAGTGAACATTTTCACTTGGAAGAAGGAGGAGCCATGCTCGCCGGGGCACGAAAATTTTCGTTGCCCCAGGCGAGCATGGTTTGTATAGTCTTAAGAGCGTCTGCGACGCTGGCAACTTTACTTCCATGACGATGGTTTTCCCACTAACGTAGTAACGCAATAGTCACAAACAAGTATGGCCGGTAACCGGTCAAGGTGTTGAAAGCACTAAATGGCCGGCAGTCCCATATTCTCGGTAAATTTCACAAAATCGAAAGATTCTAGCTAATCTAAACTATCATATGTCGATTAAGACAAGTCAAGCGATCCTGAAATGCCCTTTACGCTGGGCTCAGATGACGAAAACATGTTAAGTGACACTGGAATTTTTCGATTTTGTGAAATTTACTAAGAATATAGAACTGCCGGCCATTTAGTGTTTTGAAAACCTTGACCGGCAGTCGAGCTTGAAAAAGTTCTAAGTGTCACTAAACACAGTTTCGTCTTCTGAGTCCATCGTAAACCAAACACTAGACTTGAGATCTATAAAGCATTTCAGGATGGGTGTCTACAAAACGATGACCTAGAAAACGAAGATCCTATAGCTACGACCTAGAAAACGACGACCTAGAAAACGATGACCTAGAAAACGATGACCTAGAAAACGACGACCTAGAAACGACGACGGGAATGAGGTAGCTCGGAGGATTAAGAGGTTAGAGGGGTACAGAAGTCGGGAAATAAGAGGACGGTAGGAGGAAATTATGAACGGGTGAGAGGTGGGCGAAGAAGGAAAATTACAGAAAAATAGTAAATATTATTTGTAAAAAAACGGCTAAGGGTATGAAGCCAAGGAATAAAACGGTGGAAATGAAAATGCAAGGTACGCAAGGTCTCCCTTCTGTTTCGTTTATCAAACAGGCGTTGCCTGTTATTGATAGATTTATTTGATGACAAGAATCATGATTGACATTAATTCTATACATTGATTTAAAAGTATTAGGTCCTGTTTGATTTATGTGGGCTTCAACTTCCCGCCATAAACGACGCGCCGGCGAGGCAGTGTATATTATTTAGATTTGATGGAAATTTGTTTAAATTGATATCAGGATAATAAATAGGTCAAAGCAAAGCTTTTGCTCCCAGTAGTCAGTCAGGTTGAATCATGACTTCATTGACCATACTAAAGGAAAATTTGACTTGAGAAACTTTTTTAGCGGAGCTCTCACGCGTGCGCGCAAATGGAGCACATTTGGTAACAAATTTGGTTACCTGGGCTCAGTTGCTCAAAGCATGGTTAGCTTTAACCAGGGGCACCCAACGAGAATATAGTTCAAAACCACTTAAACATAGAATTGTTAAACGTATTTTAGTATTTAAACGGTAGATATAGGCATATTTTTATCCCCTAAAAATTTTTCATCTGTTCGGATTTCCTAGCTGAACGTTAAGTGATCCGAAAATTATAGGGATCAAAACTTACCTTTTCGAAAATTTCAGCCACCAAAAAGGCTCCCGAAAACTCTAGGTGACCTTTTTAGGGTAAAAATCCGTTAAAAATATGCAATTATACCATTTTTTAGAGGTTCGAAAATCCTAGGAGAGGCAGGCAAGCAAGAAATTTTACAACAAATGTTCCGAAAATTCTAGATGTCAAATCATCTTCCGAACAGATAATTTTCCGAAAATTGTCGTTGGGTGCCCCTGTTTAACCATTGGTTGAGCAGTATCAAAACCGATACGTTGTCAAGGTATTAAACGCTGGTTAACGCTAACCATTCTTCGAGCAACTGGGCCCTGGTCGCTATTCCATTCAAGCAAAACGTCTGGTTTAAATTCTTGGGCAACTTTCAGTACCGAATGGAACAGCATTCTCGCGATGTACCGTATTTATTCGATTAACCGCCCTGGGCGCTTATTAAATTTTTGGTCCTTGAGAGTGGGCACTTATTCGAGGCGGGCGCTAATTCGAGGTTGGGCGTATACCCAAATTTTCGAAAATTATTTTCGGGAACTTTTCTTTCAGCATTCAACTTTGCTCCCGAAGTCTAAAATTTCTGGTTGAATGGTTCGCATTTCGGAAAAGTTTCCGAAAGTCTGGGAACTTTTCCGGGAAAATACTGTACCAATTGCCGCTGTTTCCAAAGTTTCTTAAGTTTTGTTGGTTGAATGGAAAGCGCACAAAATGCATCCAAGAAATTTTGGCTCTGAGAGAATCGTCCGCACGTACTACGTACGATGTTCAAGAAAGTGTGCTGCACGTGCAAATTAGACCTATTGACCTTAGCATTACCTACAACTAGCGGCTAGGAGCGATTTGGATGGGTGTTTAGCGCGTATGATAAGATTACACTGACATTTACTATGAATATGACATTTGCATCTTAATAGCGAAATAAGCGAACAGGGACAGGGCCTGCAAGCTTACGCGGTTCACCTCTAACCAAACTTCTCTTCAAGTGTCTCCCTTTTCCCTTATAAAGGTCCTCTGCTCACGTTTTTTTTTTCTTTTTCCAATTTTTTTTTGTTTGACTATTATTTTTAAAAACTGGTCGCCGTTTTCTAGGTCATCGTTTTGTAGGTCGTCGTTTTCTAGGTCATCGTTTTCTAGACACCCTTTCAGGATTGCTTGACTTGTCTTAATCGACATATGATCGTTTCGATTAGCTAGAATCTTTCGACTTAGTGAAATTTACCGAGAATATGGGACTGCCGGTCATTTAGTGTTTTTAACACCTTGACCGGTTACTGGACATATAGCCACAGCGTTTCATTTTCGCTGCGGACAAGCCAAGTTGAGCCAAGCACACTTTTACGTAAACTCTATACATTTTCTAAAAGTTCGATACTTCCCTGGCCACCCTCGTAGACCCAGGGGCAGATAGTGAGGGCGAGGGAAAGTCTAAACGGGCGGAAAAATATGGCACGAAGAAAAGTAAACAACGGCGAGAAGAGCCCCTGGGGACAATGTCTTACCAGACCAGTTCCAAACGGTCGCCGCCGTTCTCGCTTCTGATTGGTGCCAGAAAACTTTTGTGTTTTTCTGCCCAATCAGAAGCCAGAACGGCGGCGACCATTTGGAACTGGTCTGGTAAGACATTGTCCGCAGGGGATCTTCTCGCCGTTCTTTACTTTTCTTCGCGCCATATTTTTCCGCCTGTTTAGACTTTCCCTCGCGCCCCCACTATCTACCCCTGGGTCTCAGAGGTTGTTCCCCGGCAAAATTGACAACATACCGCTTCCTCGAGTTTTTTCTTGAAGCTTCTCTCCCGCTACAATAGAATTTCAAAAAAGTCCAGTTCGTCCGATTACTACTTCCAAGCGCCCGCTACGCAGGCTATCAAATTTCGTGATTAGCTTGGCTCAACAGCGTCATGCGTGTCAAGTATGACAGGACTTGTCAACGATCAATTAAAATAATTAGCACAGAAAAAACTTTTTCGCTCCAAAAGTTTGCAAAAAAACCCATTTTTTTCCTGTAATTTTTTTTCAAAGAGTGCAATTAGGAAAAATCCTCAGAATTACAAGGACACAGGGCGAAAACAAACACGGTGACCCTATCTTTTTATTGCAGTTTTGGAATGTCCTGTATATGGCTGACATTTGTATCAAGTTTGAAAAAAAAAAAAACAGCCTGAGGATAGTACATCATTTTCAAGTGAATTAACTTAAAATAGGGACACCACATTATGTGGTAGCTTGCGAACTGCAGACATATTTCCGGTCGTCGCTTCTCTCCCTGCGAAATAATAATAATACGACCGGAAATACGTCTTCAGTTCGCAAGGGCTACTTATGTGGACACCAATGGGTCCCCTGGTGTCCGCATTAACGGGGTTTGAGCCTATTCCACGCTCTCAAATAGTCCCCCAAGCAAAGAATTTGTTTCTCAGTTTATATTGAGCTTTAAATGAAGTCTATTTGACTCTTAACGTTTTCTATAAACTTTCGCAACAAATTTTTGAACTACATTTTTAAAAATGTCAATTGTTGTGTTTCTTTAAAATATGGATCTCATTATTTGAGTATCAATTCAATCCTGCGAGGATTCATTTGCAGCACTATAGTGGGGTCTGTGGGCATGTTCCCCCAAAAAGTTTGGAAATTTAGAGCGTCTAAAATCACTGGAAAAGCGTTTATTTCTATCAATCCTAAGAGAATTTTATCATTTCTTTATTACCATTGTGTTAGTTTTCTTCGCAAAAAGGGACATTAAATAAGAAAATTTTGTTTGCTTTTAACACAAAGATCAGGGTCGGCTAGTAGGGGTAGTGGTATACCAGTATGCCCGCAAAAATTCGCAAAAATACCCCAAAATACCCAAAATTATACCCAGGTATACTTTACACCTGAAATTCAAAGAAAGTGATATTAATACCGAATACCCGTATTTAAGCTGCAATATACCGTATACCCGATTTAAAAAGCCCCTGCATACCGTATACCCCAAAACCCTGGCCTACCCTGAAAGATAACTGAAAAGTAATTTAATTTTATAAATGCCAACAAAAATATTAATATAAAATGAAAAAAAAAATCCTGGCGAAATTTTTGTGACGATATAACCCGCCCAGCCCAATAGCTCCGCGGTCCCTGGTGTGGCCGTTTCACACAGGCTTGCTGTCATTACTTATTATTTCTTTTTTCATTTATCTTTTTAAGCTAAAAGCAATAAAATATCTCAACGGCAGTTAATTCCATGCATCAATGTATATAGAAGGGAACCCTGAGGAAATTTTTGGTTTTCTTAATGTTGTAATCAAAACTTTCAAACCGGCAAATTGACTCTGTCTCCATTTAAGTGTATGTTTTTTAGTCCTTTTTCGTTAAGCTAATTTAGAGACTTATACACTATTTAAACATATCCCCTATTTGTTTCTTACAGCTCTGAGAATGGCGTCATAGTTAGACGCTAAAATGACGGCTATTTCCATGTTTCTCATTATAGTTTCCATTTAACAAATTTCTTCTCATCAAAAAACTCCATTTTTAAAACCCTATTTTATCACTAGCATCATGATCCCCGTGTCTAACTCCTGGTTAAAGAAACTCTTCGTGACATTTTATTTGTTTATTACTGCAGTCGTCCTCTGTACCTTAAAACACATCCTTATTATGCACAAGTCATAATCAGGAACTTTCATCTAAAGAAAATCTTCCGTTTCAGTCGACAAGAAATGCAATCCAACTCGTCCAAGTGGACGAGCAGCTAATGATATTGATTACAAGCGCGCCGTTTTATACAAGCAGAAAACTAGCCATGCGACAGACGTGGCTTGTCAAAAAAATTATATGAAAATAGAACAGGAAATTTCATAAATTATCATACACAAACTGTGTTAAAACAGTTAAGAGCGGTTTTCTGTAAGAACCGACTAAGGGTATGCAAGATAGAAAAATCCGATTTTCCTTGGTGAACTGTTTCTAAAAATATAACTCTCGGATCGTTTGGGGTTTTATTTATTTTTTACCCAATAATTCTACCTAAAGGATTACCCCTTTCTTGCTTATTTTACGCAGATGATTTAGTTAAAGCAAAATATCCTCAATATTGCAACAAATGGTTACTAAAAATAGATCGTAAAATAACAAAATTACTCATATTCCAAAGACAAAACCGTTAATCAACACGAGATAAATAAACCTTCTTCCTAAATGGGAATCAAATCACGAATGTCACAGAATACTCTTATCTGGGCATAGCATTTAATTCAATTGGAAGTTTCTCAATTTCCAAACAAGACTGCAGAGAAAACAAGAAGATAAATATTTGGTGCACCTCCAGTGGCTATATGCAATAAACTTTTTGATGCCCTATTTCTTCCTATATCACTATACAGTTTTGAGGTATGGGGTAGTTATGATAGAACTGATGCTAAGAAATGGGAAAAGAACCCAAGAAAAAAATTCGCACGCAATTTTACAAACATTTTATTGGCCTAAATAATAGAGCAACAAATATTATATCTCGTAATGAAGCAGGAAGTCTATCACTTAAATCTCACATTAATATAAACGTTATAAAATTTTGGTTACATCTTGTTTGTCTACCTGATTCTAGTATTGCAAAGCAATGCCTTTTACTTTCAAGTTAAATTTTCACGAAATCATGAAGCCTCGCTGTAGCTGGCGCTAGTATTCTTGTAGAGCCAAAATTGGTCAGTTAACTCGAAGCTGCCGAAAATAAAACTGGCAAGCATAATCACAGATTACTTCAAAAAGGATCAAATGAACATGTTGCGATTTTACAAAAAATTGAATTTCTATTCCACTTTTAAGACTGATGTCAGTAGATCAGAATATTTAGACCTTACTACGTCAGTTGATGGTATTATACTCTGGTTGTTGATCTGATTGGTCAATTACGTCGCGATGTTATTGGTCGTCTGTCAGTTAAGCCGTGATGCTATTGGTTATGAAGACTCGTAATCAGTAATTGGTGCGTTTCGATCCGTCTATTGTCACAGTAAAACAGTCGTCTATTGTTAGTCAAATTGTCAGTTCTCCAGTCGTTCTCTCGTAGTTAATTTTGCTTGATCTCGTCAATAAGTCGTTTGTACGGCGCTGGTAACTGTTGGCTACAATTCAGTGGCGTTTTTTCTAAGTTCGTAAACCAGCTTTCTAAAGTAAGACGTTGATAGTAGTCTGTAGAATACGTTATACATGCCGCAGAGTCCCAGTCAATTTGATGTTTCGTCTGTAAATGGTGCTCAGCAATGTGATTGTTGACGTCACCACTCCTCGTTGCTCGTTTGTGTTCGGTCAGTCGTGTTCTAAGGTTTCTGCCGGTTTCACCAAGTTGAGAAGCCTGGCAGTCGCAGCATTTGATCTTGTATACTATCAACGTCTTATTTGGATCAATATTGTTGGAAAGAAATACAACTTGTTCCGATTTTTTCAAGTCTACGAATTTGGAGTACTTGGCTTCCACGTCTTGAACAAAGTGTTGTCTTAAATTTTAATATAAATTACGTTCGAATAGAAAATTAATTTCATTCTCTACTCTATTCGACGAGCAAAGCTAACACATCCTACGATTCTCAGGGATTTTAGGAAGATGGTATCTATCAGTTCCAATTCTTAACTTGTAATTACTTGATCGTAATTTTGCTACTGCTTGGCGATGTTTTTCATTTTCAGTGATACAACTCACTTTGACTCTAAAGATGCCTACCGCACAGGTTGTCGATACGTCAGTCACTGTCAACAACAGTCCTATTCAGGACTAGGTTCACCCGGGCGATCAAACTCAACCTACTTTTGAACGTTGTTACCGTTGTTGTCAATATATCTGAATCACTTAGCCAAGCTGCCAAGCCTCTTATTAAGCTCAGTCAGTTCTTTCGCGTGGCGATCAACCATTTCTTTCAATAGACTGATGTTTTCTTGTATATTTTTTGGTGATTTGTCAAGTCTGGTTGCTTCATCTGTGACGTCCTTTGCTTCATCATGGTACCTGTCAGCTCTTTCTTCTTCGTTGTTTTCCAAATAGTGTTTTTTCAGGTATTCCACGATCAAATCTTTCAATGTCTCATTTCGTTTCTGTATATGGGTTGCCTAAAAATTATATGAATTAGCAGTCGGTCACTCTGATATAAATTCCTCGTAGTTTAAATCAATTATATAGCTGCTATTTCCAATTTCTAACGATTAGCTGTAATAAAATCTAATAACTGTGACGGTCACGTCCAGGAAAGTAACTACTGGAAAATATAAAATGGGATGGCGACGCCTATTTCCCTTTCGTAAACGGTCGTTGCCATTTTTAACGGTCGATGCCACCATTGGTAACCAAGCCTTTTGTCATGATAGATGTAATATATTCTCTGGATTAAGGGTACAATAAGACAAATGATACGTTTTTCAATAGTCTTAGAAAGAGCGACTTTGAAGCCCAAGTTAAATTTACGTCAAAAGCAAGAGAGCCATGGAAAGGGCTAGGGTCATCTCACCTGTTATTCACTTAAGGGAGAAAGATTGGAATAAGAAAGGTCCCGGTTCGACTCTGAGTTGCCATCGTCTCTCTTTTTAAGAGGACCACTCTCAATAACAGATCAGAAATTTTGAAGTGTCTTAAAAAAAGTAGCGACCCTTCACGACAGGGAAGTTTGCAGTGGCGTGATGCCAGACAAAAGATACTAAGGGACGGACCATTAGAAAACTTATGGGGGGGGGGGGGGGTGGGCGAAGTACAAAAAAAAAATTCGCGCAAGGGAAAAGAAAATTAAATGAAAAAAATTCTTGCACGCCAAGTAACCCTAAAAAATATTCTGGCTATGGCCTAAAAAAAATTCATACAAGGAATTTGATAATGAAAAAAAATTCCTGCGGCTCGAAAATTCCCCCCCCCCCCCCCCCCATAAGATTTCTAATGGTCCGTCCCTAAGTTCAGGTTTTGTATTATTGTTCCTCATATAAACCTAACTGGAATGGTTGACTATTTTTTCATTTCATTAATCACTAAGCAAATCAGGTCACATGACATTGTTTATTTTTCATTTTTTCTTAATAAAATAACTTTTTTTTCCTTTCAGCAGCGGAAATACTTAAAAAGGTAAACCAAATCAAACATTTGGTTCGATTTTAGTCTTAGTTGACATTCCTCCCCCACATGGAATTTGTTTTTTGAACATCAATAAAACGCCACGATTCAGGTGAAAGCATCAGTTCAATCCTAGTCAAGTAAACTCATCAAAATAAAGTTTCCTCGAATAAATTTTAATGATTTTATCATTATATAAAATGTATGGTTTCTAAAGAAAAAAAGTTTAAACCTCATGGGTGGGGTCCATAACAAAAAGTGAGCCACGCCTTAAAATGCTTGAGATATTTCACTAGATAAACCGCTTCAGCGTCGAGACGAAAACTGAAGCAAATCAAGTTTTGAACACAACAATGCAATCTATAGGTACCTTTACACCATCTCCCTGGCTATTTCTCTCCTCATTTTGCTACAAAAGACAAAAAAATTATTAATGAAACCTTAACTGGCAATCTAGTCATTATCCAGTAAAGGTTGTAACAACAGGTAGTGACTAAAAGAAACGTTCAAGCTAGATTTTTGTCTTAAGACGTACAAAGGCACATACTGTGACTAAATCAGGGTGGACGCCAAAATCAAAGGGAATTCGGGTCAAAGCCGATGCTATAAGACATTCCATGGACAGCCCTAAAACGGTGGATGGATGGCCAGAAGTTGTCAAAAGCAAAGAATAGGAACGGTAAGTTTTGATTACATTTTGAGGTTAAAAATCAGTGTAAAGTAGAGTCAACGAAAGTTTCCCTTGGCCTGTACCAGGTGAGTAATTCCCCTGCGCAATAATGTTAATAGTGGATTAATCTAGTTAGTGGATATCGAAAACTGAGAGTATTTAATTTATGTATCCAGCGTAGATAGGGTATCAATATGGAATTTTAAAATCAAACCTGGTTAAAACATGGGCATTTCTCAACTGAGATTCTCAAACACCAGCCAAAAAACTTAAACAACCCAAAAAGAGTGTAGTAGATTAGGTTTAAAGGCGCTGGTATCGTGCTTCCTTTGTCAATCCACTCCAGCCACATCCTTGCTCTTGAAAACTTCCATTCAACATCTGCATTGTCCTACATAAGGAAATGATGATATCTGAAGCATCGTGTTTTTTCCAACCTCCCCTTCCCTCTCCATATATAAGGCTTCAGTAATTCTTTCAATGACGGGAGTTTCTGCACTGAGTATCAGCTAGTTTCTAGAATTGGGGTCTGGATTTTGAGACACATTCACTAAATTCCATGTAAACACACTATTTTCCGCCGCGATGACAAATGAATCTATTTTCATTGATGTGTTAGTTAAAATAATTTGCTAGATTTTCAAATAAATGAAGAAAGACCCTGAGAAATCATTTCATTTGCTTAAGAAATCATTTTTGTTTTTATCATATGTAGCAAGAAGAGGAAAAACGATCCATGTAATCATCACCAAAGATGTGTCCCTATTCTGGTCCATCTCAGTTCTTGAGTCTTTTCCAATAGGCCATTTCCGAGTTCCCCCGGCCCTCTGTTTCAAAACGAGGGTAGGTGCGCAGCCTTTGATATGGAAATGATTTTTCATTCTCATGCACATAAAACTCATTTTCACAAGGAAGGTAATGTGCACCTAGCCTCAGTTTGAAAGTGAGGGTTTTTGGAACTCGGAAGTGGCATATTAGTTGGTCTCAAACGTTTTGCAAAGGATGAAATATGGATATATTTCAGTGAGAAAAGTTTTCCTCTTGAAAAAGATCAAGATACAATTTGGAACTGAACTGCAATCTTGTTTTTTACTGAAACAGTGGCATTCAGAGACGTCACAAAAGCACTAACGAATGGCTTTTTGGATGGTTGATATTCAACCTTTAATCCTAAATTTTGTTTTCTTAAGCGAGGAGTCAAGCCTTTGAGGCCACCGCAGCCCGAAACTCTGGACTAGTCAATCTTGTTTCTCTATAGTGAAACTGGGTTTTCGAGTGCGAACGTTCGTTTATAGATAAACTGACGGTCACAACTGCGCCTTCTTTAGCAAGCGACAGCACGGCTCTAATAGGCCTGTGTCCTATCAACATTCCCGGCATGCTCAGAAAACATCTTACTCAATTCATGAAGAGATGCAGAGTCTTTCTCGAGTATGCTAAAATCGACCAAGCAAAAGAACGGCTCTGTTGGCAGGGTGGCCTTCTGTTTCCAAGCCAGGTGGGGGGGGGGAGGTGGGGTAGTACTCTCTTAAATAAGACATATAACTATGCGCCGCCCCAAAAGTTATGGGTATTGCGCCATTTCGGTCTAAAAAGGGCTATACATTTTGCCCATTTTGGTCTGGAATCGAGTATAGTTTTTCAATGAAGGAACTACGGAAGTGTATGAACATATTTGTCGTTTCAATTCCAAGTGCATAAGGAAGAAAAAGTAATATACGAATTCTAAGTGGTTTGAGAGATATTTTATTTGGCGTTCTAATCTAAGTAATGATGACATAATTACTTAGAGGCCAGGTCTCAAAACGGGTGTGAAAATGACATTTTTTAGCCTGAAATAAGGTCAGGATTGGGAGAACCGCGCGGCACTGCACCCCCACCAAGAATTCCCAGGAGTACCCCGGGTTTCCCAGGTATCTGAGATGGAAGCCTTCCGTTCCATCATAAGCGGATTTCTACTGTGCTCATGGCGTCATTCTACTACTTCTACCAGAAACCTTCAGAGTATTGCTTTCTCGTGCAAATTAAGGCTTTTGTTATTTAAACCTCACTGGGACTACCGAATGGACCTCTTTAGCTTGGGGGTTTTGTTTTCCCGATAGAGGTCCCAGGGGAACTTGAACCTTTGTCTTTTCGTAAATTATGTGCGCGCACGCACATAACTAGAGCGTTTTCACTCACGTTTCCAGAATCTATGCTAATTTATTGGACAAAAGAAAGCATTTACATGAGAAAAGAGTTCAACTCCCAGAGGATTTTCTTAGTACACCAACATGGCCGCTGTTTCATTGTTTTGGAAAACCAATATGGCCGCCGTGACGTCATGTGAAAACGCTCTATAATGACCTCTAATGGGAAAACAAAACATACAAGCTAGAGAGACGTTATCGTGCAAATAGCCCATTATTTTTATTTTTTGGGCAATGACATGTCTAAACAGAATTATCTTTTTAACATTTGGGGTTGAACAAAACTACTACTCTCTCACCATGATCTTCTCGAATGAGTTGTTCATCATGGCAATCAGCATGTTCAAGGCTACAATCACAGTACAGATCACGTACGCCATCAAAAACAGACGACCAAAGGCAGACGTGAGATGAAAACTGGGATCTTTGACAGTGATATCACCTTCTTCAACGAGACCGAGCAACAACCAAAACATGGCCAATAAGGAATTGGGGTGGCTGGGAATGAAAAGAAAAATGGAAACGTCAAATCCCGTTGATACGGGAACGAAGGGAAGGGTATCCGTATTAATGAGAGGTGCCCTTACTAAACGGGTCATGTTATTCATCATAAGTAAAAATTACACATATATTGAAAAAGAATATAAAGAAATGAAACAGGATATTATCGCACCGTCAATCCCGATATCCTAAGCTTACATGAAGCCGTTATTATGTGGACTGTAGGACAGTGAAAACACTCAAAAAGTCGCTTATTAAGTCGCGTCTACCGTAGTACTGCGAATATCGACATGCTATCACTTGACGGCTATAATATACCTTTGGAAAAAGTAACACATTTATGATTTAAGAAAGAAGTGTACCTATATTAATTAATTAATTTGACTGTCTTTGAGACTTTCCGGTTTCCTTAATTACCTATACTTAATTGCAACAAGGTTACGCCTTTTAAACAGCTCGCTTATAATAAGCGGTCGACATACACAAGGTTTAAAAATGTGTACATACTTGTCATATGGATGGGAGTCCTGTGGGTCGCTTGACATGTTCTGCTTCTGTAACTCTATCTGCGAGGTGACATAGAAGGAATACACCTTCACAACGCCGGTCGCAAACGATAGATAGAGCAACAGGTAAATAAACAGAAATCGACCCACATCTTTGAGCATCTTGTAGAGGGACAACTGCAGAGGACCCAAAACAGAGTCTATCTGGAAAATTTGGGACCAGACACAATGAGTGTAAGATATAAATTTTACCAAGGCTAAAAGCGGCGCTCCCATGTTAATACTAACAGGTTACTTGACGTACTAAACCTTAAAATTATGCTTACAATTAATTATACAATTTGGTAACGTTCATCAAGGTGTTTCGATACAGTTTTTCAGGGACCATGCCGATGTTTTTCAATCTTTTATAAATGTAAACTTTGTCCTTGTCCGATCGCTACAAAATTTTCACCAGTGATTGACTTTGAATAGCAGTTTGTCAAAATGCGGTTTTTAGTAAAATCGATATCACTATGACAACAATAAACAAAAAACTTTGAAATCGAATTATGTACGAATTTTACGCGATCAGACCTGCTACTGAAAATCCGACACTTGGAACTTGCATGAGAGTATGTAAACATCGTTGTGACGTCAAGATGTTTTTCTTTTCGCGTGCTAATCACGCAAGCACGAATTTGAAAAAGTTTTTGAGTTCAAAGCTAGACAAGTTCACTTTATTTACCCATTCTTTCGTCAGCTGGAGCTTGGAAAATCTTTACAAACAAGCTGTGTGAATTTGTTTTCGCTTAAGCTGACATTTTTAGCGAGAAAAATCCGTACTTTGGAAAGCATCCTTTTGCAAAACAAGAACTGATTACGCTTGCAAGACTTCGTGTACAAGACTTTTAATCAGGTACTTTTAATCTCTTTTAATCAGGGCCATAACAAAGAGTTTTGCGTTTTTCTTGGGAAAATTATTTTATAAAAGCAAAAGAAAACTTTTTTCCTGTGTTTGCGTGGCCTGATATAAACACTCGAGGGGTTAAGAGAATTCTCGACAGTTATGCAAACCCGAGACGAAGCTGTCTCGAATTCTCCCAACCCCTCTCGTGTTTATATCAGGCTGTACAAACACGGAAAACGTTTTCTATTGCTTAAGTCTGACACTTTCATTAAGATTGACTTACTCACTGTAACACCTTAAATTTCAAGACGAACCTTGCTTACGAATCGGTCAATTAAATCCGCGTTACTGTTTTGACGTTATGCTAATGTTTTCAAATTGATGCCCATGGACATTAAAATAACACTTTTTTCTCTACAAGAAACTGTTCTGACGACTCTCTCGTCTGCTTTGTAAATGCCGCGTCACGTAAAAGCTTAGAAATTCATGCGTACTCTATCACAGAACGAAGAGCCTCTTTCTAGTCAAAGTTTGTTTAAAGATTAGCTTTGAGCTGTTCTTAAATAAAGAGTATGAACTCATGAAGATTTGACAATTCCTTAGTTTGAATTTTGATGAGGTCATGTGAAAGCCAGCAATAGCTAATTTACGTGCTTTGTCATTAACATTATCAGTCTTTCCGAGATTTTATTTTGCATGCACGGTGGTCGGTTGCTAGGGCTTTTGCTCCCATACCTCTCAAAACTGAGAGTTTAAGGCCATAGAGAGAAGTAGAATGCATCGAATGTAACAAAATTGGCAAGGAAGTAAGTTGATAAATTACCTATTTCTTGGTGTTTTTTTCATCCCATGTGACTTCTATTGTGACGTCATAAATGATGTCCAAATTTGGCATCAGAAAGAAAATTCAGGAAAGAAATGCTAAAAATTTTACATTAGTTTTCTGTATAGAAGAATTCTATGATTTCTGGTGAAAACCCTATCTCAATCGGATGAAAAGGCGCAAAGTTACATTTAATTAAAGAAATTCACATTTCCCGCCAAATGACCATATATGGTCAAAATTTAGGGGTATTTTAACGCGAAAACAATAAAGGTAGTCGCAACGGAGAAAAGACAAATTTACATAAAAACAAAATTGCAGTTTTTTGAGTTTAGGATGTGTGGTCTATGACGCGTATTTCGTCACGAATTACGTCATTTTGACGTCATAATGACGTAATTTGTGACGAAATACGCATCATAGCACCGCATATGCCGAATTCAAAACACTACAATTTTGATTTTATGCAGCTTTGTCTTTTTTCCGTTGTAAATACATTCATTGTTTCGCGTTAAATACCCCTAAAGTTTGACCATATATGGTCATGAGGCGGGAAATTTGAATTTCTTTAATTACCTGTAACTTCACGCCATTTTATC
>OZ037779.1:8604542-8614542 GCA_964035525.1 Porites cylindrica | reverse complement strand
CAAATTATCTTTTTTTGCTTGGAACATTAATGGGCTATCGTCGACATTATTAGGGGGAAAATTGCAAAAATTTGGATTGTAAAAACATGATTAATTCTTTTGATTTCGTAATTCTCTCCGAAACATAGAAAAAAGTGACTGTTGTAGTAAACGGTTACAAGATTGTGACTACAGATACCTTGAAAACAGGAAAATGCGGACGTAACTCGGGTGGATTAGCTCTGCTCTACAAACTAAAGTTTGACGATTGGATTTCAGTGCAGAAAAAATCACAAATTTTTTTTATGGTTTAAAATTAGTAATTGCTACACAAAAACTACAAAAGACATTTATGTCTGTGGAACGTACATTCCACCAAACAATTCTCGCTACTTTCGACCTGAACTATTTGATGAGCTTGAAAGCGACATCGAGAAATTCTCCTCCCTTGGTTCAATTCTTATTAAGGGAGACTTTAACTCCAGAGTAGGAAAACACCCGGACAATGTTTGTCAAGAAGGTAATAAGATAATAACAAACGATTTTTCTGAATCTTCGTTATGCGCCACCCAACGAAAAAGTTTTGATAATGATTTAAATAATCATGGAAAACGACTCTTGGAAATTTGTAGAAGCGCGGATTTAAGAATTTTAAATGGTAGAATTAATGGCGACTCGCTAGGTTGACCTGCATTTCATGGTAAATCGGAAATCAGTGTCATTTATTACTCCATATGTGACTAAGATTTGCTACGAAATATAACATCTTTTATAGTGAAAGAGCCGAACAGTTTATCAGATCATAGTCCAATAGTAACATGGCTTAAGGTTAACCGTAATTTAGATAATGATTCATCAAACGAGGCAATTATAAATGATTCTTTGACTCCTCTACCAAAACAGTTTTTTGGGAAAACGTCTCGTGACAAAAATTTAGAGCTACACTACAGTCTGAAGACACTCAAAGAATGATCCACGATTTTATGAGTACTACAACAATCACGAGAAATGTTGACATGAACCTTGATGCCGTAGAAAATATTCTTATTTCAACATTTCAACCGCAAAACGCTGTTTGAAAATCAAAACAGCAAAAAAGCGACGTTGCAAAATATCTTCGAACAAAAAATGGTTCGACAAAGAATGCCGCTATATAAGACATGAACTGCGGAAACTTTCTAATCAAAAACACAGAGATCCTCTATACAATACCCTCAGGGAAGAGTTTCACAACGTCTTAAAGCAATATAAAAACCTTTTGAAACATAACAGAAACGAATACTATAGCAATAAGATCTGTGAACTTGAAAAATACGGTCGAGAATTCGAACAATAAGAGCTTTTGGAACTGTTTGAAGTCAATGGACGACACTATGAAGGAAACCTACACCCCTCCAATTTCTGAAGAAAAATGGATGTCCCACTTTCAATCTTTGCACTCGAATGAACCCCTTAATGAACAGCAGGGGGCGATTATAGATGAGTTGCAGAATTCAAATGATATTACGACACGATCTCGCTCCTTGGATTACCTCATCACTGAAAGTGAAATTCGCACTGCAGCTGAAAAACTCAAAAACAATAAATCTTCTTTTTCAGACAAAATCAAAAACGAAATGATCAAATCTAGCCTAAACGAATTAATGCCTGTTTATCTAAAACTATTTAACAGGGTCCTCCACTTAGGAACTATTTCCCAAATGTGGTGTGATGGCCTCATTACACCAATTTTTAAATGTGGTACTAAAAGCGATCCATCAAACTACGGTGAAATTTGTATTTCTAGTTGTATTGGAAAACTATTTTGTTCAATTCTCAATCAGAGACTTCTAAAGCACGTTGACTTAAATAGTATACTTCACAAAGGCTCAAATTGGTTTTCTAGCAAATAATAGACCAGCAGATCATGTCCTCACACTTCGAACATTAATAGACAAATATGTCCATTTTCACAGGGAGAAAATATATGCGTGTTTTGTTGACTTTAGGAAAGCCTTTGATTCGGTTTGGCATGATGGGCTTCTCTATAAGTTATCTAAGATGAATGTCCAAGGAAAGTTTTATAGTCTAATTAAGAGTCGATACTCGAAGTCTACCTGCTCTGTCAGGATTGGAAATAACAAAACGCGATCTTTTCAATACGCAAGAGGAGTGCGACAAGGCTGCATTTTAAGCTCTCTGCTCTTTAACTTATACCTTAACGATCTAGCGCTCTCGTTTGACAATGTTTTGTCAGACCCCTTCGTGTTACCAAATGGCAGCAGACTCAACTCTCTCCCTTACGCAGATGATTTGATAATAGCGATCCAAACTTGGTCTACAAAACTGCCTTAACGTACTATCTACATATTGCAACTCATGGATGCTTAGAATAAATCCTAAGAGAACCAAAATAATGATTTTTCAACGATGTACACGAAAATGTGAACATAACTTCCGCATATGCAATGAAGTAATCGACGTTGCCCAAAACTATACTTCTTAGGAACTCGCATCACATCTTCCGGAAATTTTACACTTTCGCTTGAACATCTCCGACAAAAAGCTCTTCATGCGCTCTTCAGCCTCAGGCGGTACACGGATTTGAATAGTCTTAAGCCCTCACTTGCGTGTCAAATTTTTGACTCGATGATTTCACCAATTCTAACCTACAACAGTGAAGTGTGGGGTGCTTTTGTTAAATCAGATTTTAAGTCCTGGGACAGCTCTGCAATTGAAAAAACCCATTTGCAATTCTGTAAACGTTATTTACAAGTACATAACAAGGCATCCAACATTGCTTGTAGAGCTGAACTCGGTAAATTTCCCATGATCATTAAAAAAAAATATTAAATTACTTAGACTAACTGTGAGGTAAAGATGAAGATTCTATAGTTAAACAGGCCTTACAAATTTCAATTGACCTTCATCATAACGGAAAAACTAGCTTTTTTTCTAATCTCATGAAAATGGTTGACTACTATGATCTAATCTATGACTTTTCCTGTAATTCATTGAGTGACTCAATAGTTAATAGGTATATCAACATAATGAAAAATAGATACGTCTCTCACTGGAATCAGACCCTCCAACAATCACAAAAACTCAGTTTTTATTGTTTTTTTTTATTGTAGATTTAGAAAAAGTAGTCATCAACTTAGAATTGAAACAGGTAGATACGAAAACATTCCTCGCAATGAAAGGATATGTCACTTTTGTACAAGTAACAAAATCGAAGATGAAAATCATTTCTTACTAGATTGTAAGGCTTATTCTCAGATCAGAGACTTATTTTTCTCCAAACTAGAAACTAAAATACCTGACTTCAAATCACTTTCACACGATACTTTAATATCTCTTCTTATGAATTCTTCTGATTATTTAATTAACTGTCAATTAGTTTCATTTATCTCTCAATGCTTTGAATTAAGAACCAAAATAATATCAATGAATGAATGAATGAATGAGAACTGTGACGTTTTGTAATGTTTTCCACGTACTAATTAGTTGAATTAGTACTTAAATTTAGACTAATAGCTTCTGCAATACTGTAATTCTTTTATGGTCATGCAAATAAAGCATTTGTTGTTGTTATAACAGGTAGCTGATGGGTTAACTTTTTTACACAAGGAATGATACACATCAGGCAGAGAAAAGCTTCAGTACGAGTAAACTTTGTCTCTTGATCTTTCACAACCACAAAACTAACAATCTATAAAACAGCCGTTATGCCACACTTCACATACTGTAGTCTCGTTTGGCACTTCTGTAAGGCTAGTGATAGGCGAAAACAGGATCGCATTAACGAAAGGGGCCTGTCTAAAATGACTGGTCCGTATCGTACGATTACCTCCTAAGCAGAGCAAAAATGACAACGCTTTATAAGCGGAGGCTTCAGGGTATAGCCATTTTCGTGTTCAAAATAAAGCACGGCATGTTGCCAAGCTCAGTAACCGAACTATTTAACACTAGTCACACAAGCTATAACCTCAGAAACGCAGACTTCAGACAGGAAAGTTTCAACGCTACAAAATACGGCAAACACTCTCTCAGGCATTTTGGGCCACTTCTTTGGTCCAAAATTAACCGGGAGTAAGATCAGCACCTACACTCACTAACTTTAAAAAAGGCATCAGAAAGACAGACATTGCCTCGTTAATAGATAACTCGTGTAACGACTGTGTCCTTTGCAAGAGTTAGCACTAGTTCGCTTCACCATTTTTCTCTTTTTTTAGAGTTACTCAATTTACGATTCAGAGATATTATTAGGTAGTTATTTATTAGAACTAGAATTTAGAGTTTAAATTAGAATTAGAATTTACAATATATTACTAGAGTTTTGTATATATGATACAGTCTCCCTAATTAGTAAGGCATTGTGCCTGAGCTATAAAACATGAGACTTTAATAAAGTTCATTATTATTATTATTATTACTCTCATCAGTAATTACATAATTAGACCATTACCACTGAAAACATTGGCTATCAACTTGATATTCTACATACTAGGATTCGTCAACAAATAACATCGCTTTTTTATGGTACTTGCTGTCTTCTTAAAAAGCTAACACAATTTTTACCATCAACTGAATTCCAAAAATAATGGTCCAGTTTTTGTCATTTAGGACAAAAGACTATAGAGACTATATACAAAAATGAGGACAAAAAAAATTAGGAAATTAGTCATTTAGGACAAAAGACTATATTTAGGCATTGAAACTATTTCATGTCGTCTGTGTCAACGGATAGAAAGGATGGACATGGATTGAAACTTGAACAAGTTGGGCCAACTTTTTATTCTATACTTGCAGAATCACCAAAAAATATTATGATTGGTGCTCCTTAATGACATTTGTTTAATTGAAATCTTCTACATAGCTCTGCTACAGGATCATCTTGCATAAGGGTAAAGCATTAAGCAATGACTTCAGCACAGAACTTGACCCAAAACAGCAAAATGTTCGTAGTTATTAGCCCCTTTAAATTTGTCAACTTACCTGGAAAATGTGCGTCAAGTGAAAGAAGGCCACCACCGTGGCACTTGCATACAACACATCGGCTATTACGAAAACTTGTTCCCGTGGATTCCATTTACCAAAACGTCGCCAAGAGATCATCCACATTGCATAACTCACAAGAAAGGTCAAGATTATAATCGTGTCCACAATATTCCACCATTTTGACATATAAACATAGCATCCCTGTCTTTTTACCTCTAAGTATTCCTGGACCAGAAAACCCAAGACAAAGAAAGCTATCACGTAATCTGAAAAGAAAAGAGAAATTCATAATGACTGATCACGATTGGTTTGACTTATGTAAATTCGGCTTTTCCCGCTGAATAAGCTGGTATGGTAGGGAGCATACAGTGGTAAGTGTAGTGTTTTACGGATTTAGCCAAGGATTGATTCGGATTTAACCACTAATTACCATTGCTAACTCGTGCATACATGTGTATTCTAATCATACCAGTCAGAGGGCAACGATTACTCAAACATGGGGGGTGGGGAGGGTAGAGCTAAATATTTACATATCCAGCAATAAGCTTAACTGTTTAAAAAGAAAAGAGAAGAAGACTTTCGCTCCACAATGTGCTCAGATATTGCAAGTGATCTTTACTCAGTCTTATGTAAGTGGCAACCTCCCTGAGGAGTGGAAGAAGGCACTTGTTTCCCCTGTGTTTAAGAAGGATGATAAATCCTTGCCAAATTATTATAGACCAATCTCCTTGACATGCATCTCGTGTAAAATCATGGAGCATGTTCTGTGCAGCCATTAATCTAACCATCTCGAGATCAATAATATCCTTACTCCTCACCAACATGGCTTTCGGAAAGGGTTCTCTACTGAAACCCAGCTTATCTCCGTCCTTGACGATTGGTTGTCTTCGCTGGACAAACAAACCATGACAGATATACTTTTAATTGACTTTTCAAAGGCCTTTGACTCAGTTCCCCACCAGAGACTCCTACTTAAACTTAATTATTATGGCATCACTGGTAACAGTGTTTCTTGGATCGAGAACTTCCTACTGGATCGCACTCAATATCTCCAGGTTTCTGGCACAAGGTCTTCTTGGATTAGTGTTACCCCTGGTGTCCCTCAAGACACAGTCATAGGTCCCCTCCTGTTTCTGATTTACATCAATGATATTGTACATAACCTTAACTCTAAATTAAGTTATTTGCTGATGATGCTGTTCTCTATTCCGAAGTCTCAAATGTTTATGATGTCAGTTTATTCCAACAAGACCTTGACACTCTATCCTGCTGGGCTGCTACTTGACAAATGAATTTTAATTTAACTAAATATAACATCATGTCAATTACTAGTTCTTCCCTTAACTTTCCAGCTGGTTACAGGCTCTGTAATAGCCCACTAAGGTCAATTTTTTGCCATAAATATTTTGGTGTTTTGATGCGAGATAACCTAAAATGGGACTCTCATGTAAAATCTGTTAAACATAAAGCTATGAAGATACTGGGTCTATTAGGTAGAAATTTTTCAGGAAGCAGCCAGTATGTTAAGACCCAAGCATACAACACTCTCGTGAGACCCCATGTAGAATATGCGTCAGCTGCCTGGAGCCCTTTTGAAAAACAACACATAAAAGCGTTAGAGGCTGTCCAATGCTGCGCTATAAGATTTGTCTGTTCAGATTATTCACAGTTTTCCAGCGTAACTTCTATGCAGCATTCGCTGGGCTGGGACACTCTTGAAGTTCGTCGACATCTAAACACCGCTACCATAATGTATAAAGCTGTGCACAACTGGACTCACTTAACATTTCCAGCATCTGTCACCTTAGCTCATAGAAGACTCATAGAAGCAATCGCTCTAACCATCCTCATAAGTTCAGACATATCTTTGCTCGCACCAATGCATATAAAATTTCCTTTTTCCCACTTGTTATCCCCCTTTGGAATGGCCTTCCCAACTGTCTGCTGTTAATGCTGAGTCTGTTACTGACTTCCAAGCGAATGCTTTTCCATCCATAGGACAATATTGAAATGCAATGTAAATATTTATTTGTTGTAAATAACTTAATTTATTTTTTTTTTTGGCCTCCTTTTCTATTTCGTAGCTGACTGTTTTAGCATCCTGTATAGTCACATGACTTCTAGGATTAATAAAAATGTACATATGTATGTATGTATGTATGTATGTATGTATGTAAGAGGCTGTGCCACGTATGGCAAGCCAAATGTAGTAATATTCAATTGGTTTAATTTTTTATGTAATTTTGTATTATGTATTCAACTATGCGTTTTATATTCAACTTATATTCAACATTCAACGCATTATTCAATATTCAACTTTCCATTTAACATTCAGCTATTCATTTTAAATTCAATTCTTCATTTACCCATTCAATTATCTATTCAACAACTTCAACTATTTGTTCAAAATTCAACTATTCATTCAACATTCAACTATTCATTCAACATTCAACTATTCGTTTCAGTTCATTAAGTCATTTGAGCCCTCTCTACTTCTGGTCAGTGACGCATATTATTGCTTGTTAAAAACATGGCAGCGGCGGCGGCTAGAATGCCGGTTAAGGACATAGAATCTCGTAAAGGTGAAACAAGTCTCCACTTCGATGTGGAGTCTGACCTTTCATGGTTTCTTGACTCTGTTCTTCAAAAAAACTGACTAGATTTCCCTGTCATCAGACAGTTTACTAAACGACCAAAAATCTTCTAAACCATAATCTTTGATCCTTCTTTATATAGTCCAACGAGATACTCCCAACATCTGCGCCATTCTAGTGTAAGTAATTCCGAAAACGGATCGAAATCCACCAATCACGAATCACAAACCATGACCTTTTGAACCTGAACAAGCAAACATGTGTTTGCTAAGAGGTCTGCTAAGATGATTGACGGAACCCAAAAACCCTTCGAAGTTTGCAAAACGCACAGCGCGATACAACAAATTTCGCTATAAGTTGTTGTTTTATGATCGACTCGTTCTCCTCATAATTCGGAATGAATTTCCTTTAAAACGGATTGCGGTATTGGAGTCAAAATTTCACTTTGAGATTAAAGATCAAGATTTTCTGACGGCTGGTAACCTCACTTAAGGTGTTTCGACACAGTTTTTCAGAGGCCATACCGATATTTTTCAATCGCCTTAAAAGTGTTTTTTTTTCCCTGTCCGATCGCTATAAAATTTTCACCAGTAATTGGCTACGGATTGAAAGTTGTGAAAATTTAGTTTTAAGTAAAATCGATATTACTCTGATAACAAAAAACAAAAAACTTTGAAATTGGTAAAAGCCGAATTTTGTGTGATCTAGACCTGCTACTGAAAATCCAACACTAGGAACTTAAAGTTTGTTGTTTGGCAAACAATCTCCGTAAGAACTAAAAAATTCTGTATGTTTGAATTCGACTAAAACGAAAATATATTTCAAACCTTAAATTTTCAATAGCCGTGATAGATTATTTAATAAAAACGTTATAAATGACTCAAATTATTCTTAAGTAGGTCGGAATGATGTTTAATATCATATTTTGGTGCTAGGAAATTTTGGTGTACTTGCGTTCTTGCGATCTTGCATGAAAACTAGGAGGTTTTCTCACCACCTGTATAAGTGCAACTTCATTCAGAATTCGGACTTTTAGCGCTTTCTTGTATATCTCCGAAACGACTCGAACGAATTTTTTTAAAATCTCTTCACATAATCTTCATAATGTATATAAAATTGTCTGAAACTTTCATTAAGATTGATTTACTGCAACACCTTAAAATTCACTGTTTTGACGTTATACTAATGTTTCCAAATTAATGCGGACAATTCATATATCCATGACTAGTACATTTCAGTGTGAGTATTGTAAATGTTTTGCATTCAAAAACTAAAATGTACTAGTCACGGAGGTATGTATAGTGCGCATTATTTTGCAAAAATTAGCATAACGTCAAAACAGTGAATGTTGTGTTCCCTGGTTTTGCACTGCGCATCTGTTTTTTGCGCATAACAAGATGGCCGCCGTAAATAAGAGCATATGAAGTAACATCATTGAAATGGAGTTGACTGAAGAGAAACGCTATTGGAAGTTTTGCTTGCGGCTGTTTCTTGCCGAGGTGAGACTCAATGTGTTGGGAATGTGTATAAAGTAAGCAGTACGCGCGTTGCTGGGTTCGACTTTCTCACGGAGAACCTCGATAGTGGATGTTTAACTTGTGCTTACTCACTTTGATTTGCATTGAAACGCTTTCTTTTTCACATTGTGCCCTAAATGTGATATATCGATGTACATTCTATAAAAACGGAGTTTTTAATACTTTCTTCCCCCTTTCACGTAGATTCGATTATGAAACTCTCTCCAGTCCTCTCTCAAAAATCGGAGAAAATGCATTTGGTACGCACTTTCTGCAGCTCTACCGCCAAAACGAGTACGGTGACCCCCATTTTTTATTTCATGATTTTAATAAGGACAATGCTTCCTTTCGATGAGAAAAAAATTTACCCAAATCTATGTTCAGTTTTTTGGCAATTTCACTAAATTGTACGGATTGAGCTATCACGGGTCGAATAGCGCGTGTCCAATTTAATTCTACTTTGGAGCGTAAAGCAAAAACAAGGGCACTAAAAGGCTTTTTTCTGGTACGTAAGTCGATAAACAATACATTAAAGTCAAATTCTGTGCGATACCGCTTACATCATCGAAAAAATGTCTCCTTTTTGTCTAGTTTTGGGCTGCGTGCGGTTTTTGTCAAAGGGTCCTAAATAGCCGTATTTGTCAGCACTGTGATGTCAAAACAACACGACCCCCATTTTTAATTACTTTTTTATCATCTCCTTGACTTGTTACATTAGTGTACCAAGTTTCATCTACAATCTATATTGGGTTCTTTTACTAAGGAATCACCTTAAAGTAACGGATATTGAATACTGACACACCGTGAAAGGCAAAAGTTATCGCGCGAAATACGATGCAAATGTAAATGCAAATGTCCAAGGTATTTTTTCTTTTTTTCCAGGAATATTTCTCGTTCGGAAATAGCACATTTGCTATTGTTCTTGAAAGT
>OZ037779.1:8592042-8599542 GCA_964035525.1 Porites cylindrica | reverse complement strand
CAGACTACCCAGGGAACTGTTTCTCTCAAATGTCGTCCTCCGCACGTGCATCCACGTGCATATTTATGCATATTTTATGACAAGACAAAAGGCAAATTCCCTGGAGAAAATCACGTGGTCTGAATAAAGAAAACAAAATATGAAAGCTGAAAAGGGCTATTCAAATAATGTTCGACGATTTCCATTACGATGTTTGTTTCATAATTGTTAAGACTGTTTATCTTAATTTCCTGAAACTGTTTTGTCTAGTTGTTGCTGTTGCCTCACTATTCCCTAAATTCATCATTACGAAACGGCTACCACAGTAGAACAATGATAGAATTAAAAATTTGACAAAGATTTTGTTGAAATCGAGTTGTCATGGTAGCGTAGTGAGGTCAATAGAGTTTTTTTACTCAGTGCAGGCGATCACTCCAGTGGGCTTTTACCACCAATAGTCTTCTCGATGTTTGCAAACTCAATCAAATAATTGCTATGAGAGAATTAGCAATAATAGTGTGAGGGCTTAATGCGGCAGAAAAGAGGACTGTTTTCAAGTGAACCATGCACTTTGGTATATCGTCTTTTTAATCGCCCATTTAACCTAGGACGCTCTTGTAATAGTGGGGAAAGTTCTCTTGCAATTGTCGGCTTTTTTGCAAAGCGACGCTACCAATTCAACGCTAGTTACCCTAATTTATTCATAGTTTAAGGTGACTCGACCCAGTTATTTTGTGAGGGTACCATCCTACTTTGAAGCTCTTTGGTATCCCTACCCTTACTTTGATCGTAAGTCTAACATATAGCACGGATAACATATAAATCAATCTATTACAATATTTGGCGATTCGAGTAAATGTCACGTAGTTATAGTGCCATACCTCTTTGGGGTCTGAGTCAAAATTCTGCTGTTGTCGGCAGTTTTTCGTGAAAATCTCTCGGCTACATATAGTGCTCATTAGTGCCTTCCTTTGAACAGAGTTTCACCAAAATCGCAAGGACCCAATGCGAGAAATTCAGTGGTTTCCAAATTTAGCTCATAATGTGAATAATGAATAAACTATGAGATGTATACCTTTATTTTGGGGATCTTTATAACAGATGGGTCTTTGCAAGTCAGCAAAAAGCTTTCGGGCCTTGTAAATGCGCGCGATTTCGAGCAATGCAAACATATTGCTGGTTTTCAGTGTCTCGCCATTCAAAATAGATAAAAAAATCAAAACCGTTCAATAGATAAAGTCCAGAATCTGGGAAATGAAAGGAGGTAAATATGCAAAACTCTCGCCAAGATTCAGGTCAGAGGAATATTTCATATACGAGATATAGAAAGAAAAACGTTTTAACCAAATGTATGGAGACGCCATGCTGGTGCCCATCCGGATGAGTTCCAGCATGGCGAACGGAAACCAACAGAAACATCTGTTAACGAGTTTTGCTACAAAAGCGTGAATTTATTCTTCGAGGAACTCATAAATATTAAAGTAATACTTTTTCTAATACATGAACTGTTTAGATAGCAAAATTCCCGGAAATAGGTCATTTTTTTAACCTACAATGACAGCTCTCTTGGCCGTCATGTAAATACCGCGTCACTCAAAAGCTTAGAAATTCAAGCGTACTCTATCACAAAACCAAGAACCCTTTTGAAGCGAAAATTTTTATGAAAATTAGTTTTCAGCTGCCGCAATACATCGTGAAAGTAAAATCTCGGTATGATCGTTAGTTTTCTAGTTTGAATTTTAGTGACGTCATGTGACATTATCTTCTGCAAGCCCAAACTTGAGTAAACATTGAAGATTTTTAGCGTTTTGGCAGAGTTTGTGCTTTGGGAGTTTTTTATTGTTTCTAGTCTGTCATGATACAGCATTCTTGTTCAACACGCTCGCAATGACCGCGCTTGGCTGACTTCTGAATGCTCAACGAGATATTCCAAGCTTAGAAATATTATGCAAACGTACTCTATAACAATGCAAAGGGCCCTTTGTATTGTTGCCGTCATGTGAAAACCAGCAGTTACATTTCTAAACTCCAAAGTTGTCTAGTGAAAGTGTCCTAGGATTCTGCGACAACAAAAGTAAAATAAAAACTAGGAAGCGCAAACGAACGTTGAATTTTGGAGGGTATATAATTGATAACGCCATACATACCCTCTTTCTTTCTTTATCAGCAGCAGTCGTGAGTAGACTCAGACTCTGGTTAAAATCACCTGGCTTATTCGTTAGGAGACATCCAGTTCCCTTGTCATCCATTATCTCAAGGAGTTGGTCCCGAGTACTTCCTTCAATAACGTCAGTGGCAAATTTTTCATACACTTCTGCTCGCCTTGTGTACTCGTCTCGGCTGTAATGATGCTCGTACAGGGCAATTTTCTCCAGGAGATTAGCATCGTGTAGTGCAGCTTCGATGACGTCTTCAGACTTTCTTGAGTCTTCTTTCTTTGTTCCCTCTTGATCAGAAGAGGTCAGTGATCCACCGTTTGGGTTGTTCCTCCATAACCAATTCAAGCAGATATACAGTGGATCGGAAAGTATGTTTATCCACTGTTGTTCCTCTTCGCGTTCCCGTTTTGTTTGGTAATTTTCTCCTTTCCGTTCACGTCCTCCTCGGCAACATCCACATGAACCGTTGCATCTTATTTGGCTCTCAAGTTTGCCCAGCATGCAGCTGAAAAGATTAGCTTCCTTCAGACGCTCCAGTTCCGCAACAGTTTTGCAGATACTGTTTAGCGTTTCTAGAGTCTTTATCTCTTCTTCTCTACCTTCAGCAATTAGGCTCCAGACAGCACCAATGTTTTTTTCTGCGAGAGCTTTAAGAAGCTTCTGTCTGTAAGATGTTTTATCAGCCACATCTTGCTTTCCATTTTCGTTTATTTCTGTAACGGCGGTGTTTGTACTTCTTAGGTGTGACAAAAGCTTTCTCACTTGCTCTACAGTCCCCTTCCTTACTGCGTTAAAAAACTCGACATGCGTTGAGTCGCTGTTTTTATGTTGTTGTTCGTTTTGATCAACGGTGGAAGCTTCCTCCATGTCTCTCTTTTAACGAAGCGTGCTGTTAGTATAGACAACTCGGTTTTCCCAGTTTTGGGTTGGAGTTCAGTTATTTATCAGGATTTGAAGTCAATTCTTAGATAATCTGCTTTTCTTGGAAAGGAAGTAGGAGTTGACGTGTTATCTGACCACCCGAAAAACACTTCACTGACAGTTATTTACATCTCAAATCAATTATAATAATTATTTACATCTCAAATCAATTATAATAACTGAAACGTCGCAAACCTTTTCATGGAAAAAAGGTCATGCATGGAAAAGGGCAAAAATGCGGTCGAGTTCGTTTTGAGAGAGGATGGCAGCTTTTCAATTTGAGCAGCTAGGAGGAACTATTTAATGTTGTCCGCCATTCTTCGGCGAATTAACTATGCTTACCGCTAGAAGTTCACCGACGTCTACGCTCAACAAGAGATTGTGAACGATTTTTTGATTGTTTAGATTTCGTCAAAATGTCAAGAATTCTATTATTGATGATAATAATAGTGTCATTTATTAATTCCTGACGTTTTATGATTGTATTACCTTTAACTACTACTATTTAATTAATGAAGTAATACTTTTTATCTAAACCAACTATGTTGTCATTATATTTTTTAAAATTCCTTCTGTTCGTATTCTTGTTTTGGTTCACAGGTCTACTCGGTTAGTTCTACGAACTATTTAGGTGTCCCACTGACTCTGTCCGCACAATTATCAACCTAAAATTGAAATAATTTCATATCCTTTCTCACATCTTTTTTATTATTTCATGTTGAAAAGCATTTAATTGTAAATAGTACTAATATTCTGTGTGAGTTAAATAAAAATTACTTGATATAGCCTACCAGAAGCCTCACTTGTGCGCACGAGGGAGAAAAAGCTTAAAGGAGCTGTGTCACGACATTCAGCCAAATTACGGTATTACAAAATGCTTAAATCCAAGAGAAACAAAAATAACCGCTTAAAGGAAGGTTAATATAACACAACAGATACAAAAGATGGCGCTGATGGGAAAAACTGAAGAAGATTGAAACGAATTGAAATTAGGGTTTTTGCCAGGAGAGGGGGGGGGGGGTGCTCCCTCAAAAGGGCTTAATGGGACGCCGCAGCCAGACAGGGTGTGTTTTTCCGGATTTTTGTCTTAAACAGGGTATCGATGTTATCATTTTTTGTCTTAATCAGGGTATCGATTTTATCAATTTTTGTCTTAAACAGGGTATCTTTTCTTGGACGATAAACAGCCTGCGTGTATTTTTCTAGTTGCTGTTTGCAACTTCAAAAATAATGCTCAGGAGACATGTTTGTTTGTCTCGAACCTCTGACTTTGTTATTTACAGGTAATTTCTTGCCTTAGTTTAAACTTCCATAGCGATTGAGGGCGAGGAATTGGCAAAATTAAACAAAATGAACTGGACTGCTGTGACACACTCCCTTTAAGCCGCCTCCTAGCAAAAACAAAACAACAGAAAGAGAAATTATTTTCTTGCAAAAATTATCTCCAAAATTTTTCCGCGGAATCGCACATGTGAGCCTGCTCGTAGGCTAGTTTTTAAAATGCCAAAGTAAGCACCCGGATTAAATTCCGCAAGCAGAATACTGCAACGCTGATCGTACTACGTGAAAATTAACTCTGCAAGACATCAACACGACCCCAAAAGAACTCAAAACAGACCGGGCTTGTAGCCATAGACAGCTGTTTCGCCCTTTTTGGGCTCGTCAGTATGAAAACTCTGGTGAAAAAGATCCGCGCACTCTGATTTTAAGCAGAACTCTCAACACCCAAAGAATCACGCCATACCACGTGCCTTCTGGAGGGCAAGAGTCCAAGTGTCAAGTTGATGTCTCGCAGAGAAAATAAAGAATTGGCCAAAACCAACCAAAAAAAGAATTACAACATATCGGATCTATAAAAGATCTACGGCCCAAAAATTCATAAAGTACAAACATAAACCATAAAGGACTGCAAAGGACCGCAAACGGATATGCCGAAGAACGTAGGATCCATAAAGACCTGATCAGCAAAAGTAGTAGTGTAGGCATATTAAATTCTCGGATTAAATTCTGCAATACTGAAAGTAAACACACTGTAAACAGTTAAAGCGAATAATCTTCCTGTTTCGCTCGCATGGTGCGTGCGAAATCCCACACGTGTACGCGCGCACACACACTCCATACGCACGTGCTCGATTGAACTACCCAGACGACCTATTTAACATTCATAACTGAATAAAGGACTGAATCGTACCTTTCGCCGTGAAAAGTGTTGCTTTCGATCGGAGAAAATAAGGATCCGAAAGATTGACTTACAAGAGTGGCTTCAAAAGGGAGCATTTCGCAGCTGTATTACACACGCCACCGGATACAAGTTATCGGTTCTTTCAGATCGCAAAACTTTCATCGAACATTTGTTACAATTGTTTATGTGTTCTTATAATGACATTAAGCTGTACTTGTATTTGTAAGTTTCGAAGAGCAGTTCCCATATATTCCTTAAAGTATACTGGTATTTATTGAGGGTCATATTGAAAAGTACTTGGCTAGCTGAATGCAACTGAGATAAAAGGGTGTGTATTTTTTATTATTAATTTCCGTAAATTCGCGAAAAAAAATAAAAACAAAAAAAAAATAACAAGATTAAGATTTTCAAAAAAGAAAATATGAATATTTTGCTGTAATCTTTGTTTGTATTTTCTTCGTACTATATCTTCACAGTTCATGTGCAAGGTAATGATCCATCAGGAATGATCACCAGCGAAATCTTGGTCAAGATGTATATAGTTGTATTGTGTATCATTTGATCATTTTCTAAGAAACTGCAAATCCACATGAAGAGAAATTCAATGAGATTAAAAAGAGGAAGGTGTTTCCGGAACGGCATTTGGTATGACATACGGAATTTAGTCCATCAGCTGAGACCCGAAAATTTGGGTTTATGGCTCACTTAAGGGGAACAGCTGAAACATGTCTAATCTTAACACAAAAATGCATGATAGCAAGGATAAAACGGTAGCTTTCACTCTGTAAATCGAAATATAAATTATCCCCTCATAATCTCCTTTTGGCCGCCATCTTGTATTTTGAGAAAACCTACAAAAGTTGCTCATGTTTTTTTAGCGTAAACAAATCGTGTTTGAAACGTAAATTTAAACATATTGGAGTTAAAGTCATGACTTCTGTTTATTCTAGTGCCTAAATTATAACCACCTGACGCCCCATGTTAATCAAAATCGCCTGTTATTAGTCACGCATGCAATAAGACCAGCAGTTTGCACTTTGTTTATTGACTATTGAAAAATAGTAAGTTATTAAATCGTATGTGTACGTTGTAGGTGTGCTGAATAGAGTCCCCATCGAAAACAGTTTCTTGCTGGACAACCTTATATTGTGCTTCCATGTTCCCGAATCAGCCGCGTTGAGCTGAATTTGAATTCCCCGCACATCTCATCAAATATCAATGCAACGACCGAACTGTCTACGTTCACCAAGAAGAGAGATTTGCAACTCGCTAAGCTTGTCCACACAGAAGTAAGTGATGACTGACTGCTCGCCAGAACAAGTGAAAGCAGCCAGCGAATGACTTTATGAGCCTTTACTCACTCCAATTCCACTTGAGATTACCTTGATCCAGTGAACACAGCCAAGCTCATGGCTGTAGTAAGGTTCGCGACAATGATCTAGTATTTCCTCTTGGTATGAATGGCGATTTTTTGCGCCAATGCTACTTCTCAGAAAGTTTCATCATAATGACAAAATGTGTTTTCACCCTAAAACCAACTTTAAGAGTCCTACAGCTCTTCCTTGGACTATTAACTATCCTAAAGGACTCCCGCGAAAGACAAGCAAATCCAGACTTTTCCAGCAGCTAGAGTGACGCATCACAATCACCACGAAATACCAAGAGAACGTAACAAGCAGTTGCGATGAAATGACAATCTTGCAGAAGTTGTAGATTTCTTCTGGAGCTGTCCCATTTAGTCGTTTAGAGGGTTTGAAATGGTAACAAGCACCGGCAGCAGGCGCGGAGATGACGTGTAGCGCGAGATGTTGATAAAAAAAAGGCAAAAAGACTGAAAATTTTGCCTACCTCATACAGTTTACAATATAAGAACTTTCTGCAGAGGATACTGACACCAGAAAACTGATCGATTTACTGGACCCATATGGACTTCAACAGCATGTTACAAGTCCCACTCATAAACATGACCACACCCTTGACTTGATCATCACACGTCAATCTGATCAGTTATTAGGGAATACACCGCGTATTAGTCGGTACATTTCTGACCATGCAACTGTCCTTTGTTCTATCCGCTGTGATAAGCCACCACTTTCTGTGCGGAAAGTTTCTTACCGAAAATTGAACTCAGTCAACGTAGTCTCCTTGAATGAGGACTTGGCTACTTCTGAATTGTGCCAGAATCCATCTGATGATTTACAGGAACTTGTTTCATCTTATAACAATACCCTCATGGCTGCTTTGGACAAGCACGCACCG
>OZ037779.1:8577042-8587042 GCA_964035525.1 Porites cylindrica | reverse complement strand
TTATAGTTAATTTTTATTTCAGTTAGTTTTTATTTTTCTATTGTTTCTGGGTACGAGAGGGCCCAGAACAAGGATATTACTAAGGAGAAAAAGGTGACATTTACGTGAATTACATGTTAGTGAATATGTTGCAGTAATTTTTTCTCCTTAAGTCGCCTAAAGTCGCCTTAAATGGCCTTAAGTCGCGCAACATTTTGAGCAAATTTTCCTAAAGTCGCCTTAAATCGCCTTAAGTCGCCTAAAATTACTGCGACTTAAGGACCCAGAGTAGGCCTTAGCAATTTGGTGAAATTTAATCCCTGTAAGTGTAAGGATCTTGTTTTCCGGGAGAAGAGACATGAAGATGTTTATTTCAAAAGGTTGAGTTTGATCGTCCGGGTGAACGTAGTCCTAAATGGGACTGTTGTTGTTGACAGTGACTGACGTTTCGGCAACCTGTGCGGTAGTCATCTTCAGAGACAAAGTGAGTTGTATCACGTCCGTTGATGGTATTATACTCTGGTTATTGATCTGATTGGTCAATTATGTCGTGATGTTATTGGTCGTCTGTCAGTTAAGCCGTGATGTTATTGGCTATGAAGACTCGTAATCAGTCATTGGTGCGTTTCGATCCGTCTATTGTCACAGTTAAACAGTCGTCTATTGTTAGTCAAATTGTCAGTTCTCCAGTTGTTCTCTCGTGGTTACTTTTGCTTGATCTCGTCAATAAGTCGTTTGTACGGCGCTGGTAACTGTTGGCTACAATTCAGTGGCGTTTGTTTTAAGTTAGTAAATCAGCTTTCTATATTAAGACGTTGATTGTAGTCTGTAGAATACGTTATACATGTCGCAGAGTCCAAGTCAATTTGATGTTTCGTCTTTAAATGGTGCTCAGCAATGTGATTGTTGACGTCACCATTCCTCGTCGCGCGTTTGTGTTCGGTCAGTCGCGTGCTTAGGTTTCTGCCGGGTTCACCAATGTAAGAAGCCTGGCAGTCGCAGCATTTGATCTTGTACACTGCTCCCTGTCTGTCCTCCGGTTTGTCTTTGTCCTTGACATTAGTAAGCAGTCGCCGTAAAGTGGTTATCGGTTTGTGCGCAACACGTATATTGTAAGGTTGTAATATACGTGCAATAGTTTCAGAGGTGCCTCTGATGTACGGTATAGTCGCTGTCGTAACAGGGCCAGAGTTGGTCTGAGAGTTGGAATCAGTGTTACTGTGAGTGATCCGTCTAACAAAGTCCGTGTTGTAATTGTTCTTACTAAAATCGTTGTTAAGATAATCAGTCTCGTCTTGTAGGCTGTCAGGTGAGACGCAAACTAGTTGCGCTCGTCTCGTAAGATATGATTTCGAACATACCACAATGCTCCAGTCTCACTGTCCTTGGACTTAATTTCCAGCAAGACTGTAGATATGATAAGCATGGTAAGGACAAGCTGGCTGAGGCCGATAAATGCCTCAATGTTATAAGATTTTTGCGAAAGGAGGGACGCAGTCAGCTTGATGTAAATTATTTTTTTAAGACCATGGTTTTACCCAGTGTCACCTATTCACTAGTGGTATGTGGAGCCTCAGAGCCAGAAATAGCAACAGTGCAAGATTTTCTAGAAAGGCGCCAAAAAAAGCGATATATTTCAGTTAGATTAAATGTTAGAGCTTTATTAGAAAAACAGTATCCGGACAGTACCAGTATCCGGACACTTAAAACAAAAGCGCAATTTTTGAGGTGCCTTTTTCAGACAATATAGTTCAACACCACTTAAACATAGCATTGTTGAACGTATTTTTTGTATTTAAAAGGTAGATATAGGCATATTTTTATCCCCTAAAAATATTTCATCTGTTGATTTCCTAGCTGAAAGTCTAGTGATCCGAAAATTATAGGGATGAATACTTACCTTTTCGAAAATTTCAGCCAGAAAATAGGCTCCCGAAAATTCTAGGTCACCTATTTAGGGTAAAAATCCGTTAAAAGCGGGCAATTGTACCATTTTTTAGATGTTCAAAAATCCTAGGAGAAGCAGGCAAGCAAGAAATTTACAACAAATGTTCCGAAAATTCTAGATCTCAAATCGTCTTCCGAACAGATATTTTCCAAAAACTGACTTGGGTGCCCCTGTTCAGTTCTCGGCAAACGAAGAATTTAGAAGGAAAAAAATAAAAAAAGGAAATCGTGAAATTTCTGAACTAGCTCATGAATCAGAACTGAGAAAAACCCACCTACATTTCGTGGCGATCAGCAGTCGTCATTCAAAAATCGATTCTCGCTTGCTCGCTTGCAAGAGTGGAATTTGTGGCTCGAGATGATTGACATTGATAATAAACATCCAACGCTTTGAATGGATAAGTACAGTGTCAAGGAAGGTTTTGACCTTACTTGAGAGCGCACTTCGGCACCTTGAGGTTTTGAAGTTTCTGTGGCAACTAAGTACAACTAGTCAAGATCAGTCAAGTGAAAAAGGACCCGTTCACACAAGCTAGTCTCAAGTGCACTTCAAATGCACTTCACAGTGCACTTGAAAAGTCCAGTGTGAACCCACCTAAAGGTTAAAGTACACACTGAATCCTATTCACTACTTGCCTTCAAGACTATGAGCTCTTTGTGGCTTGCTTCTGTCATGGACGTTCAGGTTATCGTAAAGTGGACGATGACATATACTTGCACATCCCTAAGATGATCTGGTGCCTGAAAATGTCTTCTTTACCCGAGAAGCTATATGATAGCAAAGTGCAAGAGGGGGTTGAATTCAAAGTTATTAAAGATCCAAAGGATAAATGGTTCATTAGTGAACAATTTCTGAACGACTCTTGGTTCCCTGCATACTTTAACGGGCCCTTTTATATTTTATCTAAAAGCGCTTTCCTCGGATTACTTAAGGTATCCTCAACTGAAGGCCCGACACATTTTCCCTTAGAAGATGCCAATATTGGAATATTGGCAAGAAGAGTTGGAACGGGAACAAATTTAAACGTAAACCCCAAACTGCAAACAATGTTCGTCCTACTTTCCCTTTAAACATAGGGGGTGAATATCCAGAAACAACCAGTTTGTTCTGCTATAATGCACTTGTAATTCAACCATTGTTGTAAACACGTAAACACATGGTGAGTTTTCCGGAGGGTCGTAAAAAAAACATAGAAACATCTTGTCGCGCTAACGTAAATCTTCAGGTTAATCAAACTTGTCCGGATTTGTCTTTGTTCGTTACCCCGGCCGTCCTTTATACGTTTACCTCATATTTTCCCGGCACATCTTTATATTCTACAAAGCCGTTACAGTTTTAATTTTGGAATGTGGACTTGAGGAGTCTTGAGTTTTTGCCAGGTAAACAATGAAAAGGAAGATCCCGAACTTTGCCCATAACACGTAAACAAGTGAAAAAAAGGCCGCAAAGCCTTAAGAGACCGTCTTAAAGACCAATGCATATTTGAAAACGTTTGTCGACTGAGGCCCTTTGGCTGCAAGTTTTTAAGGTGAATAAAAATAGGACTTCCTGACTTTATTTGTAAAAACAACCGATATTTTGTGGGCGTTTTTAATAAAACAATTATTCCACTCGCGCTTGTTGGATATAAGATGATCATAGCCAACTCGGCGCTCAAAGCACCTCTATGGCAAACTTACCACCTCATATCCAACGCGCACTCGTGGAATAATTGTTATTGTTAAAAACTGAATCATTGGGTAATGCAATTCGAGCATTTTGATTGGCTTAGCCGTTATGGTATAGGAGCTATTATACCATGCTCTCCATATGTGGTCGGTGTACGCGTCAGTTTAAAATTGGAAGCTAGCTAGCTGAGTTTTTTTTTTCGCGAAGGATAGAACGGCGCCTGAAGCAAATCGTTTTAATTCATTTCTTAGAATACTAGAAATGCAATTTCATCGAAAGAAAAAAGACAAAAACAAACAAAAAAGCCACAAGAGCTTGTTTGAAAGTTTGTCGAAAAACACGTGAAAACCCATGGAACTAAAGTACCTTGACCAGCCACGAAAGAAGACAAGTGTTGTTTCTTTATGATCGCGATAAGCCATTCGCCGATCGAGTCACTCGCCGATAGACAACTGCGGCTTGTTTATCCGACATCAAGAATATATATCACAAGTAACCAGCTACAAATACAGGCTATGCAGCCATTCACTAGAGCAATCGAGGCGGCAGTATAGCTTCTTTTCTCTTTCAGCAAAACCAGCTTGTGGCTTCAAACAACTTCATAACAAGCGACCGAGGTAATAGTTTTTCTCCATTGTTCTTACTTTTATAACTGCACCGAAAATCCAAATTCACAGTAATTTCGACGGCTGTCACTTAAAAATTCTTTTCCTTCACATTATCTGCCAGCTTTTTTTAGCTGTTCTGCTGTGTTAAATCCTAGAATCCCGATGAGTTTTTAAAAAACTAATGTTCATCGCTGCAATGTTTTGATTTTTCACTCATGCAGTCCAGGCCAGTCCGTTCGCGCGTTGACAGTTTTGATAGACGTGTGACATGTGAATAGCGAAAGTCCCTTGTCTTTTCCGGTTTGTTCTAGTCGGGGAGATTCAACGAGATTTTGTGGGCGTTTTTAATAAAACAATAATTCCACTCGCGCTTGTTGGATATGAGATGATTATAGCCAACTCGGCGCTACGCACCTCGTTGGCTATCTATCATCTCATATCCAACGCCCCCTCGTGGAATAATTGTTAAATGTGACAAATCCGAAGTTAACGTATCTAATTTAATGACTGTTTGTCAATATCAGTCGACGAAGCGTTATCGGCTCAACCTTAAGAACTTATTGCCCCTGAAACATCTAGTCATTGTCTAGTCGAGCTAATGTAAACATCATGATGCGCTTCAGGGTAATCAAACTTGTCGGGATATTTTCTTTGTTTGTTACCGTGGTCTTCCTCTATACGTTTAGCGAATTCGTTCCTGGCACATCCTCATATTTTACAAAGCTGTTTCAGGAACGTTCAACGAAAGAAAACCATATGTCAACAAGAAATCAAATCCAACTCATCCAAGCGAATCAGCAGTTAATTATTTTCAATACAAGCGCGCCGTTTTACACAAGCAGAAGACTATCTATACGTCAAACATGGTTGTCTCTCTTAGTAAGCAACTCTGTTGCGCGAAGACGATCTAACATACGAACACTTATGAAAAACCCTTCAAATTCACCTAGTAACTTGGTTATCCACTACTGGTTTGTTTGCGGACATGACACAAACGTGGACGTTGAATCCGCCGTGCGGAATGAAAGTGCCGTTTACGGCGACATCTTAAGGCTGAACTACACAGAATCCTATTCACTACTTGCCTTCAAGACTATGAGCTCTTTGTGGCTTGCTTCTGTCATGGACGTTTGGTTTATCGTCAAAGTGGACGATGACGTATATTTGCACGTTCCTAAGATGATTTGGTGGCTGAAAACCTGTTCTTTACCCGAGAAGCTATATGCTGGCGCTGTGCATGACGGGGTTGAATTTAAAGTTATTAGAAATCCAAAGCATAAATGGTTCGTTAGTGAACAATTTCTGAACGACACTTTGTTCCCTCCATACTGTAACGGGCCCTTTTATATTTTATCTAAAAGCACTCTTCTCGAATTACTTAAGGTGTCCTTAAATGAAGGCCTGACACCTTTTCCTTTAGAAGACGCCTATATAGGAATATTGGCAAAACGAGTTGGAATCGCGCCTTTACAGCTTAACGGAAAACATGTCCTCATTGCCGGGCCATGGGTGGGAATTGGTTTGGAAGATAAAAAACTTCACGATTTCTTCGCATTGGGACATGGGTTGTCCATTGAACGAATGTTCAAACTTCATACAAGATTCACTAACTAAAGACAACTGACGAAAAGACAACGATTGCCTTGTTCAGTAACACCTTTAAGTGTCAATAGCAAAATGTGAATGATCGCCGTTAAATATGAGAACATGATTTAGAGTAGTACAAAAAATACATGTGCATGTGCTGCTTTCTAATTTTCAAGATCGTCATGGGCTCCTGAATGGGTAGATATTTCTTAAAATAGTTTTGCTCGTTTATTGAGAACATGAATTGAACTTGTAATTATTTCCATGCGGTTTTCATGTATCTTATCAAACCTATCGTATTGGTCGTCGTGAAATGCATTCATTCATTCATTCATTCATTTATTCAAATAAAGGAAACTAACACAAAGAAGAGGATAACATTTAAAAAGAAGGAAATAAACGTGATGGACATAAAGAGGCAAAACCTTTTGTGACAACAGGAACAAATTTAAACGTAAAACCCAAACTGCCGACAATATTCGTCCTACTTTCCCTTGCAACATAGTGGGTTAATATCCACTAACAACCAGTTTGTTCTGCTAAAATGCACTTGTAATTCAACCATTGTTGTAACCGCGTAAACACAAAGTGGGGTTGCCCGAGGGTCCTAAAAAAACACAGAAATATCCAGTCGCGCTAACGTAATCAGGGTAATCAAACTTGTCCGGATTTGTCTTGGTTTGCTACCCCGACCATCCTTTATACCCTTAGCTCATTTTTTCCCGGCAAATCTTCATATTCTACAAAGCTGTTAGTCAGGAACGAGAAAGATAGATGATTGATTAGATTAGATAGATAGTTTATTCACCTTAAAAAACTTGCAGCCAAAGATCAGAGCTAAATTGCGATAAGGTTTAGAAATGCAATAATTTACAACTGTAATAATTTACGACTAATATGTAAAAGAAAGATGATCCGGCATTAATTTCAATTCAAATTTAAAACTGTTGTATGCAAAATCACAAACTCAAATGCATTCGTCAAGTTTCTAAATACAATAAGAAACAAAATTATATCTAGGTCTCAATTACTGTAAACATAACTTCCCAATAGTGACCAACATCAATTTTCTCCTAACAATATCCATACAATGTCAACAGATAAGGTTATGAGAATTAACAAAATGATCGCAAAAGGGAAAATGCTTTGATCTTTATCAAATTATCTCAATTCATTCATGAAAGAAATGTATAGAGATCAGTTTAAAGAATTTGTATGTGGATATTGGGGCTTAAAGGGTTAAAAGAAAACTATTCTTGCATCTTTCAGTTTTACACTTTGGACGAATAAATGTTATGTGTTCTCTCAGAGAGTAGATTCACGTGCACCCAACGACAGTTTTCTATAAAATATTTATCGGAGAAACAAAAATTGCCTAGAATTTTCTTTACTTTGAGGACGGCTAAGAACTTCTAGATGACCGTTCGATTCCTGTACAATTTTCGAAGCTTATTTGATTAATTACCTGCGATTTTCTAAAGTTTAATTTTTCGCATTTCACTCCCCAGATTCAAGCTATTTTTCTCAGAAAAAGGAAACGTAAAATTTTCGGATTCGAAAATGCGATGGAAAACTTTAAATTGCATCTCAAAATTTCGGGAAAATAATACTGATGCCATGGTAATTTCGAAAAGACTCAAGTTTCCCAAGGATGACCCATTCTCGTCCCCAGAGCCCGTCGTTTCTTGGTCACGTGGTCGGGAAACGAGGGGTTACACTGGTCGGTTACAAATTAAGCCGAGTGGCTCTGGGGACGAGAATGAGGATGACCGAACAGATACAAATTTTATAGCGTCGATTAGAATATATTTCTAAAGATCTAAAAGTACTCAGAATAGCCTAAACTTTGTATTGTCAATGCATTTTGGAGAAAACCGTCGTTGGGTGTCCCAGTATCTTGGCTGATATTTACTAGGAAGTAGTTTGTGGAGACTGTGAATTTGATTAGCGCACATTTCATCGAATTAACGACTTTGCGCAATTACCCCTCTTCTATCATACACAGTCGAAAATCCGGACAGCTCTAGAGCCTTATAATAATTATGATAGCTCAGGGTAAATAATCTTCATAGCGCGTTTTTGCAGTCTTTCTAGGTCTTCGCTTAGATAACTTGGAAGAGCGCGATGAAAAACTGGGCAGCTGTCCTTCAGAATAGAGCGAATGGATGTGATGTAAAATAGAAGAAGCTCTCTTGTAGCAACATGCGATTTCTTAAGCTGTCTTTTATGTTGAGATCTTTCTAACTAGTTCTGACACATGGACATTCCAGTTTAAATCACTGTTAATATTAAGTCCTAACAATTTCACAGTGTTCACAGTCTCTAGGGTCTGACGGTTAAACGGAACGTTTAACGAAAGAAAAACATCCGTTTGAATCAACGAGAAATCCAATCCAACTCGTCCAAGTAAACACGGGACAGTCAATGATATTCATTACAAGCGCACCATTTAAGATAAGCAGAAGGCTTGACATAATTTATAGTGTTTTGCTTTCTTTTCATTAATGTTTTTTAAATGTAAATGAATCAAAAGTCACACGATCTTTTTTTAAATTTACAATCCTTTGATGCTTATGGTATTTACACCTTACAAGAGTTGAATGATTTTATCTTCGGTTCTGAGACCTCAGTTTACAGCTATTAGAAGCCCCTTCTAATAAACGCCTCCTGTCTAATAGACGACCCCCATGACAGTTACTCCAAGATGGGTTCTATAACTGGCCACAGAATAGCCTATAATGGGGTAGGGGCTCTGAGAGGCCAGCGGCACATTCACATGAAGAATCCGAATCCACCATGAAGAATGAGATCGAGCGCCGTTTTAGGGTAAAAATGCGTTAAAAGTGGGCAATTGTACCATTTTTTAGATGTTCAAAAATCCTAGGAGAAGCAGGCAAGCAAGAAATTTTACAACAAATGTTCCGAAAATTCTAGATCTCAAATCGTCTTTCCAAAAACTGAAGTTCAGTTCTCGGTAAACGAAGAATTTAGAAGGAAATACAGTAAAAAATACAGTAAAAAAAGGAAATTGGGAAATTTCTGAACTAGCTCATTAATCAGAACTGAGAATAACCCATCTACATTTCGTGCAGATCAGCAGTCCTCATTCAAAAATCGATTCTTGCTTGCTCGCTCGCGAGAGTGGAATTTGTGGCTCGAGATAATAAACATCCAACGCTTTGAATGGATAAGTGCAGTGTCAAGGAAGGTTTTGACCTTACTTGAGAGCGCACTTCAGCACCTTGAGGTTTTGAAGTTTCTGTGGCAACTAAGTACAACTAGTCAAGATCAGTCAAGTGAAAAAGGACCCGTTCACACAAGCTAGTCTCAAGTGCACTTCAAATGCACTTCACAGTGCACTTGAAAATTCCAGTGTGAACCCCCCAGAGGCTGAAGTACACAGAATCCTCTTCACTACTTGCTTTCGAGTCTATGAGCTCTATGTGGCTTGCTTCTGTCATGGACTTTCGTGCCTCAATCAGTGTCTGCTTATAGGATCCCTTAAAGCTATTTCTCGCAATTCTACAGTCAGAATGTTGAGCAACGTGTACAGATGTAAGATAATTTGAGCTGTGGGGGTAGGGAGAGGTACTTCTTAACTGGGTACATACCGCTGGAAAGGTGTCCACGGCAGGAGTAACTATATCAGTATAGTTACTAGAATGGAGTTGCACTTTTTCGGTCGTTTACTTAGTAAATTATGAACATAAGATGTTTGGGCATAACACTAAAAGTGAAGGTTTGCGATAGATCAAGTAGTCAGTGTATTTTAATTTTGTTGTTTTAATAGGATTGACGTTTCGACGACAACTTGTAAATGTGCGGTCGTCATCTTCAGAGTCAAAGTTAGTTGTCTATCTGAGTATGTTGATGGATTTTAACTGATTCATTAACAGACGATTTTACTTAATAGTGCGGTATTGATAGTTATAGAATTTATGTGACCATATTTGTGGGTGTAGCTAAACTAAAATACGAAAAACATCAAAGGAAGAAGAGAGATTTTAATTGCAGTTATCATGTAATTTTGATCCATCTTGTTTAGTGTGTACAGCATATAGTCTCTGTTTTACATTACGTCCCAAAAGTTACCTTACACTACGTTAAGTAACATCGCTTCGAGTTCTGCCTCGGAACCTTCGCGCACGTGTTCCCTCAAAAGCAATGCGTTTCATGTTCTGCATTACGTCATAAAAGATACCTTTACTAC
>OZ037779.1:8559542-8569542 GCA_964035525.1 Porites cylindrica | reverse complement strand
ACAGAGATCTTTGAGCGTACTGTAAGCGGCTTTACCGATCAAGGAGATTGTAACGGCGACCTTTTTCTTGTCTGCCTCTCGTTTAGCTGCTTCGCTGGCGTCAGCTGCAACTTGATCGATGTTATGTGCGATGAAGTAGGCATTCAATCGTTCACTGTAATCCGTAAAGTCAGCTCCATCGAACGGTTCCAAAGTGCCAAATTCCTGTGTAGTCATCGCTGGCACTTTAATTCTTCATCCTCGTCGCCATTTTGTAATGTACCAGGAATTTGTACTTTGTAATGTGCCAGGAAATTGTACATCGAAACACAGAGAACTCAACAATATTTAACTTCAAGTCTGTAAGAACATAGCAAGAAGCACCTACTGCGCATGTACGAAGGGCATAAGGATTCATGGGATATGACAAAACGTCTTCAGGTCACACCGCATACATCCTCGGAGACCCGGGGGCAGATATTGGGGGCGAGGGAAAGTCTAAAGGGGCGGAAAAATATGGCACGAAGAAAAGTGAAGAACGGCGAGAAGAGCCCCTGGGGACAATGTCTTACCAGACCAGTTCCAAACGGTCGCCGCCGTTCTTCCTTTCGATTGGGCAGAAAAACACAAAACTTTTCTGGCACCAATCAGAAGTCAGAACGGCGGCGACCGTTTGGAACTGGTCTGGTAAGACATTGTCCCCAGGGGCTCTTCTCGCCGTTCTTTACTTTTCTTCGTGCCATATTTTTCCGCCTGTTTAGACTTTGCCTCGCCTCCACTATCTGCCCCTGGGTCTCCGAGGATGCACCGCATAATGTAGACGTCAAATTCTAGCCTGTTTTGAGAAGGTATAAATAGGCGACCTTTAAGTGTTTCCATTTATAATCCGAGAAAATGAAGAAATGACGGCTTTTTGAAAGTTATAAAGTTAAAATTTTGCAATGCTAAAGTCATTCCTGTTATTTTTTATTAGTATTGTGTTCAGATAAAAGGTGTATTTTTGACTCAAGGTAATTCCTTTGTTTTGCAGTGCCCATCACCTAGTGCGCATACTATTGCGACCTTAAAGGTGGCGGTGGCTTTCACCGGTTGCCTAAAGAGAGGTAATTATGGCTCCTTCTGTAGTCCTAGAGTGTTTAATAACGATTTTAATAATTCTACCCGGCTGTGTCTTGAAACGTACCCAAGTCGCCAAGCCAGCTCTAGCGCAAAATGATCATTTGAAACCGAAATTGTCAATTTCTTGTCGTTTTGCGATGAAACGAGAAGAGCAACCCCCATTTTTAATTTGTGTTTTTTACCTCCTGTGGCTAAAACTATATATATATATTAAGGACAAAAAATCCCGGACATTAGAATAATTATGTATTTTTAGATATGAATGACTTGAATTTCCGTATTTAGAGCCACGGAGAAGTACGAGATAATGTGAAAACTTTCCACTTCTCTACCTTTTTACAACATCAGGAAATTTGAGGTTAAAATATATAGCTCAAACAAACCCACAGGCTTAAGGTTTTTAGTAAGATTCTTATTTTTTGCTATAAGATACAAACTTTTGACGGATTTTTTCAGCTTCAAACAGTGCAACTAGGAGAAACACTCAAAATTACAAGGACACAGGGCGAAAACAAGCACGGAGACCCTATCTTTATATTGCAGTTCTGGAATGTCCTGTATATGGCTGACATTAGTATCAAGTTTGAAAAAAACCAGTCTGAGGAAAGCACGTCATTTTCAGTGAATTAACTAGCCTGCGAACTGCAGACGTATTTCCGGTCGTCACTTCTCTCCCTCGGCGGTGATAATAGGGAGTTTAAGATACGGCGACTACGGACTACGACTACGGTTAAACATGCTACCGCGAATGATCAAAACCACGTGACTGTTCGTTCCCGCGGCTACGGTGAGTTGTTGAGCTGTTTCGCGTAGTCGGGACTACGGAGAACATTTTGCTCGTATTTTGCCGTCTCGGTAATTCAAGAATCTCGTCTTTTCGTTAAAAACGTTTTCAATTCACCTGCTTTAAGTGAGAGGGAAGCGAAATATATAAGTTGTGTCTAATTTCTGCTCAGATTTACGCTTTTAATCCACTGTTGTGACCTCATTTTTATCTAGCTAAGCTTATATTTGAATAAGCTTAGCTGTTTATACGCAGAATTCCGATTGACGGCCGAGGAGAAGAGAAATCGTGCAGGTAATTTACTTTCTCTTCGCACTTGAAAAGTTTTAATGTTTGTTCGAACTGATTATTGTGTCTTTCTACTTGTGTAACGTTTGTTTATGCGTGTTTTTGTATCGCATTTGCTGAATGAAAATGATGTAAACATTTTCGAGACAATCGAAACTCAGCATTTCAATACTTCAAACTAAATCAGATCAGTAGTCGGAGAAGTCCATCTTCTAGATCTAATAAATGAGCTATTACTATTTCTGTCTATTTCTTTAATATTTGACATAAGAATTCATAGGCCAAAAAAATAAAACCTGTGTAACCAAAACTTTGTTTACCAATTTCACCCGATGTAATTGCTTCCTTCAAGTATGGAAGAATTTTTTCATTGTTCTAAAGATAAGATCACATGCAAAACTGACTTGCATTTTTGTTCTGCGTGTTGTTTCCCTCTCCGCCTCTTCTCTCGCAGTCTACTGTCTGTAGTGCAATCTTAACGTTCTGTATTTGCACGAGTCAACCCAGTGTTACGAACAAAGGACAACGCATGTCCAGCCGTAGTTCGTAGTCCGTAGTCTCCGTATCTTAATGAAAACGTCGGTGAAAAATGGACTTCGCATCCTTTCATTTTTTACGCCAATATTCCAAGGGGCTCAGTAACTAAAAAGAAGGGATTGGGCATAACATTTAATTCAATTGGAAGTTTCTCAATTTCCAAACAAGACTGCAGAGAAAACCAGAAGATAAATATTTGGTGCAAAACGCTTTGATTTTAATAAGCCTCCAGTGACTATATGCAATAAACTTTAAGATGCCCTATTTCTTCCTATATTACTATACAGTTTTGAGGTATGGGGTACTTATGATAGAACTGATGCTAAGAAATGGGGAATAGACCTCCTTGAAAAAATTCACACACAATTTTACAAACATTTGTAAAATCTTTGGAAGTCATAAATAGCTATTGCGAAGACTTAGACTTAGACTTAGACCAAGTGCAAGCTGATGCGGGTTGATTTTTTGCATTATAATAGTTGCTACAGTCAACCATTAGCGGTAGGAGGTTCTGTTATTGAATCGGTGGAATCGTTTAAGCTCCTCGGGGTGTACATTTTCTCGGACCTCAGCTGGTCGACTCATTGCGACTATATAATAAAGAAATCAAACCGCCGCCTTTATGCTCTAAGAAAACTGAAAGCTTGTGGGGTGCAAGATGGGGAGTTGGTGGCTGTGTATTGCTCCCTACTTAGATCTGTTCTAGAGTATGCATCGGTAGTTTTTGCAAATTTACCGGAGTATCTCTGCATGGCTTTAGAAAGAGTGCAAAGGAGAGCCCTACGAATCATCTTTGGTCCTGACTTGAGCTACGAGGACACCCTCGCGCGTGCCGGGCTTCTGTCTCTAGAGGCCAGACGCCACCTGGCGTGCAAGAAATTTGTGACGGAAACTATGCATGCTAGCCCGCTTTACCGCCTAATATCCAGCAGGGTCATCTCGTCGCAAACCTCGTATTCACTGAGGTCAGGACCATCAGGTCATGTGTTACCCGGCCGAACTGACCGGTTCTCAGAATTCGTGTCAGTTAAATATTCGCCGTATATCGATTGTGTGTAATAATGTGTATGCGATTTCTACCATACTACTGCTTTATTATATTTATGTTTTTATATTTATATATTTATATGTATAATTGTATGTTTGTAAGTGCTTTGCCTGACCCTACCTGTAATTCAGAGAAATCTGCGAATGGTGGAAATAAACAAATATTATTATTATTATTATTATTATTATTATTATTATTATTATTATTACCTAATTGGTGTCTGGAGAATACAAAACCCTAAACAAGGACGATTTACATGGAGACAAAAGAACCCCGAAATACAATGCAGACTTGATTTTTTTTTCGTAAGTCAATGCACATCTTGCAACTCAATCAATACAGACATAGCCCCTGGTTATAAGACAGATCATTCACTGGTCACGTTGCAAATTTCGACACATAACATGAGAGGACGGGGCTTCTGGACACTAAATACCTCATTCCTAAAGGATGAAAAATATATAAAGAAAATACAATCCATTATAACTCAAACTAAAGATGAATATGCACTGGATAATACTGTCACTCCAAACTTACTGTGGGAAATGATAAAAATGAAAATTAGAGGGACATTAATTGAGTTTGGCAGAATAAATAAGAAAAAAATGGTTCAAAAACAAGATGATATAGAAAAAACAATGAAAATCCTAGAGGAACAGACCGCCAACATTGATGCCACTGACTGCCAAAATGTATGGTCAGAGTTAGAAAAGAAAAGACGGGAACTTGAAACCATAATCGAATACCAGACAAAAGGGACTATTTTAAGGTCTAAATCGCGATGGTACAATGAGGGCGAAAAAAACACTAAATACTTTCTAAACTTAGAGAAGAGACACTGCAAACAAGGAACAATTCCCCAACTGAAAGTCAATGACTTAATCCAATCCGACAGAGAAATCTTACACGAGAGCGAAGCCTTATATAAAAATCTCTACAGTTCAAAAGTACAAGTTAACGATTACCCGGAAGTTTTTTCCACCTACATGAGAAGTATTGAGTGAAGAAAGAAAACAGCATTGAGAAGGTCTTTTTAAGTGCTAAAGTGTGTTTGGAAGAATTAAACGGTATGGCCCCAGAAAAAACACCTGGTACTGATGGCCTGCCGTGTGAATTTTTTAAAGTTTTTTGGAAAGACATAGGTGAAACATTAACAGAGGCCCTAAACTTCTCTTACCAAACAGGAAAACTCGCTGTATCACAAAGGCGAGGAATTGTCAAGCTTATACCAAAGAAGGACGCAGATCCCAACCTGATTAAAAATTGGCGCCAATTGACACTATTAAACTGCAATTATAAGATTGCATCAACGGTCATTACAAATCGAATCAAAATGGTTTTACCGGAACTTATATCAGAAGATCAGTCAGGCTTCATTAAAAACAGATGTATCAGTGACAATATACGCACGTTAGGTAGCGCTATTAAGTATGCAGAAAACAAAGGATTACCCTTCTTTTCCTTGATTTTGAAAAAGCTTTTGACACGTTAGAGTGGTCATTCATAAACCAAACGTTACGGCACTTTGGGTTTGGCTCCTCACTGTTAAACTGGGTTGAACTATTTTACTGCAATACCGAAAGCTGTATTCTAAACAATGGATGGGCAAGCGATTTCTTTGAGTTTAGTCGAAGTGTTAGACAAGGCTGCCCCCTATCGCCTTATCTCTTCACACTGTCCGTAGAAATACTCGCTGAAGCTATTCGCAATAAAAAAGAAATAAAGGGTATCAAAATCCATAATACCGAAGTTAAAGTAAGTCAATATGCGGATGACATCAGTAAGAGCGTCACTATTACTGATAGAAGCATTTGGGAACATATCTGGCCTAAAGCTGAACAATGAGAAAATAGAGACCTTGTGGATAGGTTCTAAAAGAAACTGCAACCTAAAACTCTGTCCGGAAAAAAACTTTAAATGGCAAAAGGAAAAGGTCAAAGCACTAGGCGTGTCGCTCTCTACGGATCACCAGTTAACACTCTCTCTCAATTACAACGAGGAATTGACATAAATCCAAACTATCTTGGGATGCTGGAAATTTAGAAGACTTAGCTTAATAGGGGAAATAACAGTACTAAAAAGCCTTGTAGCATCCCAACCGGTCTATATACTCACACCTTTACAAACGAATCACCAAGCAATAAAAGAGATCAACAAGCTGTTTTTCAATTTTTTATGGAACGGCAAAAAGGATAAAATTAAACGCTCGATCATGATCAATAACTATCCAGAAGGAGGACTAAAAATGATTCAGATATTGCCTCTTTTAACAAATCACTCAAGGCTACGTGGATTAAAAAATATCTAGATTCAGGAAACCGTGGCAAATGGAAAAACTTCTTTAATCTGGCGCTGGGAAAATACGGAGGAAGTCATTTTTTCGAATTAGGAAATCTTAACAGGAAGGATATTGACAAGCTAAAGATAGAAGACCCTTTTATCAAAGAAATTGCGGAAATTTGGTCTGACACTTTCTTCGAGAGGAAAATAGTATCAAAAGATCATTTTCTATCCCTACCTCTGTCACAAAATTCATTAATAAGAATAAATAACGCACCAGTTTTCTGCAATAATTGGCTTACCAAGGGTATGACAAAAGTCAAACATCTAATGGACGAGAATTCTCTCAACTTTTTTTCCCTCGACCATTTTCAGAATAGGCATAACATTCGAGTAAAACCCTTAATGTTTTTCGGAATCGTCTCAGCCGTGAAATCTTTGCAACGACAAATCCCAAGAACACATCAGCAGTATAAAAGTCCTTTTAATACATTTCTCAAAAGCCAAAAATCATCTAGAATTGTTTACAAGCAACTAATAGCAAATAAAAGTGAAAAACCCATATCCTGTATAGACAAATGGCATAAAGACATCCGCTCTTCAACCGATAAAAATGTTGACTGGAGAAACGTTTTTCAAGCAGCAAACACTTGTACAACGAGCTCAAAAGTAATTTATTTTAATTTCAGACCTTTTACATACCAACTAACTGCTATCTGCAAAAAATAGGAGTTAAAGAGGACGGAAAATGCACTTTTTGCCGTGACCAGAAAGAGGATTTGACGCATCTATTTTGGAAATGCCAAAAAACCAAAAACGTTTGGGATAATTTCTCGATATGGCTTCAGTCGTGCCAGATCCTCCAACCAGGCAGTTACTTAGACATGACTACTGCTTTGGGCCTAACGCCATTCTCGTCCCCAGAGCCCGTCGTTTCTTGGTCACGTGGTTGGGAAACGAGGGGAGCCACTGGTCGGTTACAAATTAAGCCGAGTGGCTCTGGAGACGAGAATGGCCTAACGCCAGACAGCTCTTCCTTTAAGCTCCATATAAACTTCTGTTGTCTTATAGCTAAGAACTTTATCTTGATATGCAAATCAAAAGAATGTTTCCCAATTCACAACAATTTCTTGTTTTATCTGAGACATATATACCAATTAGAAAATAAGACACCGAGCAATAAAAAAAATGGAAACATTTTTTTTCCTCGCTGGGTCTTGTCTCCAAACTCCAAAAACATAAATTAGTAATATTTGCACCTACCATGAGTATTTATATTACTTTCACCACAAAGAAAGCAAAAAAAAAACAAACAAAAACAAAAACAAAAAAAAATTGTAAAAGATAATTATAGATAATACTAAGTACAGTAATATATGGAATTAGCACTGCTGTAATCTAGTTTAATATTTGCAAGTATTGCCATGCAAGTGTGTAAATCCGCTATTTGTTTGTTTGTTTATTCTGTCTTTTTTTTCTTTTTATTACTTTAGTTATTCTGTGTAATTTTTTTTCCTTTTTTGTATGTGTTATACTTGCAATAAAAAAACAAACATTTACAAACATTTTATTGGCCTAAATAATAGAGCAAAAAATATTATATCTCGTACTGAAGCAGGAAGACTATCACTTGAATCTCACATTAATATAAACGTTATAAAATTCTGGTTACATCTTGTTTTTCTGCCTGATTCTAGTATTGCAAAGCAATGCCTTTTACTTTCAAATCAACTTTTCACGAAATCATGAAGCTACGGCACTAGTATTCTTGTAGAGCCAAAATTGGTTAACTCGAAGCTGCCGAAAATCAAACAAGTTATCATAGATTACTTCAAAAAGGATCAAATGAAATTGTTGTGATCTTACAAAAAATTGAATTTCTATTCCACTTTTAAGACTGATGTCAGTAGATCTGAATATTTAGACCTTATTGAAAAGGAAAAACATCGTCAGGCAGTAGCAAAGTTACGATTAAGTAATCACAAGTTAAGAATTGAAACTGATAGATACCATCTTCCTAAAATTCCTTAGAATATTAGTATATGTCGGCTTTCCTCGTCGAATAAAGTAGAGAATTAAAGTCATTTTCTATTCGAATGCAATTTATATAAAAATTTAAGACAACACTTTTTTCAAGACGTAGAAGCCAAGTACTCCAAATTAGTAGACTTGAAAAAATCGGAAATAGTTGCATTTCTTTCCAACAATATTGATCGAAGTAAGACGTTGATAGTATAAAAGATCAAATGCTGCGACTGCCAGGCTTCTTACATTGGTGAAACCGCAGAAACCTTAGTACGCGACTGACGGAACACAAACGAGCAACAAGGTGTGGTGACGTCAACAATCACATTGCTGAGCACCATTTACAGACGAAACATCAAATTTACTGGGACTCTGCGACGTGTATAACGAATTCTACAGACTACTATCAACGTCTTACTTTAGAAAGCTGATTTACTAACTTAGAACAAACGCCACTGAATCGTAGCCACAGTTACCAGCGCCGTACAAACGACTTATTGACGAGATCAAGCAAAACTAACTACGAGAGAACGACTGGAGAACTGACAATTTGACTGACAATAGACGACTGTTTAACTGTGACAATAGACGGATCGAAACGCACCAGGTACTGATTACGTCTTCATAGCCAATAACATCACGGCCTACAGACTACCCATAACATCGCGAAGTAATTGATCAGTCAGATCAACAATTAACCGGAGTATAATACCATCAACTGACGTGATACAACTCACTTTGACTCTGAACATGACTACCGAACAGGTTGTCGATACGTCAGTCACTGTCAACAACAACAGTCCTATTCAGGACTAGGTTCACCCGAACGATCAAACTCAACCTACTTTTGAAGGTTGTTACAGTTGAAGTCAATACATCTGAATCACTTAGCCAAGCTGCCAAGCCTCTGATTAAGCTCAGTCAGTTCTTTCGCGTGGCGATCCACCAGGTCTTTCAATAGACTGATGTTTTCTTGTATATTTTTTGGTGATTTGTCGAGTCTGGCTGCTTCATCTGAGACGTCCTTTCTTTCATCATGGTACCTGTCAGCTCTTTCTTCTTAGTTGTTTTCCAAATAGTGTTTTTTCAGGTATTTCAGGATCAAATCTATCATTGTATCATTTCGTTTCTGTATATGGGTTGCCTAAAAATTATATGAATTAGCAGTCGGTCACTCTAATATAAATTCCTCATAGTTTAAATCAATTTTATAGTTGCTAATTCCAATTTCTAACGATTAGCTGTAATAAAATCTAATAACCACCATTTGTGAGTATTTTGTTAAATATAATTGAATATCTACCACTTAGCTTAGGCCAGTGTAAGGGCGATTTTCAACTTGCTACATATGGTTTGTCGGAAGAGGGGAGTTACTGAACATAATCGTATGGTTGAATTGCCGATGAAAACATGATAGAAATCGTATTGGAATCGTGATGAAAAAAACTGCATGCATCAAACATTGCTTGCTCTCTTGTGGACAGTCTCATCTTTCTGCTTAAAGTTAAGTCCAATATAAGAGCAAAACTGACTTGTTTTAGTACATTTCAGAGCACAGTGAGTATGACGCACGTGCTCCTCAGATAGTTTGACTCTGAGTGTTTGTCTTTTTGGGAATCAAGCCCCCGGGCCCTCCACACCTAGGTCTTTTATCCAACCAATTAAGTGGTTGGATCGGTGGTAAGCATAACAATCATGAAGACACTGCAGTTAAATTCAAAGGATCCGAATAGCAAGCTGCAACCTATAAATTGGTACTGTAGACGATTCTGAGATTTCTTAAGAGCTTTCAATCGCAGACTGAAAAACAGTCCAGTTTTCTCAACGTCAGTTTTTTCAAGGCACGAATTAAGCGCAGAGATGAGATTTTTGCGCGAATTGCGCCGGCCTCAGTCGCCTGTAAGGCCCTCGCTCGGGGTTACTTGACCGCCAATGCTTTC
>OZ037779.1:8522042-8554542 GCA_964035525.1 Porites cylindrica | reverse complement strand
CCAGGTGAGTAATTCCCCTGCGCAATAATTTTAAGAGTGGATTAATCTAGTTAGTGGACATCGATAACCAAGAGTATTTAATTTATGTAGTCCAGCTTATATAGGGTATCAATATAGAATTAAAAAATCAAACCTGGTTAAAACATGGGCATTTCTTAACTGAGATTCTCAAACACCAGCCAAAAAACTTAAACAACCCAAAAAGAGTGTAGTAGATTAGGTTTAAAGGCGCCGGTACGGTGTTTCCTTTGTCAATCCATTCCAGCCACATCCGTGCTCTTGAAAACTTCCATTCAACATCTGCATTGTCCTACATAAGGAAATGATGATATGCGAAGCATCGTGTTTTTTCCAACCTCCCCTTCCCTCTCCATATATAAGGCTTCAGTAATTCTTTTAATGACAGAAGCTTCTGCACTGAGTATCAGCTAGTTTCTAGAATTGGGGTCTGGATTTTGAGACACATTCACTAACCTCCACGTAAACACACCATTTTCCGATGACAAATCTATCTATTTCCATTGGTGTGTTAGTTAAAATAATTAGCTAGATTTTCAAATAAATGAAGAACGACCCTGAGAAATCATTTCATTTGTTTATGAAATCATTTTTGTTTTTACCATATGTGGCAAGACCTCTCTTACATAAGCCATATTAGTATGTGCCGGCCCAAAGAGTATGGGTATTGTGCCATTTCGGTCTAAAAAGGGGTATACATTTTGCCCATTTTGGTCTGGAATCGGGTATAGTGTTTCACTGAGGGAACTACGGCAGTGTATGAACATATTTGTCGTTTCAATTACAAGTGCATAAGAAAGAAAAAGTAATATACGAATTGTAAGTGGTTTAAGAAATTTTTTATTTGGCATTCTAATCTAAGTAATGATGACATAATTTCTTAGAGACCAGGTCTCAAAACGGGTGTGTAAATGACATTTTTTGGTCTGAAATAAGGCCAGGATTGGGAGAACCGGGCGGCACACGCCCACCAAGAATTCCCAGGAGTACCCCGGGTTTCCCAGGTATGTTGGATTGAAGCTTTCCATTAAATCATATGCGAGTTTCTGCTTTGCTCTTTGATCATGATCCATTTTCACGATGGCGCCATTCTACTACTTCTACCAGAATCCTTCAGGGTATTGCTTTCTTGTGCAAATTAAGGCTTTTGTTATTTAAACCTCAATGGGACTGAACTTTGTCTCTTCGTAAATTATGCGCACACATACACATGAATAAGAGGAAATTTGAAAGAAACAGTTTCTTTTGCCTATTATCAAATGACCCGTATTGGAAAAACAAAGCATGCATAAAAGCTAAAGAGACGTCACCGTGCAAATGACCCATTATTTCTGCATAGAGTTGTGACATGTCTAAACAGAATTATCTTTTAGCATTTGGGGTTGAACAAAACAACTGCTCTCTCACCATGATCTTCTCGAATGAGTTGTTCATCATGGCAATCAGCATGTTCAAGGCTACAATCACAGTACAGATCACATACGCCATCAAAAACAGACGACCAAAGGCAGACGTAAGACGAAAGCTAGGATCCTTGACAGCGATATCACCTTCTTCAACGAGACCCAGCAACAACCAAAACATGGCCAATAGGGAATTGGGGTGGCTGGGAATGAAAAGAGAAATGGAAGCGTCAAATCCCGTTGATACGAGCATGCACTAATGGGAGGGTATCCGTATTAATGAGAGGTGTCCTTACCAAACGGGTCCTGTTATTTATCATAATTAAACATACACGTATGTTGAAACAGAATACAGTGAAACCTCTATTAAGCGGACCCCTACGGGACCTGCCCAAGTGTCCGCTTATAGAGGGTGTCCCCTAAATAGAGGTTTGTAAAAATTGCGCAATGTTTGTTAACGATTAACACATAACGGTTACTTTGTACTGTGATAAAGTTCCATGTTGTTAAGGAGGCGCTGGACTTTGTGGAAGACTTTTAAGTGAAGTTTGATCGCGGATGACAATCATACGGTCGGATATCGGTCTACTCTTCAGTTTATTGACAGCTAAATGTATTGATCTATCTTTATTAATCGACTACAGTACGTATTTCAAGGACGTAATCCAATACTACTATTGTCAATTCAGTCCGGTGTCCGCTTAATAGAGGTTTTAAACAATAGAAATTTGCCAAACACAATTTACTTTGGTGTCCGCGTCCGCTTAATAGAAGTGTCCACTAAATAGGGGTTCCTTTATAAAGGGAAATATATAGAGGACATTACACGGTGGCGCGAAGATATGAATTTTATTTTCGAGTGGCAAAACAATATTTTACGAACGAGCGCAGCGAGTGAGTAAAATATTGTTTTTGCCACGAGAGAATAAAATTCATATCTTTAAGCCGCCGTGTAATGTTCTTTTTATTATTTAGACAAAATGACATCGATAAAATAATAGAGGGAAATTACCAGAATTACGTCATCGATAAACTCACGCGTGAGATTATGGAAAATAAACCACTCGGGTCCCGGATGTTGTTTTTATGAAATTTACGAGTGGTATATTTTCCAGTAAAACACACGTGTCTATATAATAAAGACGTTAATTTCGGGACCCGGCTTAGTGTCCGCTTAATAGAGGCTGTCCGCTTTATTGGGGGTCCGCTAAATAGAGGTTTCACTGTATAAAGAAAAGAAACAACGTGGATATTATTGTACCGTCAATCCCGAGATCCCAAGCCTACATAAAGCCGTTATTTTGTGGACTATATGGCAGTGAAAACACTCAAAAAGTCGCTTATTAAGTCGCGTCTACCGTAGCACTGTGAATATCGACATGCTATCACTTGACGGCTATAATACACCTTTGGAAAAACTGACACATTTATGATTTGAGAAAGAACAGTGTACGTATTAATGAATTTGACTGTCTTTAAGACTCTCCGGTTTCCTTAAATATCTATACTTAATTGTAACAACAACGTCACGCCTTTTAAAGAGCTCGCTTAATAAGCGGTCGACATACACAAGGTTTAAATGTGTACATACTTGTCATATGGATGGGAATCTTGTGGGTCGCTTGTCATGTTCTGCTTCTGTAACTCTATCTGTGAGGTGACATAGAAGGAATACACCTTCACAACGCCGGTCGCGAACGATAGATAAAGCAAGAGGTAAATAAAAAGAAATCGACCCACATCTTTAAGCATCTTGTAGAGGGACAACTGCAGAGGACCCAAAACAGAGTCTATCTGGAAAATTTGGGACCAGGCACAATGAGTATAAGATATAAATTTTGCCAAGGCTAAAAGCGGCGCTCCCGTGTTAATACTAACAGGTTACTTGACATACTAAACCTTAAAATTATGCTTATAATTAATTATACAATTTGGTAACGTTCATTAAGCTAGGTGTTTCGATAAAGATTTTCGGGGACCATACCGATGTTTTTCAATCGTTTTAAAAATAAATTTTGTCCTTGCCAGATCGCTAATCAATCTTCACCAGTGATTGACTTTGAATAGAAGTTTATTAAAATGCGGTTTTTAGTAAAATCGATATCACTATGACAACAATAAACAAAAAACTTTGAAATCGAATTATATCGGAATTTTGCGCGAAAGTGTGGTGTTAAGCAAATAAACTCCGTAAGAAGTAAAAAATTCTGTATGTTTGAATTCAAACAAAACGTAAGTGAATTTCAAACCTTATATTTTCAATAGTCGTGATAAAATGTTTAATAAAAGGGTTCTAAATAACTCACATTAAACCCACCTAAGTAGCGTCAAAAGGCAGCTTAACCTCATACTTCGATGCAAGGAAAGTTTGGTGTATTTTTTTTCTTGCAATACCGAAAACTAATCTGTTTTAACACCACCTGTCTAGGATCAACTTTACTCTAAATTTTGATTTTTAGCGCTTTTATGAGTATCTCTAGAACGGCTCGACAAAATTCTTTTTAAACCTCATCACATAACCTTATTCATGATGTATATAATTATTTATAAAATAACTAAGATAGTACGCGCGTTCTGATTGGCCGAGAGGAGTGTTTGCAAGAGAGTATGTGAACATGGTTGTGAAGTCAAGATGTTTTGCTTGTCGTGTGCTAATCACACAAGCACGAATTTGAAAAAGTTTTTTAGTTCAAAACTCGACAAGTTTACTTTATTTACCCATTCCTTCGTGGGCTGAAACTTGGAAAATCTTTACAAACAAGCTGTGTCAATTTTTTTTTCGCTTAAGCTGACATTTTAAGTGAGAAAAATCCGTATTTTGGAAAGCATCCTTTTGCAAAACAAGAACTGATTATGCGAGGCAGACTTCGTGTACAAGATTTTGTGACTGGTAAGAATTTCTCTTTTAATCAGGGCCATGACAGAGAGTTTTGCGTTTTTCTCGGGAAAGTTATTTTATAAAAGCAATAGAAAACTTTTTTCCTGTGTTTGCACTGCCTGTACAGTCGAACCCCTCTCGCGTTTATATCAGGCTATGTAAACACTAAAAACGTTTTTTTTATTGCTTAAGCCTGACACTTTCATTAAGATTAATTTACTGCAACACCTTGAAATTTCAAGACGCTACGAATCGGCCAATTAAATCCGCGTTACTGTTTTGACGTTATGTTCATGTTTCCAAGTTGATGCCCATAGACATGAAAGTAATACTTTTTCTTGTACAAGAAACTGTTCTGACGGCCCTCTCGTCCGCTTTGTAAATGCCTCGTCACGTAAAAGCTTGGAAATTCATGCGTACTCAATCACAGAACGAAGAGCCTCTTTCTAGTGAAAATTTGTATAAAGATTGGCTTTGAGCTGTTCTTAAATATAAAGTATGAACTCAGGAAGATTTGAGAATTCCTTAGTTTGAATTTTGGTGACGTCATGTGAAAGCCAGCAATTATAGCTAATTTACGTGCTTTGTCATCAACATTCTCAATCCTTCCATATTTTATTTTTACTTGGTAATTATACTTTTGAATACTTACATTTCTAAAGATTTTCAGTTCAATAGAGATCTTTATTTCGTGCACTCAAAGCATTTGCTTCATGAAATATACATCCTAAATAATTACGAAGCTTTTTTTGTTATTTACATGAAATTGCGTAGAACAACTGGCGCTTGAAAAGGTACACAATCTGAATTTTGAATAATTTGTTTTAGCAGCAACCTATCCTATTACATGTAATTTTGGCGACACCAAAATTAAGTGTCACTAAATTTAAATCGTCGCTAAATTAGTATAGGTAATAGCATGATTTGTAGTGCTATTTGGCATAAATACTACTTGTGATATTTCGAAATTGTTATACGTGATTTCACGAGCCGTTAGGCGCGTGAAATTTGGGACAATTTTGAATTATCACGAGTAGTATTTAAGCCAAATATTACGCACAAATCATGCTATTATTTGTTTTTATAAAATAACCAAGATAGTGCGCGCGCTCTGATTGGCCGCGAGGAGTGTTTGCATGAGAGTATGTAAACATGGTTGTGGCGTCACGTTGTTTGGCTTTTCGCGCGCTAATCACGCAAGCACGAATTTGAAAAAGTTTTCGAGTTCAAAACTCGACAAGTTTACTTTATTTACCCATTCCCTCGTCGGCTGAAACGTGGAAAATCGTTACAAAGAAGGTGAGTCAATTTTTCTTCGCTTAAGCTGACAATGTAAGCGAGAAAAATCCATATTTTGCAAAGCATCTTTTTGCAAAACAAGAACTGATTACGCGTGCAAGACTTCGTGGACAAGATTTTGCGCCTGGTAAGAATTTCTCTTTTAATCAGTGCCATACAAAGAGTTTTGCGTTTTTTTCTTGGGAAAGTTATTTTATAAAAGCAATAGAAAACATTTTTCCTGTGTTTGCATAGCCTGATATAAACACTCGAGGCGTTGGGAGAAATCTCGACGGTTATGCAAACCCTCGACTTCGTCTCGGGTTTGCATAACTGTCTCGAATTCTCCCAACCCCTCTCGTGTTTATATCAGGCTATGCAAACGCGGAAAACGTTATCTATTACTTAAATACTACTACCCGCAAAAAGATTCTAATTTTTACATTTGCTCTAAGCCAATCAGATTGCAGAAATTTCCCATGCAGTGGTATAAAAGTGGGTACAATATGAAATTTTGCCAATTTGGTGAGTGCTGTCGTGCGGGCCTTGTCACAGTCTGCTAGTGTCAGTTGACAAAAGAAACTAAAGCCAGCGAACAAACAAGAAACAGAACTTCAGTAATAAAGAAACCTATAATTCAAGATGGCGTTCAGGTACCATTCTCGTCCCCAGAGCCACTCGGCTTAATTTGTAACCGACCAGTGGCTCTGGACGCAACGGAAAATACGAATTTTTTCATTGGCTGAAGGCAATTGAATGCGCAGAGCAAATTAAAAATATAATCTACCGCGCATAACATTTTACTTCTTGCCCTCTCGACCTACAAACATAAGATCGGCTGATCCGTGTCTGAGTTTCGTTGATTGCGACAATCCTGCTTTGTTTATATGCAATAGCAGCTAGTGAAGAAGAGAATTGCGGGTAAAGTTTGAGAAGTTTCTACGAAGATAACGAGCCTTGACAACGAAAGTACTGCCTTCGTTGTGCGCTAAACTTTGCCCCTGTCTCGACCGTCACATCTCCTGGGACACTGAAAAGAAGGAGTAATGGTTAGTTAGCTCTTCCTGTTGCTCCTTGCTCGGTAAAAATGAAGCGATTGATACTGTACTTGTATGGCGTTATTAAGTAGCCTAATCAGTTTTTCTAATTCCTCTGAATATTCGTCGGTGCTACAGTGGGAAAGGAAATCAAGCTCCGACTACATTATAGAAATGATATGTACGTTAAGTTCATTGCAGTGTGCTTTTAATGTATTGTATTTTCTGCTGAAAGAACATCTCCTTTGCTCTACTAAGGTCAAGATAATATTTTGTTATATGCCTTTATTTCATTAGACCACTGATGGCAGTGCACAAAGCCAGAACTGAATTGCTTATGAATCATTTTGGACTGCATGCAAAAGGCAATTTTTTAATTGTGTAAAGATGATATATAGAGCAAGTACTCTTTCCAATCTACGTTTTCTTCCACTTAATTAATGCTTAAATCATGTTTAGATAATTCGAAGGCCTTCTTTTAATTTTTATTTTAACAGTAAGAATTGGGCTGTAAAAGGAAAGGCTCTGCGGCTGACTTGTTACAAATGTTTTGCAAGAAAATATTCTCATCCTAACTGTCCTTGTGTGGCTTCCAGTCATGTAGCATTCAGGGAGAGATGAACAAGGGGCTATGGGATTGATTATTTCTGATGAACAGCAAAGAAACAGCTATGATTTGCACAATTTTTTTTGATAAATAATTATGTTATTTATCTGATAACTACATTAGGTAGCACAAGGCTCTCAACATTTTGGTTTAAGAGAAAACTTAACTGTTTGAAAAACAAAACTGGTCTAGATTTATTGACAATGTTATGGACAACTGGGGTGTTGATAAATAAAATAATAAATGAAAAACAGCCTAAGGGAGTCTACTTTGCGGATTGGGGGTGGGGCACTACCCCCCAAAAATCAGTTCAGGTTGGCCCCGCAGTATGTTTCTTGCCTTGCCAAATTTTGACCAACCTATGTGATTTTCACTATCCTATTTCGGGCCTGATCCAAAATTCTATCCCCAATTTCAAACCAGGTCTTGCACTCCACTCTCAAAGCATGATGAGAGAAGCTACCTAAGAAAATGCTTTCGGGTTGTGTGTTACTCAAAGTGTTCTTCTTAGGGGGGATCTCTTAAACCACACAGTCTATATACAGTGTGTATATCAGTCTAAATTTCACTGTTCCAGATAAGAAAGGACGAGCTATAGATCTTATGATAAACTGTTCTAGGCATTCAGATGGTGAAAAGTAGAGCAAAAAAAAATGCAGGGTTTTTCTTGTTTTTTTTCTTTGTGCATTCCCAATGCCTGAATGTCTGGAACAGGTTACCATAAACTACTTCTTTTAAGCCTCCTACCCCTGCATATAAATCCCCCAGTTATAGGCCCATTTACCAGTAAACAATAAAAAAATGTCCCCCTGGTTATAAGCCCTCCCCTAAGAAAGCAAATACCCTTAAAACCCCTTCCAAAGATGTGTAACCCATGAGCTCATAAGTGGTACTTACAGGTTTCCCTATGGATGCATTTGCATAATTACGATCACTTCCTACTACACTAGTGTCCTGGGAACACTTTTTATTAGTAACCGGTAATCAAAAGTGCATATAACTGTTTATACCCTTACAACAGAGGTGACAAGAGCTCACCTATACTGTGAAAGTTACAAAACCATGAATACCACAAATATAAAGGATGCTATGGCGTTGCAAAGAAAAAGCTAATATTGGGTGAGAAAACAAAACCTCAAACAGCAACGGTAATTACTTTGTGGTTTTGAAGTTTGGTCATGCATGTGTACTGAACATTATGGTGATGGTCACTACACAATCAACATTTTTCAGGTATTAATGATTTTCTGAGTCTGACAGCAAAATTATTGAAAACTCTCTCTTTGAGGTACTGATGATGATTTTTAGTTAGGAGATGATACCTAAAAATCTTTAGGAGGATAAACCCTTTTAGCAGAACACTGAATGGTCCCCAGAAACACCAAATGACCCAGAAGTTTTATGATTAGGGTTAGGAAACTGGGGTTCAAGTTTCAGTTAGGGTTGATATACAGAGAAAACTGAACTGGAATTTGATTCACTCAGTACTGTATAAAGTTGCCATGCATGGAAGCCCATGGAGGTGTATTAGACTGTCACTTCTCCTGGACAAATCTTGTAATATATGTTTTTTAGTACCCTGGGTCGGTAAAATGATTAATATTGATTTGTTTCGACGTAAATCCTTCGGGTGTCTAACACGTGTTGTACACAAAAGCTCATGGGCAAAATTAAAACCACGACATGCGACACCACAAAAGGAAATAAACATAGGAAAACACACAACCAGCTCGATCGAGTGAAATGAAATATATATTTTACTCTCCTAACACAACACATGAATGGTTTCGTTTCAAAAAGTGTTCATAAGTAAGATAGCAGTTGCAGGACATGGAACAAGATACCTTTTTAGATTGACTTTTTCCCGCATTATATCGATCTTCGCGATATTACTTTCCCAGTGTTTGTTCGCCAAGCGTATTGAAAAAAAAACTCATATAACTCAGAAAATAGTCTGCCGGTTAATTGTCTCAGTTCTGCAAACCAACAGTGTGTTCAGCCGGTTTCTGTTACTGTCTTCTTCTTTTAACTCCAAATTATCAGTGAATCCAAGTTGAGTGAAGTGGTGCATTTTCAAAACATCCCAAAGAAGCCGCTATCTGGAGAGAGCTCAGGAAGTAAAATGTTTCCCCCAGTGGAGCGGTGAGGGACAAAAATCAGTTATGAGTACGAGCAGTGATATTTGCAACTTCTGCACATGCGCGACCAGATGTCAGAAATTTTCTGACATCCGGTAACGGCTGCTTCCAGAGCCCCTCGTTTCCCGACCAGGTGACCAAGAAACGACGGGCTCTGGGGACGAGAATGTTCAGATACAGTCTCTACCATGTGACTTGCGCGCGCACACATTTACGACATGACCGCATGGCAAGCTTAAAGTTACAACAATAATGCTGTTCAAAATTCAAGGTCAGTCTATACGACAGTCAGTTTCGCACACAATATGCTATTTGACGGTTGACTATGACGTGTATCGGATGTCTCGTGCACAATACCAGTGAGGACAGCATTGAGTTTCGTTTGTTTCGTCCAAAATTAAGTTTCAGAACGTTGCATTATTTTGATTTAATGAAGCTAATGAAGTTTATTATTTTGAGCATGGGCGGCTCCAGTTTTATCACATAAATGTTCCATTGCGTCGTAAAAGTTTTGAATACCTTAAATCGCCAAAGTCTCAGTTCGTGAAATCGTTAAAATTAAATGACTTAGGGTATTTCGATCCAGTTTTTCAGAGGCCATACCGATACTTTTCAATCGATTTAAAAGTGATTTTATCCTTGTCTGATCGCTATAAAATTTTCACCAATGATTGACTATAGATTGAAATCTGTCAAAATGTGGGTTTTAGTAAAATCGATATTACTATGACAACAATAAACAAAAAACCATGAAACTGATAAACGCCTAGTTTTGCGCGATTTAGACCAGATCTAGACACTTCAGTGTGAGTATTGTCAATGTTTGACATTCAAAAGATGCGATAAATTCAAACTAAAATGTACCAGTCATGGAGGTATGTATAGTGCGCATTATTTTGGGAAAATTAGCATAACGTCAAAACAGTGAATGTTGTAACGCAGAATTTTGACCAGGAAGTAGAATAGGTTTGTCTTGAAATTTCAAGGTGTTGCAGTGAATCAATCTTAATGAAATTTTCAGACCTTATTATATACATTATGAAGATTATATGAAGAGATTTTAAAAAAATTGGCTCAAGTCGTTTCAGAGATATACAAAAAAGCGCTAAAAGTCTAAATTTGAATGAAGTTGCACTTAGACAGGTGGTGAGAAAACGAGTTAGTTTTCAAGATCGCAAGAACGAAAATACATCAAAATTTCCTAGCATCAAAATATGATATTAGGTGACATTCTGACGCCACTTAAGAATAATTTGAGTCATTTATAACGTTTTTATTAAATAATCTATCAAGGCTATTGAAAATTTAAGGTTTGAAATATATTTTCGTTTTAGTCGATTTCAAACATACAGAAGTTTTTACTTCTCACGGAGATTATTATTCTGCTACACAGCCGTTTTTAGTGTGTCGTCACGCAACGCTCCTCCACACTATCGGCTGCTGAAAATCGAACCACACATTCCTTTCCCGCGATTAGCCAATGAGAATCCAGCTCCCATTTTCTGGAAGGTGTTCGCGCCACGTTTGTGGTATGGTGACTCCTCCAATCAAAGTTTTGCTTTTATCGGTGCCCCATGTGTGAATAACAGAACAATATAAAATCATCGCGAGAAAACAAGCAATCAACAGGCTCAGAGCTCTGACGGGTTAACTTTTTTACACAAGGAATGATACAGATCAGGCAGAGAAAAGCTTCAGTACGAGTAAACTTTGTCTCTCATCAGTAATTACATAGTTAGACCATTACCGCATAAAACATTGGCTATCAACTTAATATGATACATGCTAGGATTCGTCAGCAGATAACATCGCTTTTTATGGTCTTTTCTTGGATTTAAAGGGCTATGTCATGCTACTTGCTATCTTCTTAAAAAGCCAATTGTATTCCAAAAGTAATGGTCCAGGTTTGTCATTCAAGACTATATTTAGGCACTGAAACTATTTCATGTCGTCAGTGTCAACGGATGGCAAGGATAGACATGGATTTAAACTTGAAAAAGTTGGCCCATTTTTTTCAAGGTTTAATGCTATATCTGCAAAATCACCAAAAAATATTATGGTTAGTGCTCCTTGATGACATTTGTTTGAAATCTTCTACATAGCTCTACGGGAGCATTTTCTATAAGGGTAAAGCGCTAAGTAATGACTTCAGCACAGAACTTGACCCAAAACAGCAAAATGTTCGTAACAATTAGCCTCTTTCAATTTGTTAACTTACCTGGAAAATGTGCGTTAAGTGAAAGAAGGCCACCACCGTGGCACTTGCATACAACACATCGGCTATTACAAAAACTTCTTTCCGTGGATCCCATTTTCCAAAACGCCCCCAAGAGATCAACCACATTACATAACTCACAAAAAAGGTAAAGATGATAATCATGTCCACAATATTCCACCATTTTGACATATAAACGTAGGATCCCTGTTTTTTTGCCTCTAAGAATTCCTGCATCAGAAAACCCAAGGCAAAGAAAAATATCACGTAATCTGAAAAGAAACGAGAAATTCATAATGACTGATCAGGATTGGTTTGATTCAAGTAAATTTCAAGCTTTTCCCGCTGAATAGGCAGGTTTGGTAGGGAGCATACAGTGGACTAAGTGTAGTGTCTTTACGGATTTAACCGAGAATTGATTCAGATTTAACCACTAACACACACCATTGCTAACTCGTGCACACATGTGTATTCTAATCATCATAATAGTCACAGCGCATGCTCGATTATACAAACATGGGGGGTGGGGACGGTAGACCTAAATATTTACATATTCTAAAGTAAGCGTAACTGTTCAAAGAAGACGATATCTTTAAAGAGGCTGTGTCACGGCCGTCATGTTCATTTTTTTTTTTTTTCAGTATTGCCAGTTAGGCGTTCTTAGTTTCTATAGAGCTCAGCGTTAGTGCAGAAACTACTCCTAAATATGAAAAACACAGCCTCGTACAAACAAATGTACGTAAATGCGTCTCCCAAGCCTTATATACAACATCAAGAGAGAATGAGCTAAGAGAGCGAGTTCCAGCGCCCCATGATAATTATTTGACATATGTTTGAAGTTCGCGCTTGTGATGTGAAGCTTATTTTTGTTTGTTGTTTCCGTAACCCGCGTGGTCTACTTTCTGACGTGAACGTGACATGTTTCGCCTCCAAACATTTGAAGTTTAACTGCCGTTATAGTAATTAGCACGCTAAAGGTTTAAGTTGTTGACATGTTTTTTGATCAACTCGTTCCCCTCATAATTGAGGAATAAATTTCCTTTAAAACGGATTACAGCATTGGAGTCAAAATTTCACTTTTAGATTAAAGATCGAGATTTTCTGACGGCTGGTGGCCTCATTTAAAGTAACGGATATTTAATACTGACACACCGTGAAAGCCAAAGGCAAAAGCTATCGCGCGCGAAATACGAAACCTTAAATACGCGGCTGGCTTCAATTGTTTATACAAATGTGCAAGGTATTGTTTTTCTTTTTCCAGGAACATTTCTCGTTCAGAAACAGCGCATTTGATCTTTTTTCTTGAGAGTTTCAAACTCAATTACCTCTTCTTGACGTCTAATACTTGCGATGAATATTTCGTTGTGCGAACACAAATCAGGTCAGATGCCTTAGACTTTTGATGCGCGGTTTCCAGTTTCGGTCAATTCTTTATAGCGAGAGGTGTGGGCACGAACCACGAAAGGGGGCAAAGTCCAACAATTTCAGGTGCCAGCTGTGTGACTGTGCATCTCATGCAGATTGGTTTTTCACAATAATAATAGTAACTTGAACGTATGAAGACCTGTTTCGTTTTGTAACCAGTGCTTGAAAAAAGGCTCTTGTCTTTTAAGAAGCAATAGCTTTTAAAACATGGAGAAATAGGTAATCGGAGTTAAAGACTGTTTCACTGAGTAGAATTGCACTTGAAAACCTCGTGAATTATGATGATGCAACCATCTACCACAAGGATAAAAATCCTGGTATTTCGTAACTATTCGGTATTCGATGCATGAGTCGATCACATTTTGGCTTAAGAAACTGCGAGGAAACCTTAGAGTTTTCCTTCTAATCAGCGTTTGGTGGGTAGATATTTATTTTACTTAAACAATTTGTTAAACTTGCACCAGATGTAACAGGGAAAGACAGAGAAAAGTGAATATATAGCATGAGGATCGACTCAGCTGAGCGTTTCGCGTTTTCATTTATGTACCGCAATATCCAATTTCGCACAAAAACCCAATCTACATTTAGGACGAAAAAGGTAGATTCATCCTTGGTAAGGTTATACTGAAGCATTAAAGTTACACTGAAGCATTCAAAATAGCTCATGCACGTTTAACGTGCCTATGTTTTATAACAGCCGCTGATGAAGACTAGTTTTGTCTAGCAACAATATTGGGCAAATAAATTTGTAACCCTTAGCTGTCCGATCAGCATGGCCTTCAATTTTAAGTCTCATTTACAAAAGTTTGTCGGCTGTTTATATACTGATGTAGCGAAAATCATAATAACCAATTTTAATCGAGTTGGAACCTCTTTCTCCGCTGAACTCTCGCAAGCCAGGACCATCTTGCTCGTCGGCAGCTACTCTGGCCAGTTATTTTTCAGTAGAAATCTTTTGACTCGTCGACGAAAGTTTGCACGTCATATCGCTTGCTGTGAGTGATCGGCAGTGAAAGGAATTTCCCACCAAGTTTAGAATTACATGACGCCACTCTAACCAACCAATAAGGTGGCGTCCTTAAAATAACCAGGCAGTATGACACAGAACCAAGAATAGATTGACGTAAAATATTTTTCATGGGAAGAGGGTTGTGTATGGGGCTCGATCCCTTAGCTCATTCTCTCTAGACAAAATACAAAGGAAAATGAAAAACTGTTTAGCTAACAATAGGATTTTCCTACTGCATAGGTTTGCCACAAATTTCGAGAGGACTGCCCTGCAAACCTTATTTTCACCATTTCCACATGGACCATAATTCATCTAGTTTACCCCTCAAAATTTTATATAACCATTGTCTTAGAATTTTCTTGGGACGACCGTGAAACCCAGGAGAAACTGAAGACAATGGTTATGCAAAGTTTTAGGGGGTAAACCAGGTGCATTATGGTCTATGTGACAATGGTCAATTGCCGCATTGTTGGGTAGAGGTCCTATATATTGCTGGTTTTCACGTGATGCCATCAAACCTCAGACTTAACAACTATGACTTCTAAATTTTTACTTTCAGTTCATGAGGACTTAGAGCACCCAGACACTTAAATTTCAACAAATTCGTAGTTCGAAAGGGTTTTTTGGTTTTGAGATAGAGCACACTTTGCGTGACGCAGCATCTAAATGTAGGCAGAGAGAAAAGTGACTTATATACTTTCTGGGATCAGTCTACTCTCCGAACTGTCCTAGCTTGTGTTAGAATAAGAATCACTTTAATCTTTATGAGTTTCTGGAGTAGCGAGAAAGATTTTTCCGCTGTTTTCCAGCTGGTGTCAACATGGCGTCTCCATACAAAGTTCATTTGAATTGGGATAGTGAGTAAAACATTTCTCGGAGTATTTCACAGACAAATCAAAGTAAAAAAATAGAACTGAATCCTGTTCGCACATAAATTTTTTCCTTCCCCAGATTCTGGTCTTAATCTCTTGAATGGTTTCGTTTATTATTTTTGATGGCGTGTGTAGTGTCGGGTCGCAAAGGGCCCTTTATATGAGAGAAAATATACCGCGAACAGCCCGTGTAAATGGTACTAAATCTATGTTCACGGCATATTCAACCCAAGGCCAGCTCAAGCCGCGGCTTATCCTGGCCGAGGGTTTTGGTATGGGCTTATCCAAGCCGCGGCTCACCTTGGACGTGAAAGTGTTCGTATAAATGCACTCAAACGTTGTCCGTGGCTTGCTGAAGCCTTGAACGACTGCTGCGCATGCTCTGTTTTCAATTATATCCCAGACCTTCACGTCAGAGAGACGCGCGTTGCAGTGGCGGGAAAATGAGTTTTGTTTACATTTACAAATAAAAGTGGAAAATGGTGGATAGAGATTCATGTAAAAAAGAAATGTGTGGAGTGCCCCAGAAAAAAAAACAAATCCTGCTAATATATAGCGAGCTTGAGATTGCGGGGCAGCTCGATGTCTACGTTACCTCGGCAAGAGTAAGTTCTCCGATTTTAATTTTAAATCTACGGTTATTAAAAGTACAACCTGGCCGCGAACAAAGCCGTGAACCATTTTTACGAGCAGTTCGCGTCTAATATAAGCCGTACTCGTATAAATGGTTCCTCTCGAGTTTTATGTAAGCCGCGGCTTATTTTCTCACGTATAAACGGCCCTAATGTAGGATAATTAGATGCAAAATGAGGTTAACACTGGAGGCAAAAAGGGACTTGATTTGCATATAAGACAAGGGTGAACAGATTAGTAGGAGGACTATAGCGTGACATTGAAAACCAGGCAATTAATGGTTTACCGATATGGAGGTTAAGATAGGTAGCCTTCGTGGCATAACGAAATAAAAAAAATAAATATTCTTTACACCTTAAGCATCACCTATCAAAAAATAAAAATAAAGTGACATATATACCGGTCCACTCAAGACCCATCAACCTTGTTGCAAAGGATTGTTGCATCGAGTTCAGAATTACAAAAACCAGGAAAACCATGTACCAAGTACTGTGGTTGATAAACTTGGAGAAGGGATGCTCGTAGATCTCCCTGAAGTTCCACCAGCACTCGTCATCTTCGTCAAAACAAGGAGACTTTCGCAGAAGTCGAAGAGGAATGTAAACAAAACATGAGATAGCAACCATGAGGAGTTGAACAATGGACCATGCAAATTTGGTTACTCTCCCCACATCCTGCCAATGTGGCCATTGATAGTAAATGATCTCATCAAGGATTCGCTGACATTTGGGACTCGCCACAAACTGAGAATAGAAAGGCAATAGATACATTTAGCTCGAATGTTTTGTATCTCAATTCAGAGAACGTGATGGTACCCCAGAGAATAATCTGAAATGTCATACGTCTCCAACCCCTAACCCGTGGGGGATGCGGGGGGAAAAAGATCCGTCCATGGGTTGGGGGGGGGGAGACGTATGACATTTCAGACTACCCAAGGAACTGTTTTTTTCAAATGTCGTCCTAGGGACGTGCATTCACGTGCATATTTAACAATTGTTTTATTAAAAACGCCCACAAAATCTCGTTGAATCTCCCCGACTAGAACAAACCGGAAAAGACAAGGGACTTCCGCTATTCACATGTCACACGTCTATCAAAACTGTCAACGCGCGAACGGACTCGCCTGGACTGCATGAATGAAAAATCAAAACATTGTAGCGATGAACATTAATTTTTTAAAAACATTGGGATTCTAGGATTTTACACAGCAGAACAGCTAAAAAAACCTGATAGATAATGTGAAGGAAAAGAATTTCAAGTGACAGCCGTCGAAATTACTGTGAATTTGGATTTTTGGTGCAGTTATAAAAGTAAGAACAACGGAGAAAAACTATTACCTCGGTCGCTTGTTATGAAGTTGTTTGAAGCCACAAGCTGGTTCCGCTGAACGAGAAAAGAAGCTATACTGCCGCCTCGATTGCTCTAGTGAATGGCTGCATAGCCTGTATTTGTAGCTGGTTACTTGTGATTTATATTCTTGATGTCGGATAAACAAGCTGCAGTTATCTTATATCGGCGAGTGACTCGATCGGCGAATGGCTTCACAATCATGAAGAAACAACACCTGTCTTCTTTCGTAGCTGGTCAAGGTACTTTAGTTCCATGTGAGTAGTTATCTAGGGATGTTTTACTCCGTTTTTTGGATTTCCCTTGGATTTCCCGCATACTAATTTGGATTTCCCGCATACTAATTTGGATTTCCTGCATACTAATTTGGATTTCCTGCATACTAATGAGGTGTCTAGCTAGCTAGGTAAAAATGGGTTCCTCCATACTAATGAGGTGTCTAGCTAGCTAGGTAAAAATGGGTTCCTCCATACTAATCAGCGTCATTCTAATACAATGCAAACAATAGGCCCGCCCAAACTTGCCCGGTCTATTCACACCCTGATTGGCTCATGTAAAATCTATTCTATCTTTCAAATAACAGCGGGCTCTCCGTTCAGCATTTTATTATTGTCACAAACTCCAGTAAATAATATTTTTGAGCGGATAGCTTCCAAACATACTAGTCAACGGTCCGAAAACAGTACTCGACTTAAAACTATTTACTGTGACCAAAGATAAATATTTTTATTCTACAAAACCATTGATTCTGTTTTGTCAATATAATTCAACCTTCAAACGTTTCTAGACTGTGGTATCGAGCGTTAACCATTAACAGGTTGGCCTTTTTCCGTTTAGACCTGTATCATACGAAACAAAACGAACGCAAGCGAACTGTATTTTATTATTCATCGCAAACTAATTTAATATACACTGAGCCAACATGAACGCTTGTCGCATAAATTATCCACGGGAATCAACTCAATTATATATAAACAATGGTGGGATTAATACGTGCGTGCTACAACCAGACTACACCTTTGTTTCGGTTAAAAAATACATTTATTGATAACAAAACCATCAAAGTGTTACAACAATAGATGAATAGACAGAGTTCCGGCTTAGTCTTCGGGAACAGTTTGTTTGACAAACAATCGATTGAGTAAGAATTTTTGCTTATCGATCGCTAGTTCTGTCGATTTCACAACAAACCAAAATAAAACAATAGCGTGAATGCGCTTGGGTGAACATCTTAAAAGCTTCTATTTCTTCAAATCTTACAAAGCAAAAATACATTTATTGTAGTAACTCAACAACTTTAGCAAAAGGATTACAATATCGTGAGGAAATGTTCAAAGCCTAGAAAGTGCCTCTCCCTCTAGCTCTTTCGGTTGCTTTCGTTTCTTGAACAAATGCTTGGACACTTGGTTCGTCTTCGTGTATATAAATCCACTTTCTTTTACCGTTGGAATAATGTTTTATTTTGACGGGCCAGTAATTCTCAGATGCAAACATGACTGTGGGGGTATAAGGGTTAACAGCATTTCGAGTGCTCGTGTACATCTCGCAAAGGCCAAACCCTTCTGGAATAGCTTTGAGATAGGGCGCTCCATGTAAATAATTGTTCAAGGCGGGCCAGGTCATCCCACACCAATCCAGATCAAACGGTTTCGGTTTACGCGTAGATGATTTAGCTTCAGCATATTTCGGGGGCACAATAGGATCCTTTGGGGGGATCGATTCCACCTCTCCCTCTGGTTTTAAGGTTTTGTTGATACTTGGGTAAACTCGACAAGAGCCAAAGATGTCGCTCAACACCTGCTTATTTGCCGCCGTGTCCGGTTTATTATCTACAAAGATGTAACCGTAAGGCCTCTCTGTTTCCTGATAATAAGCTGTCATGAATCGTTGGCGATTCTTATCAAACATTCGCTCAGCAACAATTCCGATTTGTTTCCGATCGCTAGGACTTCGGAAAAGAGCCATGTACTGTGCATTCCGACTGATATCGGTGTTAAATTTTCCCTTGGGGAACATATTCTGAAGGAGCAGTATGACGCTGGCATTTCTATGGCGACCTTGGGTAAACAACTGAGAAACGATGGGGCTTTCGATCGCTTCTGCCATTAGATCATCAAAGATGATAACGTTGTTGTATTTTGGGTCAATTTCTCGCAGATCTTCTTGAAATGTGGGAAGGCCACGAAAAAATTTAATGTCCTTTCCGATCGCTGATTTCAAAGCTTCGTATCTATCTTGCCACTGACTATAATACCATTGTAGACAATACGATCTCTCGTTAGAATCTGTTCTACGAAAACTGTTTTCCCTGATTGACTTGGTCCAACCACAAGGAGTGAGAACTTATGGCGAAACATAAAATCTGGATAAGGCTCGGTTGCCAAGGAAACATCATGGGAAAGCTTTACCTTCTTCGCAGAAGAAGAAGTTTTCGGCGTTTCGTTTACTGGTCTTCTTCTTTTTCTTGGTTCACATATTTTTCTCGTGGAACTAGATGAACAACGAGGTAAGTGGACGCTTGTAGAAATATATTCTCTTTTTGATTCCCAAGAAACATTAGCCTCTTTTAAGAGTCGTGTTCGTCTTAGCCCGGTTAAGTCATGGACAATTTCAAGATGAGAACTCAAGTTGGACACACCAGGTTTGCCACATAGCGGACAAATTCGAGGAAACGTTCGAGGCATGACTTCTTATGAAAAATGACACACAGTTAACAGAATCATTTAATATATAGTTATTTTACAATGGTGGGGAGTACTTAAGAGAATTCAGGGGTACAGGAGGGGTACAGGAAGGGTACAGGAAGGGTACAGGAGGGGTACAGGAAGGGTACAGGAAGGGTACAGTAGGGGTACAGGAAGGGTACAGTAGGGGTACAGGAGGGGTATAGGAGGGGTACAGGAAGGGTACAGTAGGGGTACAGGAAGGGTACAGGAGGGGTACAGTAGGGGTACAGGAAGGGTACAGGAGGGGCACAGGAGGGGTACAATGAAAGTTCATAGAGTTCCGTTGTGCTTTGCAGCCGTGCCTCCATCGATAGCTATAAAAGAAGTAAGCTGCTGTTTCTGATTCAGTCAGTTCTTAAACCTCGTGCAGTTCGGATCACAATGTTCAGCAATTATAATCATTTCGTTCAAAAAGGATATGGAAATTTTGAAGATGATGACGACGATATTGAAAGCTCACAAGAAAGTGAACAATCATCTCAAAGTTCTCAATCTAGCGAAGAAATGGACTCTTCCGGAGAGGAGGAGGAGGAGCATGTAGATCCTTGGTCACGCATTCAAAATGAAGTTTGTAATCGCCACGAAGCCCAGCTCGAAGCTCTGATCAACGAGTATGAACAAAACGGAGACTCTCCTGAAGTGGCCCGCATTAAAGCTGAAAATGCTTTGCTTCCAGTATATAGAAAGGAATTGAGAAAAGTGTTCTTAGATTTTTTACAGTGGATGCATGCAATGAAGAAAGATCCGACATTCCGAAAAGTGATGGAAACCCGCCAAGATCTCAAAGACACAGAAGGATATGACTGGCTGGAATCGACAGAACTTGCCATCGATAAGCGAAAATTCTTACTCAATCGATTGTTTGTCAAACAAACTGTTCCCGAAGACTAAGCCGGAACTCTGTCTATTCATCTATTGTTGTAACACTTTGATGGTTTTGTTATCAATAAATGTATTTTTTAACCGAAACAAAGGTGTAGTCTGGTTGTAGCACGCACGTATTAATCCCACCATTGTTTATATATAATTGAGTTGATTCCCGTGGATAATTTATGCGACAAGCGTTCATGTTGGCTCAGTGTATATTAAATTAGTTTGCGATGAATAATAAAATACAGTTCGCTTGCGTTCGTTTTGTTTCGTATGATACAGGTCTAAAAGGAAAAAGGCCAACCTGTTAATGGTTAACGCTCGATACCACAGTCTAAAGATTAAAGCAAGTAAGTCGAATGATTCAAATGACTGGTCACTTTTTAAAAAAACAACGCAATATAGTAAATAGCGAAATCAGATTAGCCAAGCAAGCCTATTATCAAAATAGTTGTAACAAGCATACGGGCGATTCTAAAAAGACCTGGCAGACTATCAATGAACTTACTTCGCGAAAATCTGGGAAAAAATCGGTAAATCGGTGACATCTCTGAAAGTAAATGGAGTATCAATAACAAATCCAACTGTGCTGTCGAACCAATTTAATAATCACTTTGCTACTATCGGTCCAGAACTTGCTAGCAATATTGATTCCACAAATAGTGATGGTTATCAAAAGTACCTCACTGGCACAGATAAACGGTTTCAGCTCCATCCGACCAGTACAAATAAAGTTCTCTCACTTTTGAATCGTCTAAATAAGTCAAAGGCAGCTGGCCTTGACAAGATATCTGCTAGGCTCATTCGGGAATGTGCAGATCTCATTTGCATTCCTATCCGTGATATTTTTAACCAGTCAATAAGTCAAGGCGTATTTCCGGATGACTGGAAATGCGCAAAGGTCACCCCACTTTTTAAACAAGGCGATCGGGACGACTTAAATAATTATCGTCCAATTTTGGTGATCTCAGTTATGGCCAAGGTCTTTAAAAGAGTCGTCTATGATCAATTATATGCCTGCCTAGAAGAGCACAATATAATCTGTAAATATCAATCAGGCTTTCGCGCTATTCACTCAACTGTCAAGGCTCTCCTTGAGGCCACGGACACTTGGGCGTACAATATTGACCGTGGTAAAATGAACGCCGTTGTTTTCTTAGATCTCAAAAAGGCCTTCGACACAGTTGACCATGAGATCCTTTTATCAAAATTAAGCAATTACGGCATATATGGTAACGCGCACCAATGGTTTAAGTCGTATTTAGAGAATCGTACTCATATGTGCTCCATCAACGGATCGCTTTCTCAAAGCTGTTTATTAAGTTGTGGTGTTCCCCAGGGGACGATTTTAGGTCCATTATTATTTCTGTTATACATCAACGATCTTCCAAACTGTCTTTCAAATTGTGAGCCGAGGATGTACGCTGATGACACCCACCTTACGTACGCAGGTGATAATGCAGACAATATTCAGTTGCATCTAAATCAAGATTTAGAAAATGTTCACAATTGGCTGAGAGCAAACAAACTTACTCTAAATATGACTAAAAGCGAATTTATGCTTATCGGATCTAGGCAGAGGCTAAGTACTCTCACAGAGTCCCCGACATTTGCAATTAATGATTTTGAAGTTAGCCAGGTCACTACTGCAAAATCACTTGGAGTGACCATCGATGACAGACTTGATTGGAGTGGCCATATCGAGAAAGTAACAAAGAAAGTCGCTTCTGGTATTGGGGCCAAAAAAACGAATAAGGCACCTTGTCCCTCAGGCGACCTTACAACTAATATATCAAGCTTTAATACAGCCACACTTTGATTATTGCAACATTGTTTGGGGAAACTGTGGGATAACCTCACGGAATAAGGTTCAAAAGCTACAAAACAGAGCAGCCCGTGTTTTGACCTACTCAAGCTATGACGTAGATGCTGGTCACTTTTTCAAACTTCTAGGGTTGGAAAACCTAGCTTGCCAGCAACAATTTCAAAGAGCTACGATGGTTTACAGGTCTCTGCACGGGTTGGCTCCAAACTATCTTAGCTCTAAATTTGAAAGGCGAGAAGTCGCATATAACCTAAGGGACTCTGAAAATAAACTCAATGTTCCATTACCGCGCACAAACTATTACAAAAACAGCTTCAGCTATAGTGGCGCCATTCTCTGGAACAGTCTTCCTTGTAACTTAAGGGAAGCAGAGTCCCTTGGGCAATTTAAACGATTACTCAAAGAACTGTAAGGCACGGCATTCGTGGAAAGCAGCTTTTTTCTTTAAATATTTTTATTATATTAGTATTAGGCATTTTTAAAGCTGACGAATTTTGTACCGTGGATAAATGAAGATTATCTATCTCTATCTATCTATCTTAAAACAATTTGCTTCGGGCGCCGTTCTATCCTTCGCGAAAAAAAATCTTAGCTAGCTTCCAATTTTGAACTGACGCGTACACCGACCATATATGGAGAGCATGGTATAATAGCTCATATACCATAACGGCTAAGCCAATCAAAATGCTAGAATTGCATTATCCAATGATTCAGTTTTTAATAATTATGCATATTTCATGACAAAAGAAGAAGACAAAAGGCAAATTTCCTGGAGAAAATCACGTGGTCTGAATAAAGAAAACAAAATGTAGAAAGGTAAAAAGGGCTATTCAAATAATGTTCAACGATTTAATTAACACTGTTTGTTTCATAATTGCTAGAACTGCTTATCTTAATTCCCTGAAACTGTTTTGTCTAATTGTTGCTGTTGCCTCATTATTCCTTAAATTCATCATTAAGGAAGGCTTCCAAAGTGGCACAATGATAGAAATTAAAATTTGACAAAGAATTTGTTGAAATCGAGTTGTCATGGCAGCGTAATGAGGTCAATACACTTGTTTTACTCAGTGCAGTCGATCACTCAAGTGTAGTCTTCTCGACGTTTGCAAACTCAATCAGACAATTACTATGCGAGAGTTAGCAATAATAGTGTGAGGGCTTGATCTTTTTATCGCCTAGGTCTCTTAGTTCACTGATATACATCATGTAGCTGACGCCCTTGTAATAGCGGGGAAAGTTCTCTTGCAATTGTAGGCTCTTTTTACAACGCGACGTTCGCTATCTATTCAACTTTAGTTCGTTTAATTGGCCGGACACCCGCTCTAATCTATGCGGATATTCAGGACGAAGGCGTGCTTTTCAAACAGTGGAATTCGGCGAGGTTTTGCTTAATTATTTTAATCACCCTGGTAAGTCATAATACTTGTCTGTCTTTGATCTGATTGAAATCCCTTCCAAAACTACTCATAAGGACTTAGGACCGCAAGTAAATTATAACGGGTAAGCCAAACTTTCTCTCTCTCTCTCTCAGCTCCCTCGCCATCCTCCCCCGTCGCTTTATCTCGGACCTCGCACGCGGCCGTATAAATGCGAACCTTAAACGAAAATCACACCAAAAAAACAACAGCTATACGCAGGCTATTGCATTTTTAAACTCCAAACTTGTCTGTCCGAGGAATCTGCGACAATAAACATGAAAACTAAGAAGCGCAAACGAGCATTGAATTTTGGTGGGTACTGCTGGTTTTCAGTGACGCGCCATTCAAAATAGATTAAAATTTGCCTTAGTCCCTTTCGGGTCACGTGGTCCGAGCGAAGAAGATTGACCGAGAAGGCCTGGGAAAACGCGGTCCAGGGACTAGGCAAGATAAAAAAAAATCGTTCAATTGAGATTAAGTCCAGAATATGAGGAATGAAACAAGATAAACTTGCATGCAAAGACCCTCGCAAACATTAAGGTCAGAGCAGTTTTCCATATGCGAGATATCCTGCCAAATGTCTTACCCAAATTTATGGAGATTTGTATGGAGGCGCCGTGTGCCCAACCCCATGGACACCAATGCAGAAGCGGGAAACCAACAGAAACATCTGTTACTGAGTTTTGTTACGAAAGCGTGAATAGACCTATTCGGCTAACTCAGTTTATAACATAGCCAGAGTTTGCGCCTAATCAAATTCAATAGCGCGAGCGTGCTTCATATTCCTATTGAGCACGCTGATGACGTCAATAAACTATTCCTAATTCCTCGAGTTGTTGTGAACTTAGCAATCCTGAGTCTCCTGAGTGCATCCATAACTCAGCAGTACACGATGAAGCGCTCACTATGTGTTTTATAAGGAAATTTAAGAGGAAACGTTCGAATTTGTTAACCGATAGTAAGGAAAAGAGGTGAGCGTTGTTGTTGTTGTCATCTCCGCGAGCTGTGCGGGCTATGGCATGTGCAAATCATTCTTTGAAAAGTTGTTTTCTCTCAATAATAATTTTTCGATGAATTTTTCGATGAATGAATAGTTTTACAATCATTTTAGAGTACACTTTCTCTCAATTTTAGGATAAAAACATAAGCTTAACTGTGAGGAAAAAAAATATAGTCACGTAAACATTGACGCGAACTGCTTTGAGAGCGCCCTAGAATAATAAAATTTTAAGTTAACTGCTGCATTGATCGCTTTGATAATGTTATAAAACAATTAGTTCATGCTTCAGCAGTGCGTATGTCGAGATATTGAGCACTTGGGAAGTGGAGAGCACTCAAGAAGCTAGAGTTGCACTCGTCTGCGCCTCGTGCAACTCTTACGCCTCTTTCGTGCTCTCCAAAACTTCCCAAGTGCTCAATATCTCGACATACGCACGCTGACGCATGAACTAATTGTGAAGTTGCACCCAATTCAAACCCTTTGGGAATAAAACGTTTTGTTTCAGGAATTTTCATATCATTTAAATGACAATGCCACATTATAATCCAAATACAAGACACAAAGAACTTTAATCCCGAGAGATTTGAATTGGGTACAACATTCAGTTTAATAGCCGAATAGGTCTATTCATTTCTCGAGGAACTCACAAACATTAAAGTGATAGTTTTCTAATACAAGAACTGAAACAAGTCACTTTTTTAATCTACATGACAGCTCCTTCGGCCGTCATGTAAACAGTACCGCGTCGGTGTTTAGACAACGGCTAAATATGCAATAATCTCAGCCTATAGACATAACAAAAAAGTTAGCCGTTTTTGTTATGTATGCAAAGTGACTTTACTTTTAACAAAACAAAGAGTCCTTTCAAAGCGCACATTTGTATAAATATTAGTTTTCAACTGCTCTAATTGCTTCATGAAAGAGGACCTATGATTCTTTAGTTTCGAATTTTGATGACGTCGTCATCTGAAAACCAGAAATTACATTTCTAAACTTTAAAGTTGTCTAGTGAAACTGTCCTAGGAATCTGCGACAACATAAGTCAAATGAAAACTAAGAAACGCAAACGAACGTTGAATTTTGGAGGGCATATAAGTAATAAAGCAATACATACCAGCTTTCTTTCCTTATCAGCAGCAGTCTTGAGTAGACTCAGACTCTGGTTAAAATCACCTGGCTTTTCCCTTAAAAGACATCCAGTTCCCTGGTCATCCATTATCTCAAGGAGTTGGTCCCAAGTACTTCCTTCAACAACGTCAATGGCAAATTTTTCATACGCTTCTGCTCGCCTCGTGTACTCGTCTCGGCTGTAATGATGCTCGTACAGAGCAATTTTTTCCAAGAGATTAGCATCATGCAGTGCACCTTCAATGACGCCTTCCCTCTTTGTTCCTTGTTGATGAGAAGAGGTCGGTGATCCACCGTCTGGGTTGTTCCTCCATAACCAATTCAAGCAGATATACAGTGGATCGGAAAGTATGTTTATCCACTGTTGTTCCTCTTCGCGATCCAGTTTTGTTTGGCAATTTTCTCCTTCCCGTTCACGTCCTCTTCGGCCACAACCACATGGACCGTTGCATCTTATTTGGCTCTTAAGTTTGCCCCGCATGCAGCTGAAAAGACCAGCTTCCCTCAGACGCTCGTGTTCTGCAACAGTTTTGCAGATACTGTTAAGCGTTTCTAGAGTCTTTATCTCTTTTCCTTTACCTTTTACAATAAGGCTCCATACCTCACCAGTGTTTTTTTCTGCGAGAGCTTTAAGAAGATTCTGTCTGTACTCGGATGTTGTCTCACCCACATCTTCCTCTCCATTTTCGTTTTTGTCTGTAACGGTGGTGTTTGTACTTTTTAGTTGTGACAAAACATTTTTCACTTCCTTTACAGTCCCGTTCCTTACTGCGTTAAAAAACTCGGCATGGGTTGAGTCGCTGTCTTCATGTTGTTGTTCGTTTTGATCAATGGTGGAAGCTTGCGCCATGTTTTTGTTTTTTTTAACGAAGCGTGCTGTTAGTACAGAAAACTCGGTTTTCCCAGTTTTGGGTTGGAGATCAGTTATTTATCAGGATTGGAAATCAATTCTTAGTTAATGTGCTTTTCTTGGAAAGGAAGTGGGAGTTGACGTGTTATCTGACCACCAGAAAAACACTTCACTGACAGCTATTTACATCTCAAATCAATTACAATAACTGGAACACTTCGCAAACCCTTTCATGGAAAAAAAGGTCATGCATGAAAAAGGGCAAAAATGCGGTCGAGTTTGTTTTGAGAGAGACTGGCAGCTTTTCAATTTGTGCAGCTAGAACTATTTAATGTTCTCCGCCATTCTTCGGCCAGTTAACTATGCTTACCGCTAGAAGCTAAGTACACCGACGTCTACGCTCAACAAGAGATTGGGAACGATTTTTTGATTTTTTAGATTTCGTCAAAATGTCAAGAATTCTATTACTGATGATCATAATAATAGTGTTATTAATTCCTGACGTTTTATGATTGTATTACCTTTCACTACTACTATTTAATTAATGAAGTAATACTTTTTATCTGAACCAACTATTTCGTCATTATACTTTTAAAATTCCTTCTGCTCGTATTCTAGATCTTGTACTACTGGGTTAGTTCTACGAACTATTGAGGTGTGCCACTGACTCAGTCTGCACAATTGTCAACCTAAAATTGAAATAATTTCATATCCTTTCTTATATATATATTTTTTCTTGTTGAAAAGCATTTAGTACTAACACTCTGTGTGAGTGAAATATAAATTGACTTGAAATAGCCTGTGAGCAGGCTCACTTATGCGTGCGAGTACGAGGAAAAAAGCTTAAGTCGCCTCCTGCTACTCAGGCTGGCAAAAACAAAACAACAGACAGAGAAATTATTTCCTTGCAAAAATTGTCGCCAAAATTTTTCCGTGAAATCGCACATGTGAGCCTGCTCGTAGGCTAGTTTTAAAATGCCAAAGCACACACAAAACAAACAGTTAACGCGAATAATGTTCCCGTTTCGCTGGTGTGTGCGAAATCCCACGCGTGTACGGGCGCACACACTTCATATGCACGTGCTCGATTGAACTACCCCAGACTACCTATTTAACATTCATAACTGAATAAAGGACTGAATCGTACCTTTCGCCGTGAAAAGTGAAGTTTTACTTTCGATCGGAGAAAATAAGGATCCGAAAGGTTGACTTACAAGAGTGGCTTCAAACGGGAGCATTTCGCAGCTGTATTAGATACGCCACCGGGTACATATCGGTCCTTTCAGATCGCGAAACTTTCATCTAACATTTGTTAAATATGTTCATGCATTCTCATAATGACATTAATTTGTACTTGTATTTGTAGGTTTCGAAGAGCAATTCTCATATATTCCTTAAAGTATACTGGTATTTATTGAGGGTCATATTAAAAAGAACTTGGCTAGCCGAATGCAACTAAGATAAAAGGGTGTTTATTTTTTGATTATTAATTACCGTAAATTCGGCGAAAAAAAATTAAAACAAAAAAGGGAACACAATGAAGATTTTCAAAAAAGAAAACATATTTTTTTTGCGATAATCTTTGTTTGTAATTTATTTGTACTATATCTTCACAGTTCATGTGCAAGTTAATGATCCATCGGGGATGATCACCAGAAAAATCTTGGTCAAGATGTATATAATTGTGTTTTTTATCACTTGATCATTTTCTGAGAAACTGCAATCCGCATGAAGAGAAGTTCAATGAGAGTAAAAAGAGGAATGTGTTTCCGGAATGGGATAACGCAATAACGGCAGTTTGCACTTTGTTTAATGACTATATATTGAAAAATTGTGAGGCTTACATTAAATTGCTTCAGAAAATAGTAAGGAAATAAATCGTATGTGTACATTGCAAGTGTGTTGAATAGAGTCCCCCTCGAAAACAGTTTCTTGCTGGACAACCATATATTGTGCTTCCATGTTCCGGAATCAGCCCTGTTGAGCTGAATGTGAATCCCCGGACATCTCATCAAATATCATTGCAACGGCTGAATTGTCTAAGTTCACCAACAAGAGAGATTTTCAACCAGCTAAGCGTGTCCATACAGAAGTAAGTAATGACTGACCGCCCGCCAGAGTAAGTGGAAGCAGCCAGGGAATGAATTTGTTAATATCAGTCTTTGCTAGATCCAATTCCACTTCAGATTACCTTGATCCAGTGAACACAGCCAAGCTGATGCCTGTAGTAAGGTTCGCAACAAGGATCTAGTATTTCCTCTTGGTATGAATTGCGATTTTTTGCTCGAATGGCACTTCTCGGACAGTTTCATCATAATGACAGTAATGACAAAGTTGTTTTCACACTAAAAACAACTTTAAGAGTCCTCCAGATCTTCCTTGGACTCTTACCTATCCTAAAGGACTCCCGCGAAAGACAGGCAAATCCAGACTCTCCAAGCAGCTAGAGTGACGTATCACAGTCACCACGAAATACCCAGAGAATTAGTGGCGATGAAATGATAATCTTGCGGAAGTTGTAGATCTCTTCTGGAGCTGTCCTATTTACTCGTTTAGAGAGTTTGAAATGGTAACAAGCACCAGCAGCAGGCACGTAGATGACGTGTACAACGAGATATTGATTTAAAAAGTCAAAACGACTGAACATTTTGTCTACCTCATACAGTTTACAACTTAAGAACTTTCTTCCTGTCTATACAGTGAAGTCATGGAAGCAGCTGCTCAGTGTAATAACCTAACTCGTAAGCTGAAATCGTCATATTACTCGTGTCACAGGGCAAAACCGAAACATTTAGAAGCAGAGTGTTCATAAGGTACGGTTCTGTCACGAAGAGCCAGATACGCGTATTGTTCTCTATACTAGGCATGCGCACAGGAATCTTGGCATGATGCACTCTGATGAAACTGTTGTGATGACCTTGACTTTGAAAAGTGTTATGTTAAATAGGGAAGAGGCACGAAGACCAGAATAACAGATCTTTCTATGCAACTCCACCCAGGCAATGTTAACCACTACTTCATTAGAGTCCTTAATATCGGTGTAAACTCGATCACTAGCTCTGATAAGATCGCTGACTTCTTTGGTAATTAAGAAATGGTAAACGTGTAGCGTGCAACCATGGAGTTATGGATGCACGCGGGAGGTTGCTAAGCACGAAAGAAGCGTAAGAGTCGCACGAGGCGATAGCCGAGTGCGACTCTAGCTGCTTGAGTGCTTAGCAAACCTCCCAAGTGCATCCATAACTCCATGGTTGCACAGCTGCAACGTTTACCATTTCTTTTATAACATAATCAAAAGAGAAAAACATTGTTTTCCATTTGCCTTCAGTTGAGTCATTGGTCGGAGTTCATGTATGCTGCCATCTGCCCCCGCGTAAACAAATCATGTTCTATGTTTTTCAAAAACTTGCCTTTGAGTTTTTCTTTCGCTGAATCAGCCGTTCTCCGTCTTCAGGTAAATTGCAAAACGTTTTTTGTTGTTATTGTGAATGGCATCTGTCTACTTGCTCTTAATATTAGGGTAAAAACTTTGAGGGAAAACTATATCTGCAACTATAAACACCAACTAAAAAGACTCTAAAAAATAAGCTAAAACTAAATAAATGAAATAATTATCAAGCTTATTTATGTGACAATTTTTGAAATAAACGTAAAGTAGAAATGAGAAAATTTGACAGTAATTCCTTTAGAATAACAGGTAACAATAATTTTAAAAAGAAATTAACTAGCTTTGTATCGAAATCTGTCTGGGGAAATCCAGCTATGAAAGTCAACTGAAATTCGCCAACACACAGTCGGCGCTGAAGCTGTTGTTTTTCGACTGTTCCCTGAACGACTGTTATGAATGAACACTGAGGAACAAAATAATGCACACAGAAGTTATTTTTTGAAAAATTTATTTGAAAACCCAAATGTTTCTGTACTTAAATGAAATTCGCTTATTCCAGCGTTATGTGCCCGTTTAAACTCAACTAAAATTGTTAATCGATGCGATGAAAACTTCACAACAAAGCTGTCTCGAATTTGAGCGTGTTTCCTAACATATTTGCTTGAATTTAGCATCAGCTTGACCAAAAAGTCAATAACACAATGGTAATTGATAAATTTACATTTCAAACAGACTTTCTCCTCTATAAAAAAAACACACAAAATGTAAGTTAAATCTTCGCTCGCGCGATTTTCCTCCAGCCGATTCTAGCCGTGAGGAAAACAGTCATTAATTCATCCAGGGCAAATTTGTCGCTTGATCTTTTGTATTTTTTCCTTCAAAACGACAGCTTAGTATTTTCTTCACCTTCCACTTTTCATCTGTGCATTTCATCGGTGTATTTTACCGTCAGGAGAGGAGATTTGTTGAATTTGCCTAAATTTTACCGCGCTAGCTCAGTTTCTTAGCGCGCACCCACGGGAAAATGGTAGTGGCTAACTGACCAATCAGAGCGCGCGATTTACTTTTGTTATGTTATAAAAGGAAGTGGAAGCAGTCCAGCTTCTCCAACTGAATGGAGGGTACGTCTGAGCTATGGTTAGTATCGGGGAGCACCTGCGTGTGAACTATGCTGAAAGACGCCTCTTATTGTGGATGTGCTGCGTTATGAGATCCACTGCAAAGCGGGAAAGTCAAGCTAGAGAGTCTGCCGCCATGTTTAGACCAGAGCAATTACCAACCGCAAACTTAAGAGAAGTCATTGCTCTTCTCCCCTCGTAGGCACGTTGAGTACAGAATGTATATAGGCCTAACGTCTTGCCATTTGAGTGGCTTGTACGTTGGCCGGCTCCAGAAGAGGTCCTGAAATTAATATCTGGTATGTGCAAGAAAGCATAGACTATAATAAATCTGCGACTCTAAGAATGTAGAGGATTAATACAGATAAGCCGTATGTCCACTGTTGAGAGCAGTAAACAATTATATTTTTACCTGTCTTGTTGTGTTTTTCTTTAGGGTAGTTAAACCATCTAGATCCCTCTTAAGGGGGTGGGGGAAACATGTTGTATAACTCTTTCTGCAGCTCATGCGTAGGAACCCTTTTTTCAGCGTGTGATGTTTGCAAATACAAATGAAATACATATTTATGTTATATTTTCTAAACCCGAAGGGAATCAAAGGTTTGTTTATCAATCCAATATGGCGACAAAACAAAGGGTATGAGTGGAAATATGAAAATTCTATTTACAAAGTGAAAGCTTCCACTCTATCCTTCTTATCATGCATTTTTTAGATGCTTTTTAGTCAAAGATTAAGATTATACAAGTTTTGTTTGTTCTCCTTGAGTGAGCCATACAACCCCCCTAGTTGATGGACTAAATGGGATGATCACGCACAAAGTAATGAGTGAAGATCTACACGTGTTCAAGTGAGAAAGAAATAGTGTCAGTAGCACTTGGTTTTAGGCCTGACACATCAAAAAGTGAACGACAGGTCTGCTACGCATTAAAAAGACGCGAGGGGGTACTCCCTATGATGGCCTATATGGGGAGACTCCGCCCGAAAGGGGTACCTTTTTCAGGCTTCAGGTGTATGATAGGGTAGGGATTTCACTAGTTGAAATATACAAAAGAGTAGGGAAATTTGTCATTTGCGTCTGTGAAAGGGCTCAAAAGGGCTAACAGATGAATTTTATGGCTTTATGAAGTCGAGAAAACGCTCTATTTTGTGATTGTTTCCTGTTTAAAAGACAGTGCATTTAAAGCAGTTCAAAGGGATGGAAAGTTCTAAACAAGGTATGTAAAAGGGGTACCATTTGTCAATAGAAGGGGTACCTTTTTCGTGAAAATGGTATATTAAAGGGTAAGGAGTTGGACCTCGAGGCAGAGCCTCCCCGT
>OZ037779.1:8429542-8512042 GCA_964035525.1 Porites cylindrica | reverse complement strand
AGAAAAGCAAGTTTATATTTGCAACATGTTTTATAAATTACATGACAAGTTTTATATTTTAACAAGTTTGATATATTACGTAACAAGTTTTATATATTTCGTAAGTTTTAATTGTGCACTATAACCTTAATACTAAAACTAACATGTTTTATTCATAGAGCAAAACGTTTTATATATTTAATGTAAAGGTTTACATACGGTAAGAAGTATTTTTGATACAAACGGCATTCCATACTAAAAAAACATATGCAGAAACATCAAGTCGATCTAACGTAAACATCATGATGCGCTTCAGGGTAATCAAACTTGTCGGGGTATTTTCTTTGTTTGTTACCGCAGTCTTCCTCTATACGTTTAACAAATTCGTTCCCAGCACATCCTCATATTTTACAAAGCTGTTTCAGGAACATTCAACGAAAGAAAACCATCTGTCAACAAGAAATCAAATCCAACTCATCCAAGCGAATGAGCAGTTAATTATTTTCATTACAAGCGCGCCGTTTTACACAAGCAGAAGACTATCTATACGTCAAACATGGTTGTCTCTCTTGGTCAGCAACTCTGTTGCGCGAGGACGATCTAACATACGAACACTGATGAAAAACCCTTCAAATTCATCTAGTGACTTGGTTATCCACTACCGGTTTGTTTGCGGACATAACACAAAAGTGGAGGTAGAATCCGCCGTGCGGAATGAAAGCGCCGTTTACGGGGACATCTTAAGGCTGAACTGCACAGAATCCTATTCACTACTTGCCTTCAAGACAATAAGCTCTTTGTGGCTTGCTTCTGTCATGGACGTTCAGTTTATCGTCAAAGTGGACGATGACGTATACTTACGCATTCCTAAGATGATCTGCTGGCTAAAAACGTCTTCTTTACCTGAGAAGCTATATGCTGGCGCTGTGCAAGACGGGGTTAAATTAAAAGTTATTAGAGATCCAGAGCATAAATGGCTCGTTAGTGAACAATTTCTGAACGACTCTTGGTTTCCTCCATACTGCAACGGGCCCTTTTATATTTTATCTAAAAGCACTCTTCTCGAATTACTTAAGGTGTCCTCAAATGAAGGCCTGTCAACACCTTTTCCTTTAGAAGACGCCTGTAGAGGAATATTGTCAAAAAGAGTAGGAATCGCGCCCTTACAGCTTTTAGGAAAACATGTCCTCATTGCCCGGTCATGGAAAAGAATTGGTTGGGAAGGTAGAAAACTTAACGATTTCTTTGAATTGGGACAAGCCTTGTCCATTGAACGAATGTTCGAACTTCATAAAAGATTCACTAACTAAAGACAACTGACGAAAAGACAACGATTGCCTTGTTCACTGAACACCTCAATAGCAAAATGTTAATGATCGCCGTTAAATATGATAACATGATTTAGATTAGTGCAAAAAATACATGTGCATATGCTGCTTTCTAATTTTCGATATGGTCATGGGCTCCTGAGTGGGTAGATATTTCTTAAAATAGTTTTTCTCGTTTAATGAGAACATGAATTGAACTTGTAATTATTTCCATGCGGTTTTCATGTATCTTATCAAACCTATCGTATTGGTCGTTGTGAAATGCAGGCATTCACTCGTTCATTCAAATAAAGGAGCAGCAGGAACAAATTTAAACGTAAAACCCAAACTGCAAACAATATTCGTGCTACTTTCCCTTTAAACATAGTGGGTTAATATCCAGAAACAACCAGTTTGTTCTGCTAAAATACAGTTGTAATTCAACCATTGTTGCTAGCGTAAACACATAGTGAGTTTGCCCGAGGGTCCTAAAAAAACACAGAAATATCCCGTCGCGCTAACGTAATCATCATGATGCTGCTCTTCAGGTCAATCAAACTTGTCCAGATTTTTCTTCGTTTGTTACCCCAGCCGTCCTTTGTACGTTTAGCTCATTTTTGCCCGGCAAATCTTCATATTTTACAAAGCTGTTAGTCAGGTACGAGAAATATAGATGATAGTTTAGATTAGATAGATAGTTTATTCACCTTAAAAACTTGCTGCCAAAGGACTAAATTGCGATAAGGTTTACAAATGCAATAATTTACAACTGTAATAATTTACGACTAATAAAAGAAAGATGATCCGGGATTATTTACAATTCAAATTTAAAACTGTTACAAATCACAAATTCAAATGCATGCGTCAAGTTCCTATATACAATAAGAAACAAAATTATATCTAGGTCTCAATTACTGTAAACATAACTTAAAAGAAAACTATTCTTGCATCTTTCAGTTTTACACTTTGGACGAATAAATGTTCTGTGTTGTCTCAGAGAGTAGCTTCACGGGCATCCAACGACAGTTTTCTATAAAATATCTATCAGAGAAGCAAAAATTGCCTAGAATTTTCTATACTTTAAGGAAGGCTAAGAATTTTTAGATGACCGCTCCATTCATCTACAATTTTCGAAGCTTATTTAATTTATTTTCTACCATTTTCTAAAGTTTGATAATGACTTTTCGCATTTCACTCCCCAAATTAAGCTATTTTCACAGAAAAAGGAAACCTAACATTTTCGGATTCGAAAATGCGATGTAAAGAGGAATTTCAAAAATTCTCACTTTCGTAAAACTTTAAATTGCATCTAAAAATTTCGGGGAAATGATACTGAAGCCCCTGTAATTTCGAAAAGACTCTAGTTTCCCTAGGATGACCCATTCTCCTTCCCAGAGCTCGTCGTTTCTTGGTCACGTGATCGGGAAACGAGGGGTTACACAAGTCGATTACAAATTAAGCCGAGTGGCTCTGGGAACGAGAATGAGGATGACCGAACAAATACAAATTTTATAGCGTCGATTAGAATATATTTCTTAAGATCTAAAAGTACTCAGAATAGCCTGAAAAGTGTTGTCAATGCAATTTGGAGAAAACCGTCGTTGGGTCAGTCCCTCTAGTTTGGCTGATATTTATATACTTGGAAGTAGTTTGTGGAGACTGTAAATTTCATTAGCGCATATCAGGAGCCATATATTTCATCGAACAACTTTGCGCAATTACCTCTCTTCTATCATACACAGTCAAAAATCCGGACAGCTCTAGAGCCTTATATTAGCATATGATAGGTCAGAGTAAATATTCTTCATAGCGCATTTTTGCAGTCTTTTTAGGTCTTCGCTTAGATAACTTGGTAGAGCGTGATGAAAAACTAGGCAGCCGTCCTTCAGAATAGAGCGAATGCATTTGATGTAAAATAGAATTAGTTGTCTTGTAGCAACATGCGATTTCTTAAGCTGTCTTATATATTCTTGTTGATGCCTTTCTAACTAGTTCTGACACATGGACATTCCACTTTAAATCACTACTAATACTAAGTCCTAACAATTTCGCAGTGTTCACAGTCTCTAACGTCTGACGGTTAAACGGAACGTTTAACGAAAGATAGCCATCTGTTTAAATCATCAATGAATCCAATCCAACTCGTCCAAGTAAACGCGGGCCAGTTAATGATATTCATTACAAGCGCACATTTAACATAAGCCGAAGACTTGCCATAGTTTATAGTGTTTTGTTTTCTTTCCATTAATGTTTTATAAAATCAAATGAATCAAAACTCATTCGATCCTTATTTAAATTTACAATCCTTTAATGTTTATGGGATTTACACCATACAAGAGTTGAATGATTTTATCTTCGGTTGTGAGACCTCAGTTTACAGCTAGTAGACGCCCCTTCTAATAAACGCCTCCTGTCTAATAGACGACCCTTATGACAGTTACTCCAAGATGGGGTCTATAACTTGCCACAGAATAGCCTATAATGGGGTAGGGGCTCTGAGAGGCCAACGACACATAGACATGAAGAATGCGAATCCGCCATAAGGAATCAGATCGAGTGCCGTTTACGGCGACATGAACCGCTTAGATCAAGACTATGGGTAGCTTTGTGGCTTGCTTCTTCCATGCTGGCCTGGACGTTTACTTTATCGTAAGAGTGGACGATGACGTGTATTTGCGATGAGTTTCTAAGATAATATGGTAGCTGAAAAAGACATCTTTATCCGAGAAGCTATAAGCAGGCGCAGTGCAAGAAGGAAATAAATAATATATAAGAAACTCGAAGCATAAATGTTTCATTAGTAAGCTTTCCGGTTTATTCTTAATTGAACTTGAGCTTTTTTCCATGCATCAGGCAGATTTCATGTAAAGAAGTTAAGCTTATCAAGTCTAGCGTATTGAAACGCGGGCATCATTACAATAAAGGAAACTAACACGAAAGAGAGGATAACTTTTCAAAAAGAAGGAAATTAACGTGACATACACATGGGCGGATCCAGGATTTTTTTTAGGAGGGGGTGCACTCGTCTCTTGCTCTACTTCAACACCAATCAACCACGTAGTTTTTTTATTTTGCAGAATACCAGTTGTATTAGAAAACCGCAGGTCATCTTGGGGGGGGGGGGTGCGCACCCCCTGCACCCTCCCCCTAGATCCGCTGCTGATACACAAAGGAGCAAAACTTATTGAGGAACAATTTTAAACGTTTAACCCAAAATGAAAAGATTGTCAGTACACGCAAGTGTGATTTCTTCAAATGATAAATTTTATCGAAAAAAAATTGTCTCTATTAAAAAGATATACGGTGTTCGCTTCCATAATGACATATTAACCAAATCAAACAACACCAAAATAATGTGGTACAATGTTAATTATTTAACAATTAAAGAATGAGGCTGAGTATCTTAGTCAATTCGTGAAGGACGCGTGGCTCTGAGCGTGGGTCATCCACGCGGAACACATTCGCGCTATGTGATTGGCTGTTGTCTAATTCCCCTTGGGATCTGTGGTCTTAAAAATAACTCGAGAGGAATTACCTGTGGAATAGGGGGTGTATGGGGGATGCCTTCTCTGTCCCCTTTATCCTCTCTTCTGGCCAGTCAATGTTAATTTTTTAGCTTATTATCAATGTGATGCCCAATTATAGCTGTAGCCTATTTAAATTTTTACTTTTAGCTTTTTCTCATTGTAATGCGTAATTGAAAACTTTTACATGAGACAGTTGCACGATATAAATATAGATTAATATAAATTAAAATTCTTTATTTTAGGGGCGCAATATTAGTTGACTTAGGTGAGCCACTCTCCTTTTCATTTTTCAGTTTTGTTTTTTTTTTTTTTACTTCTTTTGTAACAAACGTATTTAAATGTAATGATCTTCACGTACTGTAAACTGTCTGTGACTTAAGCTCTAACGTTTGTCTGTGATTATCTTATATTATTTATAACGGAATGAGAAAACTAAATATGATATAGAGCGGTTTTCACTTAACTGTCGAAAGGGATTGGTTTTGGTTTTGGTTTTGGTTTTACTACGCCCTTTGGTTGGCTAGTGTATTTACTTTGGTTTTGGTTTTACGACAGTCAAGTGAAAACCGCTCTAATATGATAAATAATTAACAAGTGCAAAGATAGTGAGTTTGGCCGTGTTGCCAAAACAACTCTGAAGTGAAAATGTGAATTACTTATCAGCCAATAGCGATGTTGTCCATGTGATAGAATATCTTGTTAAAATTCTATCGTTTCCTTGTTTTTTTTTTATAGCCTACTAGATCTTCTTAGTTTCTTTCCGCCGTAGTAAATTTAACTGGAATTTTTCGGTGAGTTCGATTACCGAACTCAATCGAACCAATCGAACTCAATCGACGCGATTAGTTCGATTTTGTTTGGAGGAAAAGACCGTCAAAAGGCAACCAGTTTCAATTGAATTGGAAAGATCTCCCTCTAGTATGTATTTGAAGCAGTTTGAAAACAAGAATTTTTCAATGAAGTGATTCATAATTGATAAATTCACAATTAATACTGGGAAACGTGCAAGCACGGGCACCAGTTCACGTTGAAAATGTCCAAGTTGGCCGCGACCATCGTCAGTTACCTTCAGAGCTGGATTTTACAGAATACCAGTTGTATTAGAAAACCGCAGGTCATCTCGGGGGGGGAGGGTGCGCACCCCCTGCACCCTCCCCCTAGATCCGCTGCTGCTTTGGCTAGCTGCACGTTGGAAAGCAACTGTGGGAAATCACAGCGTCGTTACATCTGTTACGTAGTCGGCTAAAAGAACAATTTCATTACACATAGTAGTAGACTAGATTACCAGCATTTCTGTATGCCCGTAAGTAAGAGCTATTTTAAATTTCAAAAATGCTGCGTAATCGGCCGTCGTTTGAGGAATAAAGACTATTTTACTTCATTGTTCAATACTAAGAACGTTCTTATATTTAACTCGGTCAGTATTAAAAGAGCGGCAAAAAAGGTTACTGATCTTACTACACTGCCTGGACTTCGGGTCTCAATTGGTGAAAAAAAGAACGTGTGACTCTGTCAAACCCACCTCCCTGACTAAACTCGTCACCATATTTAACTAAATCGTACAAACTTGGGTGATATTCATCTGCAGCCTTATTTCCAAAGGCAAAAAACCAATCTCCTCTTATTTCACAGGTGGCCCATCTCCTATTACTGCACAGGCAGCCCAAACTTCAATAAGGCCTCCAAAAAATTATGAAACAATGAACAAACACCAAAACACAGTGGAATACGTTACAAGTAAGTCTTTTTTATTCATTTTGTCCAACAAAAGTCACTGTCGACAACAACAGTCCTATTCAGGACTACGTTCACCCGGACAATCAAACTCAACCTACTTTTGAAAAGTTTAGACGTATCTGTCAGTCGGCGTTCGGATGTTTCGGTATTACCTCTATGGCGTTCCAAGCTCACTCAGTACAAGGGCTACAGAGTGGTATCGCTTAACAGGTAGCCTGTGAACATTCCCCTTTTTATAACTCGAAATAATCGATAACACTGAGGTTTCCGAACCCTAAATATCGTTGTATTAACCTTTTTTCAATAAAATAAATAAAGAAGACTTCCCTTTATATATTCCTGTGCACTACTTGTATTTTGGCTTGAATTCATCGATCTGGTCAGGTTCTTGGCTTTAATGCGAAAGCCTTGTATGTCTCTCCAGGATTTGTGTAGGTAATAGCAAGAATAGTAAAGATATTTGGCATAAATACCACTAGTGATATTTCAAAATTGTTAAACGTAATTTCACAAGTCGTTAGGCGAGTGAAATGTGAGACAATTTTGAAATATCAAATGGTATTTATGTCAAATATCACGAATCATGCTATTATTTGTCTTTACTTCTACCATAAAAGGTTTGTAATTTTCACATGTAGGTAATTCCACTGCTGTAATACCACTGCTGTAAGCCAATTGCAGAAATTTCTCATGTAGTAGTATAACGAGGGGAAACCAGTAGTGACGTCGCGAAATGTTGGCTGATTTCTCAGGCCGCTTTCTAAAGGTCAGAACTGGGCGGTGGACCGGTCATTTTGAAACGAACTAGCCTTTTTAAAAAATATTCTCCTTACGTCAGCGACAGAAATGGTCTACCGGCGAAAGGCACTGGGATGCCTGTGATTTCTTTTATCCGCTACCCACCCTACCCTGAGTAAGTTCTTTAGCTATCACATGACGTTTGCCTCGCGAAGGATTTTCAAGATGGCGTCTCAGTCACAGGGAATTCAACAGCTCTTACAGGCAGAAAAAAAGGCCGAGACCATGGTATCTGAAGCTCGAAAACGTACGTAAATTCACTTCAATGTCTAAATTTTTTAAGCTGTGATTCTTAGTTAGTATGATTGAAAGGCTGCAAAATTTGGGCGGTCTTCTGGTTCAGACTGAAACATCTGTAACTTGCATGTCTCGATTTATTTCTCGATTCGAAGCCGTTTTGACTGGTTTTAAACAGAGGAAGTCCCGCATTAAACTTTTACTGTTGTTTTGGGTAACTGCAATATACAATGAAATTTTATTTGACGGTTAAATATGCTCAATTCCTATTTTCCTCCAATTGGACACATAGTCGTTATCAAGAAGAAATGCATGGTTGTCTTCATCAAAGTGTAATGGTTTATCGATTTTACCGGTAGCAGAAGCGATTTTTTGCAGGCGTACGTTTCCACTATCCCTTTTAGATAATTTAGTTTTGTGTGCAGATTTAGTCGTATGTGGTTGTTAGTTTCACGTTGCCGGAATACACCACTACGAGTAGGGGTGTTACGAAAACTAAGACCCTCGAAAACGAAGACCTAAGACCTAAGACCCGTCTTAGTTTTCGAGATTACGAAAACTAAGACCCCCTGAAATCGAATCCGTCGAAATATAAAGTCAAATTGTAACCGAAATAGGTCTGATCTGTCAAATTATATCATGTTCGATCCTTTCCACCTAGTTTTAGGTCAAATTTAACGATAAATTTAGGGGTCTTAGTTTTCGTAATTACGAAAACTAAGACCCCTCTTAGTTTTCGTAATTACGAAAACTAAGACCCCCACCAAAACAATCTCTAACATTTCTACAAAGTCGAATTACGACCGTTTGAAGACTATAATCCGTAAGACAAACAAAAATTACTATCACACGCGTGCTAGACGATCCGCTTCCGCTCACAAATTTGCAGACATACATTATCAATATTGTCCACGACAAGCGGTGGACACAAACCCCCTCAGGTGATAGTTACAGGTAACCCAATCTCGATCGCAGAGACACTAAGAAAAACATCCATCTCCAGTGGAAAGCCAATTTCATGATTTAAAGGATAAACAACAAAATTAAAGGCCAACAGGGGTAAGGCATATTTTCAGTGTACAATAGATCGGTAGGAAGTCTATCGCTTTGGTCCTCTTTTTTAAGCGAGTCTTCAAATTGTTAGCGGATCGTAGATCAGCACGCGTGTGATAGTAATTTTTGTTTGTCTTACGGATTATAGTCTTCAAACGGTCGTAATTCGACTTTGTAGAAATGTTAAAGATTGTTTTGGTGGGGGTCTTAGTTTTCGTAATTACGAAAACTAAGACCCCTAAATTTACCGTTAAATTTGACCTAAAACTCGGTGGAAAGGATCGAACATGATATAATTTGACAGATCAGACCTATTTCGGTTACAATTTGACTTTATATTTCGACGGATTCGATTTTAGGGGGTCTTAGTTTTCGTAATCTCGAAAACTAAGACGGGTCTTAGGTCTTAGGTCTTCGTTTTCGAGGGTCTTAGTTTTCGTAACACCCCTACGAGTAGGGGGTGTTATAAAAACTCAGAACTCAGTCCCACGAAAAACTCAGACTTTCAGGTGTCTCAAAGCTAAGGGTGTGAGTTTTTCAGGGGTCTGAGTTTTCAAAACACCCAACAGTCTGGGTTTTTTACAGGGTCTGAGTTTTCATAACAGCAAGTAGGATCTTTCAAAGTTTGTGTGCACCATAAAATTACTTATCACTTCAATCTTATCCCTGAGGCAGGAGCCCATAACATGGAGTGTACCATTCCCTTCTTAGTCTACTCATCGGAGTTTTCACGGGGCACCTTATTTTTAGCATCAAAATATTTTGTTATAAGGTTATAGAGGGTCTTTTCCATGTATTTTACTATCACTGGGATGAAGAATGACAATCTTCATTGTTGTATATTATTAAAAACTAAATATTTGGATCATGCAATTCTAAAGCTCTGATTGGCTTAGCCATCATGGTATATGAGTCATTATACCATGCTCTCCAAATATGGTAACTGTATACATCTGGTCAAAATTAAAAATATGCTGAAAATCGGTTGTTTTTACAGACAACGTCGGGAAGAATTCTCGATATTTTATGGCCGTTTTTTTGTTGTTGTTGGATATGAGATGATTATAGCCAAAAGGGGCACTACACGCCTTGTTGGCTATCTTTGATCTCACATATATCGAGGACATTACTAGCATATCAAGGTTTCACTGTATGCACTTGTTCTCGATTTTGTACTTGTAGTCAGATCTATAGCATGTCCTAATGATGCAGTGCTACTAAAAGATATTTTGAAATGAACTAAGATGACATGTCTGAAATGAATATTATGTATATTTTTGTTTAGGGAAGACACAGAAACTGAAAAGGGCTAAAGAGGAAGCTCAAGCGGAAATCAGGAATTATAGGGAAGAACGTGAAAAGCAGTTTGTAGAGTATCAGAGAGAAGTAAGTCTTATGCATGGAGCTTACGTGTCTGCACAAAATTTTATGTAAGCAGTAATTATGTCATTGATGATGGCCGCAAAAATGTCGCTCAAAATAATATAGAGGTTCATTAGCGATGCCTGTGTAGATATATTTACATGTAAGTTGGCACATTAATTTTTGGAAAATTGCATTAATTTGACTGCACAATGGCATAGATTGTTACTCTCAGCTTGTGCAAAACATTGGCTCACAAATAAATTAATTCAAGATCATGTTGTGAACGTGTTGATTAATAAAGTCTTTTTTTCCTATATTTTTTGGAGTTTTGAATCTGTCTCTGAGAAATTTCAGCAGTCACTATGTCATTGATTATGGCAGCAAAAATGTCACTTAAAAATAATTTGGATGTTCCTTAGCAATGCCTGTGTAGACATATTTTAGTTGGCATATGATTTTTTTTGAAAATTGTGTTAGTTTGATTGCACAATGGAACAAATTGCTACTCTCAGCTTGTAAATACATGGATGATCATCAGCTCAGGATAATTTGTGCAAAACATTGGCTCACAATTCAAGATCATCTGGTGAATGTGATAATGTAACAGTTAACTTTTTATATATCTTTTGGTGTTTTGAATCTCTCTCTAAATTAATTTTAGCTTGCTCCTGGATGATACATTGACATTGAGCAAACTACATTGGAACAATAGGCAAATTTTGATATAACTATTAAAATATTATTCATTCCTGGCTCTGAGGCTGAGGGAAGAAACAAAGAAATGATTTTATTATGAGGTCCAGGATATACATATTTGTTTGTGAAATATTATTCATTCTATTCGAAAATAAGCTTTTCTCTAAACTCTCTTTCTTTCCACCTAGTGGCATAAAATGAATGGGTAATACTAATACCTTAAAGTCATGGTTAAAATCAGCCATCTCCCCACCTCCTAACCCCACCCCAACCCTTGTAGTTACTGATATTCCCATCTGTTTTAAACAGAGGTTTTATTTTATGCTGGCTTTAGAGTCATCTAACTGTATGTATCTACATTTACTGTGAAACTCACAAAACTGTGAACACCAGAAATATTTATGGAATGTTATTGTGTTGTGAGGAAATAGCCAATAAGGTGTGATAAAACTAAACTGCGAATAGCAATGGTAATTCCTGGAATTTTTCAGGTGTTCCCAATTTTCTGCGTTTGACAGTAATAGCTATATGTACATGTAGTTGGCACTCATGATAATAACTTTTTGCTTGTCCATAGCACATGGGCTCTAAAGATGATTTCCAGGCTAAAATTGAGGAGCAAACAACTGTTCGACTTCAGCAAGTCAGTGACAGTGTGAACCAGAATAAGAACAAGGTGATAGAAAGGCTTCTGAGTCTTGTGTATGACATCAAACCTGAACTTCACGAGAATCTAAGGACATAGAAGAAGAGTGAACACGTATACACAAGAACCCTTTTAAAATTAAATTTGTCCGTCATTACATGTCAGAAAGGTGTATTGAAATTATTGAATACACAGTAAATTTTTTTCATGGCTGAATGGTAAGCAGTGAATAGAATTCTTCTGGACAGGAAATTGCAGTGGTGACTGTATGCTTCCTTTCAGGATTGTCATTTAGAGTGATTAAGACTTTGTTATAGTTAAGCTGGCTTGAATCTTTATTGTGAGAAATGTTTTACTTTTACTACCATAGGTACAATCGATTTGTTGTATTAGAATTGGTAATGTATCAGGGAATGAACTTTAAATCTTATTTATGAATGATACAGTTTCAAAAGTTAATTATCTCTGTGAACAATCTGTGAATTATGCTACATTGACGTACCATACACTGTAAAATGTTGTTGAATTGTTAAGTGATACTACTGTATGCTGGAAACAGAAAATAAAACTGCAATAGGTAATAAAAGTTGCCATGGTAATGTTCATATAGAGAGTTACATGTGTTGTTGTGGTGTTTAATATCAGGAATTCACTTACTTGAATGCAGTATAGTGGAAACTTGCTCTAGGGACACCCACTTAATAAAATTATGGTCACCCATATTCATGTATATCGGACTGAGTTTTGTTTGTTCTGACAGAAAGCTTATTATGCTTTCTATAACATTAACCTGCTCAATGTGGACACCAGTAAGTAAGGACAATGGACCCTTTTCTGTGTCCCTAGTTACAAACTCTCATACATCGTCAACCCCACTTTACGGACACTGGTTACCTGCACACTGTCTACACTGTATTTTCATTGTCACAATCATGTCAATGTGCTAATTGTAGACATTGTCCCAGTTAAAGTGATGACAGATTTCTATGAATTAAAAATACAATTTTATTATTTAAAAACAGTAGAGAAATAGCATGACATGTTTAAAGACTGTCTTTCTTCCCATGTTGACCATTGTACGGAAGCCCTCCTACTTCACAAGTTTGACTTGCTTGGCTTTGTGTCTGGTTAGCCTTAATGTCAACAAATCATGTGTCCATGACATTTTTCCTGAGAGTCTGCTTAAAAAAGACACTCAGATAATACAGACACTATTGCATGTCTCCCCAGTGTCTCTATTAACTGGGTTCCACTGTATTTTTGTAGGATTTATTTGCATGAGTGTGCTTTTCAAAAAGTATCAAAATTATGTATTTTAAATTTTTTGACAAACACACAAGTGGAAATAAATTCCAAATTGAATGAGCAAAGTCAGAGGATTTTTTTAGCCTTTAGTAGTATACATGAAAGAACTTACAAACTGGATCAAAATTCGTCCCCACAAAAGTCTGACAATGCAATTCAACACAACCTGGTTCACACAACATCTCACCACTTTTCCCACTCTAGGTTCAGAATCTCAACATTTTTCTGCCTTTTGGGAGTAGACAAGTCTGGAGAGTTACCTATATCATGTTCACCTGTGTAGCTGTGTAGCTATGAAAGATGGATATGCAGTCACCTGTATTAGACAGTCAGCCTTTGGGAATAGCCAAGCAACTGCTTAATACAGGTTGACCGTTTACTCAAGTTTGACAAACCTATGAGTTTATCAAGAAAATAAAGATGCTGACCAAGTGAAATATCCATCTAACAACAAATTGTTCTCAAAGAGTTTTTACCTCTTCTAGTGTGAAAAGAAAGAAAGTAAAAGACCAATAAATGCCATGCACAGTGTATTTATTAGACTGGTACATGTACAGTACATTTAGACAAAGTGACTGTTTAATAGAAGTGACAACAAAAAATAACTCTTTCGGACCTCAGACAAGGGGACTGCAACCACTTAATGTAGGTGACCAGTTCCGAGGCTTTGGTAAGTGACCGTTAGTTAATGGAGGGTGACCGCCTAATACAAGTTCACTTAATACAGGTTTCACTGTAAGCTAAAACTGCTTTTAAGGTAACAATGTTGTTCTCAAAAGACACACAATTCCAAGCCTTGTCTGTTTATAATGTAAGGCATCTAATTACAAATCACATGTCACATGGGTGTGTGTGACCTCACATGTAAATTCGATCCATAGCTTCTATTTTCTATGTGTGTAGCCAATTAAGTTTTTACTATAAACCTCACTTTGTGATGATAAAGAACAGAAAATATATTGTCTAACAGGCCTGGTCGCAATAACTATAGGCCTTGAATAACAACATATTTTATACCTTGTATCACTTTTCCTTTCTTATATCCAAGGGATATTTTGAATGATCTTCAGGGTTGTCATTAAGAGCCGGGGGCCGGGGTTTTTCCCCAGCTACTAAGAGGGTGGCCCCCGGCTACTTTTATTGGAAAATAGAAGAAAAATAGAACCAAAAGAAATCCCTAACCGTTTGATTCCTACGCCCGCCTACTTGTTGTATTTACCTGGCAACTTGAAATCTTAGTGACAACCCTGGATCTTTATCAGAGCTAACAAACTTTTATTGCATAATTCTTTGATTGTGTAGCAAATTTCAAAGTGCAAACAAAATAATAATATACATTATACTTTTTTTAATTTTTCACAAATAAGAATGTCACTGGTTAAGTGGTTTACAGTATGGTGAGAAAAGGACTTGCATAGATGACCAGGGCCCAGTTGTTTGAAGGCCAATTAGCACTAACCCAGGGTTAAATTTTAACCAGGATCTCTTTTTCTTTTCATCAAAAACATTTTCTCGGACAATCTTCTCTATTCTTTTTAGAGTAGCCAATCATCAAATTGTTGACAAAAAGAATTAAAGTGAATTTGCTTTTTAAGCTTTCATATCTGAATTCAAACTTTGATCTAACCCTGGGTTATCTTAACCCAGCTTTGAACAACTTAGCCCTGGATGTAGACTTGCCCACAAGTCAAGCTGTGCAGTTTTCCATTGGTGAAACCACTTGTAAACAAAAGTTGCTTAACTGTTTACACAATTACACTAAGTATAATACATGTAATTATAGTATCTGTAAAAACTGAAACATCTTTAAGTTCATTTACATGCATTTACTTATAATATCGTGGTGGGGCTGGGTATCCTGGTTGAGGTTGGTATGGAGGCGGTGCTTGGCCCACGGGATAAGGGCCTGCTGGGCGATATGCCTGCTGTGGGTAAGGTGCAGCTGGAGGGATTGTAGTGACTGTTGCACCCCGTGGGACACTCACTACTTGCACCCCTCCTCCTGGGGGCGATACATATGTTGTTGTTTGGTATGCAACTGGTCTTTGGACAACAGCACCGCGCTGGGCAGGACGACCAAACAGGGCACCACATGCTCCTTCCACAATATTAAATGCACCAGTGACAGCTTTATCAGCAACTCTGAATACTGGGTCGCTTGGATCTACAGTTGGGTTAGGTCTGCCATAAGGATAGGGATTACCGGCGACGGCAGGATTCACTGGAGGTGGGGGCTGGGGAGGTACCATGGTAGCTCGTCGTTGCATGATCTTTCTCACTCGCTCCCGTTCATTGATATAAGGAAAAACGTCGTTGAGCACCATGAAGTTTAGTGGATCCACCACCTTAACCGAGACTAGCTCTAACGCGGAAACTTTGTTGTTATCGAAGTTGAACGCCCGAAGCAAGGGAATTAAACCGGCACAGGTCGCTGGAAGCATCTTGCCAACACAAGCTTGGAGTGCTTTCAAGCGGCCATCATCAAAACTGAATTCTCGCATCAATTCGCCAACTTGTTCGGCGTAGAAATTTCCCTGTGCATAAGCAATGGCTTTCACTTTGTCGTCTTTGAAAGGAAGACGCTGAACTTCCCCCTTGACGATTCCAAATGATGTAGGATCCATCTAGTTCAAACGTTCACGCGTCGAAACTTACTATACGTCGTACCTCTCGTTTAAAAAGAGTGTTGAACGCCAGAAATCAATCTCGGAAATGAATTACTTGTATATGGCGCTTTAGCAAAGTGCTTACATCATATGCCACAAATAGCGATTATTTGCGCAGGTGTGACTTGACAAATAACACAATAAAACACCCACATACTCGACCCTTCAATTCTGCTACCATTTTGACCGTGAGATTTATTGACGATGTGAGACCTAAGTACCAAAATATATCGGCAATCCTCGGCCGATATTCGATTAGAAACCGAAGGAAAACGGAAAAACGAAAGTTTCAAAACATGGCAGACGAAATAACTTCACAAGCTCCCTGACCCTTTCTATTTACGCACAACGGTAGTATTTCAAGGTTCAAAGAAAAATGGAATCGCAAAATTTAAGAACCCCTTTGCGAAAAGTTTTCAAGCACAGTGACTTCAAGTCAAAACTTCAGAATGAAGCTGTAAAGTGTATTCATGGCGGTAGGTCGCGGAGAATTGAAACTTCATAACTTTCAACTTTCTCTCAAGCTAAAATCTGAAAGTTGTTTTTGTTTTTCTGTGAAAGCTTAAAAGGAACAGTTTTAGCCTTTTTAATTAACAAATTATTCAAACCAGAACCAGAATTTACAAGTTTTAAGATATGGTATAAATCTTTACCATCAGATTGGTGAAAGATCGGGGGGAGGGGGGAGGGGGTGCTTTTGGTGGGATAGTGAGTAAGAGGACTAAGGACGGAGGTGAGTAAGGGGGACCTAATCTCCCAAAATTGAAGGCCATATCAAGGATTTGTCATTAAAGAGGCTGGCATTAATGGTACATGAAGACTCACATGGGTGGTTCAAGCATGTTTTTTCTATTTTTTCAAACAGGAAAACAAGATGTTTTTGTTTCAATGCCCACTGGGTCTGGAAAATCGCTCTGTTACCAACTACCGGCGGTCTTGGCTGAGGGAATAACTATTGTATTTTCTCCACTTATTGCCCTCATTCAAGATCAAGTGTCACGCTTAAAGTCCCTCTCAATCTCAGCCGAAACACTTAACTCAAAACTCCCTGCTGCTGAAAGAAAACAAATTTATGGTGAACTTGAAAAGCTGAACCCCTCTATCAAGCTTTTATATATCACACCTGAGCTTGCTGCAACGCCTGGATTTCAGAAAGTTTTAAATTCTCTGCACAAGAGAAAGCTACTTTCGTTCTTTGTGGTGGATGAAGCCCATTGTGTGTCACAGTGGGGACATGACTTTAGACCTGATTATTTAAAGCTTGGCTCACTACGGACACAGTTTAATGACGTTCCCTGGATAGCACTAACAGCTACGGCCACTCCACGTGTCCAAACAGATGTTCTTACATCTCTTCATTTACACAAACCAACAGCAATCTTTAAAACCTCCTGTTATCGTCCAAATTTATTTTATGATGTGTGGTATGTAGTTTGAGAGCCTTAAAATAAAATTTAACATTTACCTGTGGCCAGTATAGAGGCAACAGTATCTTGGTCAAGGCCTTCAGGTAGATTTGGGGGCACAAGTAAGAGCAGGGAAAGGGAATAAAAGTAGCGCTTTTAGGTGTGTTATTGTTCTGTCTCTGTCTCCCACACATACACACAATAAACGACACATCAAAAGGTGTCAAAAATGTATTGTTGGCGAGATAACGTCAGAGAATTCCAGTGCCCTGGACTTAAGCAAAACTTGAGATGCAAGTGGCAGAAAAACAGTACAAGAACATGCCGTTTGATCTTGCTAATAGAGATGCAATCACTGGTGCATGAGGTCTTGCTGAAACAAAATCACCAATGGTCAGCATACTATTCTTGTGCTCTGCTTTGCAAAGTGGGGTGCCAGATGCTGGAGATTTTAACTGCCTTGCTCTAACTACTTCCATCACAAGCATAAATCACACATCATGCCTCATATGGTACAAATCAACCAGTAAGAACTTTCTTTTTCCAGATGAACATCTTGAAGAGATGACCTATCTTTGGGTGTTTTTTTTCTCTCTTCCCCCCTCCCTTGCATGTCTTGCACTGTTACATTAGCACCCCCAAACCTGTCTGAGTGCCCCCAATTATGCCTGTTGCATGAAGGCTTAGACAACCAAGGCAGTCATCTCATTATAAAAAAAAAGTTTTGAAGTTTCTTCTGTGCTATAAAGAACAGTGAAAGGATACTAGCAAATCATGCATAGCAAGTCAATGCTTGTATTATTATGAGTATCATGAATAAAGTTTGGTGTTTACAACCCTCTTAAATGCAATTTTTTTTATCTTTTTTTCCTGACTCAAGTTTCAAGGAACTTCTTGATGACCCTTATGCTGATCTTAAAAGTTTTGCCGAGTCAGCATTATCAGGGCAGGATAGCAGTGATGGAGAGAAGGTAATGGATCTATTCACTTGCTATATTAATTTTGATGTGTATATTTGCATAGGCTGTCATTATTTCTTCACAATAATTGGCTACTTTTTCCATGTTGAAGATAATAAATTCTTAAACTATTTTTTTTTCTGTAGGGAAGTGGAATTATTTATTGTCGTACTCGAGATGCTTGTCAAGAAGTAGCTTCAAGACTGAGTAGAAAGGGACTTGCTGCAAAGGCTTATCATGCTGGTAATTTACTTTTTAATTGAAATGATGAACACATGAAATTCATATCTTCATCATTGCATCTTCACCTTTCCCGGTTATATTACCAGCCAATTTATTAATGATTACCAGCTCCAAGTTGGCTTGCTAGCTTAATTGGTTAGAGCCCTGCACTGGTTTCACAAAGTTCAGGGTTCAAATCCTGGCAAGCCTCAATGTTCTCGCACTTTTCTGAGTTGAGTCTGTATTTTAATAGGGTTCGATAAAGTCAAGGTGTAGCCCCATAGCCTCACTCTAGAGTACTGAAATAAGCTGCCACAGGCCTAGACATTTTAAATTAAGCTGTCTGACAAGCAAAAACAGTTTGTCAGCTTGCATATCTAGGCAGTGTTACAAATTTTCTGCTCGAATTATGAAGGTTCATGGGTCTCTCACCATTTCACAAAGTCACCCCAGCGCAACATAGGAAAGATGTTAGTGAAGTATTTTAAAATGTGGATTCATTAGATTTGCTTACTGATGAAATCCCTAGCTTGGGGTAATCTCCTCAGAACATGGGCAAAAGGGAGCCTTGTTCCTAGATGCCAGGTTATGGTACTTGTGAACAAGGTAGAGGTCTAAGCTACAGCTTTTTTGATAGCAAGCAACTGCAATAAACAAATGTAACCAACAAAACAAGATAATTAATTAATCTGCTTTTCTTATTTTCTCCTTATCATGCTGGTATTCAACGGAATTTAGTTTCAACTTTGTATTAATTTTGTGCATCTTTCCTGTGCACATGTTCAGGTATTGTATACTTACAAGTATATTGTTCAACTCCACAGGCCTTAATCAAGCAAAACGTGATGAAATCCAACAGGAATGGATGGATGGCAAAGTCCCCATCATTGTGGCGACAATAAGTTTTGGTATGGGAGTAGACAAAGCATCCGTGAGGTAAATTACTATCAAGTCTTTTTCACAAAATACTGAGATTCATACAAATTGTATGAAGAGGGAAGATTTTGCCATGCAATTAATGATCATGACAATGACTTTTATATTTTACTTAAAGAGAGTACAACTACCAGAATTCGTTTAGTGGCTTTTAGTGGGTTGCTTTTTATTAAAATTGATCAGTCAGTTGAGATTTAAACAAAAGTAGCTGGATATAAACTTAGTAATTTTCACGGCAAAACAACAACCTGAAAGATTGTGTTGGTTGAACTAAGCTTATAAATGTCGCCATCATGCGAATGGTTTATTGAGGTATACCGGATGATAGATACGGATTTTCTGAATTGCGAATTGTGAACTCAGGATTTCTGTTTAATCTAACTCCACTCCATAACTAAAAGTAACTCTAAGTAAGAATAGCCGTGCGCTTTTGTTCAAGTGTTAAACTTTTTTTTTAACCTGTAGGTTTGATTATTGGATTGGCTATTCTATACGACTGTTTACTTACAGCTCACAAAGAGCTGCTCTAACTGTTGTTAGTTTAGAAACTGATTTCTGTAAAATTCCAAGGATAAGCATCAGGATAACGCTATCCTCTGGACAAATCTCTACCCAGTGGATAGCGCGAATGGTTTCCCTAATACTTATCTGCTGGAAAATGATTTATCCGGTGGATAGCGCTGTCCAACGTTTGAACAACTGTGGCCAAGTCCTATATCTTTTAAAGGCCTTGTTTAGCGGCATATTTTCGTAGGGACTTCTTTACCGCGGATGGGTTTACTAGTGGGAAATTTGCGTTTTAATGTAGGCTGGGGTTATGTTGGAAGAAACGTGTGTCATAAATTTTCGATAAACTGATCGTAATTTCAGGACATTGATTTCAAACCCCAGTGGTAAAGCGTTCAAAATGGCAATGGAATACTGTAACAATAGTGCCCTCAACAACATCAATGACATATCATTTGTTCAGTAGTTTGTAGTTCATAGCGTAGCGTATTCATAGTACCAGTCAAACGTGTGAAAACTCTTATCTTGGCCTCTCCCATACAGTTCGATATGGTATGGTTTAGTTCTAATGCGGGGGCAGTTCCCATGTATAACCTCATTGGGATTAATGTACGGATTTTTTTTTAAGGACGCTTCTGAGGGGCTTATTTTTGGAATTTACCACGTATATTCTGGCCAATCATTACGCAGGCTGACAGTCAAATAAGCCAATAACATCTCAAACTAGCAATGTCTTTTTGCCAAACGTGGTGAAACCTACAGTTCAAGCTTTATTTTTATGCGCTCACAAGCGCCTGGGATCTTAAACCGTTACTCATGTTTCACGCTTCTCGCGGAAAAGCCTAAGTCAGCAAGTCATGATTTATTCCGGGTTTTAAGTGTGGTTGGCTGAGAAAATGGGGTTAACCTTTTTAACCAATGCACAAACAAAGCAATAACGAAATTGCTTCCATTCTACATGACATCTTGATATGTTTCTAACCCACGTTTCCCTAGGTTTGTTGTTCATTGGACATTACCTCAGTCAATGGAAGGTTACTATCAAGAATCGGGCAGAGCTGGCAGGGACGGGAAACCTTCATTCTGTCGATTATACTATTCCAGGTTGGTCAAAGATAAACAGTGCACGAGCTGCCTCTTTTAGTGTTCTCTTAGAATCAAAAATGAACACTTAATCAGAGCTGCTATTAATGTAGAAATTCGAGAGTTGCGCGCTACAAGCAAACTGCATATAAAGTTCATATGTTGCACGGAGAATGCTCGTTCTTAGTTCACTCGACTAGGGAGACTGTCGATTCTTTAGAATAGAAATGGACATGCTCGTGCTATAAATTTATGCTGAAAACTATATTTTGCCGGCTTTGGAGTAACGATATTTTACGACTGGCTGACACTAAACCAATTTTGCGCGCCATGACCAGCGTTTTGGCTAACTCCGTGCCAAAAAATTGGAATTAAGTAAAACGAGGGAATAAATGTTTCGTTGTTGTTGTTGTCACTTCGTTAAGTTCTGAACCATTTTGATGTATTTGGTATTACAGACTTGAAAGGGATCAAGTATTTTTTCTGATTAAAAAAGGAATCAAGGAGAAGAAGGTAACAGTAATGACAGTATAGTATATAGAGTATAGACATAATCCGTACGCGGACGCAAGCACAACTGCAAGCACAAGTAAACGGTAAAATTTCCATCCTTGCTCTTGCCAGTTTGCGTCTCCTTCTGTTTTCCCCTTCTGCTGTTGTTTTGCCGGCCTTCTTCATTTATTGTATTGACAGTAAAATATACGAAACTATTCCACTTCAGTTTCCAAGATGTTTCACTTTTCACTTTTCTACGAGTAAAACTATGCTTTATAGCCTCAACATACAAATTTTCTCGTTGAATGTGTGCGAAATCCTACGAAGCCTGTACATGTAAAAGACAAGAATGTTGGTGCGAAACTCACACGCCCTTTGGCTTTTGATTGGAGGTATCATTTTTCTCAGACATGAAAAAATATCGTTTGAAAAACATCGTCTGATTGGACGCATCCTTTTTCTTCACTTGTGAAAAACATCGTTCGCTCCTCTGATTGGCTAGAACGCATTTGCGTTTGAAAATTAACGAGCGGACGTCGCTTTTCATTGAGAATATATCTCAGTATGTATAAAAGGAAAGAAGGTACAGTGTCCACGCCCCTTCGCGCTTTTTTAGCCCGAAAACGCAAAAAAATAGAGCCTGTTCTGCGGGCTAGCCGTTTGGTGCGCCCGCTTTACTTAGCGCACATGAGGGAGGATTTAAAACAGACTCCCTCAAAATGGAATCCGGAAAAACTTCCTTTTGTGAAAATGTAGTTTAGTCTGCTTGTTTTGTTTTTAAAAGGCAACGAATACGAAAAAAAAGAATGAGGCGGTTCAGTCCAGCTATGAGGCGATTGTCAAATACTGTGAGCAGCCACGGTAAGTGTAAAAAAGTAGGGTCTATAAATTAAAGGCTATGTCTTCCTTTAAACGTCGCACTAACCTTGCCTGCGTCGCAGGCGCTCTAAACCTACTGTATGCTGTACACAAATGGTTTAGACGAGTGCGTGGGATGACTGCAACACAGTCTATACTAGCTCTGGGTTATCTTAACCCAGGGTTAACAACCCCGCGCAGATATCTACGTGAAATATCTTGAACCCAGCACGCAATTTTTGAAAACTGTCGCTGCTATTTCGGACCCATTCTCTAAGGAGGTGCAGTACTGTACTGTAAAAAGGAAATATACCATACCAACTTTTATATACTGACATGAATTATTGCTTTAAGAATTTTTAAAACCTAAAAAAATAATTATGCCTAATCAATTCCTGTTTGTTTTTTGTTTTTTGTTTTTATCTTTCACTATTTATTATTTTTCTGTGACAAAATTATCCGAATTTGGTTTATTCAACGGGAAATAATCATTATTTATTCATTTTATGTTTACTATTTTTCGTAGCTGCAGACATGCCCTGATAGCTTCATATTTTGGAGACAGTGAGCCGAAGGTACACACACGTACAATTCTCGGAACTTGTTCGAAACTGCTAGTAGTATCGTAAATCCTCGATTAGAGGTGGATTTCTCTGTGGCAGTTCAACTTTTACCTTTACGCGCGTACGCACGTAGAAACTACGCGACAGTTGAAATCCACTTTTCCTTTACCACTTTGAATTATCGCCCCGGCCCCGCCTTTGCCAATCGCCGGACCAAAATTATTGATTGCCTGTTCACATCTAGGGATTTTCTAAGAAAGCGCTCCTCTCAAATGTGTGCCTCCTGCTTCATCTTGATGTTGTAATACGCTGCCTGCAGGGCGCATGTTAGATTATATGACATACTGCAAAGGCTAGGAAACATTAATATTTATGGATATAACTTACTAATACCCAATCACACCAAAGCAATACACTTTTTTTTGTTAAGATAAACATGGTGTAAAATTGCAGTTTCCTCCACTTCAATCGTATATAAGTGAGAGTGTTCAATTTTTCTCTACTAATGTTCGGGGCTTAAAGAGCTACCTGTACGCGGTTTTTTTTTTTCAGTGTAAATGTGGCTCAAAAATTTTTCACTTGTGATCATCTCTCAAAATACAAAAAGAACCACTTAGCCTAGCCTGCGATGAAGCTCTCTTGGGAGCGTTGGGGGCGAGGGACTTTTTTCACCTTCTATTCCCCCCCCCCCCCCCCCCCCCCCATAGCTCCCGAGAGAGGTTGCGGTTGCTCTCAGGCGACTTGTAGCTTAAGTGTCTTCTCGTTATGTCGGTAAAAAATGAGGCCTTTCCATTTTTATAGTGCAACAAAGGCTGCGATTACTGTAAAGATCCAGAAACAGTTGATGAACTTGTGGAGCACTGGCGGCGGGGAGTGATGGCGGGTGCCAACAGGAGCGTGACTGCGGGAAGGACCTACATTGCACATTCAGCATCCAGCGGGGAGGATAGCGACCTGTATGGAGGAGGAAAGTGGGGATATGATACCAAGTAAGTTTATTGTTTTAGTTACCCTTTCTCTTCTTGCGTAGAAGCCAAAATCAAAACTCGGAAAATATTCCAAATTTTTTGGTGTAAGATCTTGGTCAACGAATAGTACCAACTGAAAGTCCTCAAAAAATTTCAATTTCCTGAAAAAGTTTCAAAGACTTTCAAGGTCTTGAAATCGAATTCTTAGAATTCAAGGATTTTCAAGGGTTTCCAAGACGAACGAACACTGTACATGTCCCTTAACGTTGATAAATAGAAAACCCAATTTTTTCTTTTACTGATTTTATATTTTTAGATTTTATGATGATGAAGAAGGAGAAACGGAAGGTGGGGCTTCTGAGGAAGAGAGAGCTTTCCGATGTAAACTGATCGCGGACGAGTTTGCGAAACGAAGAAAGGTATGACCAAGAATGTGTTAATAGATGTTAAAACTGTTGATCATTTACAGAGTATTTACAGATACTGTTTTGAGAAGACTCTGGGAAGTCAGGATAAAAACGGTTTATCACCCAATCCTTCGGTGGATATTTCCTTTGTTTAGTTTTTCATCGGTACAGGGTAATACTATTCAAAATATATGGTGCCGTATCGATTAACTGGTTTTCTGTGGAATTCATTTGGTAAAATAAGTTCCATTTAAAAGAGAGTGTTCAATATTTTGTCGAAATACTGTTTCCTATATAGTCTATTTCACGTCATTTTTATTTACAGATAAATTTCTGACACTTGTCCTGACGCCTTCACTTTGAAATTAGTCCAGTTCAAAAGGTCGGGACATTATTAGCACTTCAACAAAAAGCAAGTAAAATTATTCACTAATTTCACTAGTGTACCTTTTGATTAACCATGAATATCACGTTTGACAAATAACGCTCACATTTCACTTCCAACCGTGGCTTTTTTACTTGTTTATCGTATCGTGAAGTAAATAGCATGAATTTGGCTTAAGTTATCTTAACAAGTTTCCGAAATTTTCGACAAAATTCCCGGTAGAACCCTTTTTGATGTGCTTTTTCGTGTGTTTAGGTTTTCTAAGGCGTCTTTCAATGCCCGGAAGTCTTCACTCATAACAATAGAGACCGTAAGATCGAGGTTTGGTCATTTTACTGCAAACGACAAACTGCGACGGTTTGCGGTTAACGGTTTTAGGTTATCCGTCTGCCCATATTTGGGACTTACGATTCGTGGATGGTAGCTCGCAGCTGCCATGTTAGTATTCATTCATCCACTTAATAAATAAACAAGAAAGTTCTAAAAAGTCGTATTTCTTCTCACACTTGGGATTGTGATGTTTTAGCGTGCAAAAAGTTTTGCGGTAAATCACTTAGCTCGGGAGCGTGGTCTAGCCGTACAAACGTGAACTTCAAACCGCAAACCTGACGGCAAGGCCCTGGTCATGTGACTTCTTGACGTTTGTGGTTCGCGGGAAAAGCCGAAAAACCTCAATCTTAAGGTCTCTAACATAAAACTTCGACGCCATCTTGGCACTGAGACGAACGGAACGTTGCCATGGCAATTTTGTAATTTCACGTTTGAAATTAGAAATTAGTATATGTCATGGCATGATTAGTAGTGATATTTGGCATAAATACTACGAGTAATATTTCGAAATTGTTATACGTAATTTCACGAGCAGTTAGGCGAGTGAAATTTGGGACAATTTTGAAATATCATGAGTGGTAATAATGCCAAATATCACAAGCTACTATTTGTTGATACTACTACCCGCAAAAGTTTTGTAATTTTCACATGTAGGTATTTCAAGTTAAGCTGAAATACCATTGCCCTGAGCCAATCAAATTGCAGAAATTTCTCATGTAGTAGTATGAGTAAAGGTAATAGTATGATTTGTAGTGATATTTGGCATAAATACCACGAGTGATATTTCGAAATTGTTGTCCGTAATTTCACGAGCCGTTGGGCGAGTGAAATTGGAGAGAATTTTCAAATATCGCGAGTGGTATTTATGCCAAATAGCACGTACAAATCATGCTATTATTCGTTTAAACTACTACCCACAAAAGGTTTGTAATTTTTACATGAAGGTATTTCAAATTAAGCTGAAATACCAGTACTCTAAGCCAATCAAATTGCAGAAATTTCTCAAGTAGTATAAGCGTTGAAATTTCGCGCTAAATTTTAGGAGTAATTCGTTATCTATGATAATAAGTGACTAATCATCGCCTAGGATACTCGCTTTAAACCTTCATACTGGTGCAATGCAGCGTGGGAGTGAAGTGAATATTTCTTCAAACAAAATGCTTGTCGCCGCTCCAGGACTTGAACTCTTTTTTTCTGTCTTGCAGGGAAAACAACTTTCGGCCACTCCAGCCAGCCATCTGATACCTGGTCAGTTCTCGAACCAATTTTTTCAGTCTCAAATACTTTTTCTTTTCTTCGTTTTCCTTTTGTTTTGGTATTTCACCACTTTTGTTTTAAGAGTCGTTGATGTTTATGTAAAAAGTTTGCAAACACTTTTGAATTCATAATTAGGTTGAGTATAATCGTACGGGTGAAGGATACATCGCGACTTAATTGACTAATCAGGTCAATAACCAGAGTCTAATACCATCAACTGACGTGATACAACTCACTTTGACTCTGAAGATGACTACCGCAGAGGTTGTCGAAACGTCAGTCATTGTCAGCAACAACAGTTCTATTCAGGACTACGTTCACCCGGACGATCAAACTCAACCTACTTATAAAATGACTCCTAGGTTCAAACCTTTCACACTTTTGAATTAGCTGTAAATGTTTTGTATCCTGTCTCGAATGTTGCAATGTTGCACTGAATTTATAGAGCTCAAAATTTTAAATGAAACAGGCAATTGATTGCGTGCCCTCAAATGTCACTTGACTGGTCTGCGAGCATGCTCTCGATTTAGCGCTCGAGTTTTCACGACATCCCCTGGATAGAGAAATTTCTTACAGGCTATCATTGTATGACTTCATTCTCATTTTCCAGGACCCAACTGTCGCCTTAAGGAATCTACTAACCACCTGCACATCCCAAAACTTACCATCAAGGTAGAGAAAATTGTGTTTCATTGTTGGAACGATGATTTTGAGTTTACAATTTGTTCTTGTAACTAAGGTGATTTTTTAAAATACTTTATTTGGTATAAAAGATAGGTTAATAGTTATATCAGTTAAAGTAACAAGCTTAATGAGTTATAAATGCATACATTTATAATTGCTTGTAATTTTTTACCCGATTTTGCTGGATCGCTGTTAACGGCATGACGGCCATTTTGGTTGACTTGAAAAAGCAAACTTTCCCCTTCACAGAGAACTCAACTCTTTTTGCATGCAAATTCTGATTTTAAAAAAAATGTATTGGTTTGTCACACAACATGGCCACCTTCTCACGTGGTTGCAAACGAATCCATTCGCTTTTCTTTCAGCTGATTTCTTTCGTTCCTTGATTTAGGAAATAGCCTGGCAGCAACACCAGCGAAAATGAATATGCATACATTTTTGCATAAATTAGTTAGTGAATAAATTTAAAATTTGGTTGTTAAGATAGATAGGGTTGAGGCGTCAAAAGGCATTTTATCATATTCTCTTCCGTTTTCTTCGAGGGTCAATCAGTTTTAACCAAAAACTCAGTGATGAAATGATTTGTTGCGGTGTGTATAACTGTCGGCGTATTTTTGTTTCTCTTTAGGTTAGAGAGCACTGTTTTAGTCTGCTAGAAGAAGCAATGAAATCAAACATAAACCAGTGCGCAACGATGGAAACGAGAACGAGGTAGTTTTAAAATGCTACTATTAAGGGATTAATTGTCACCTAAACTTTCCATAAATTATAAACAAACTTCAGTTTCTATGAACAACACTTAAGCCTGCGTTGTGAGCGTTTCCTTGTGAGTTCCTTGAGAAACTTGGAGCGAAAGAAAAAAATAAGAGAAGAACTTTAGAGGAAACGTTTGCAATGCCGGCTAATTCACCTTACAAATCACTGTGAAGGGAAAAAAATTTTAATGGTAGTCGTTGAACATAACGTACTGGACTAACTGTAGATCTTTTTGCAATGGCGCAGTTTTTGAGAGCGATGGCCTGGGTCTGAGCCCCGGCGTCGACGCCATTCGTGGGTTAAGTACTCAGGGTTCTTTTCTCTTCTTATCTCCGAGAGGTTCGCTTAAGAGTACTCCGCTTTTCGTCTCTGCTCAGAAACAAACATGTATTACTTAATTCTTATTCGATCGGGAAACTTTCTCTGGGCTGTAGTACTTTATTAGGGGGCGTAAGCAGAGAAGATAGAGTCAAAGACCTACACAACATACAATAGAATTGCGTTCCTTTTTTGTTCACTTCATTTAGGTTACTTTATGACATGGAGACTACATCAGTTGATATTGAACATGAAATTTTCAAAAACAGCAAATCTGACGTTGGGTACAAGAACACCATGCTGAGAAAGGTAATTGTTCTTCTCCTATTGTGCTCTCTTGAAAAGAGCTTTCTAACTATTCACAGCCCTCCTTTTTCTCGGTTTTTATTCGATTGAAGCGAGTTGAAGTAATCCGGTCTGTACTGATTATTTACCTGAATACTCCACTTAATCCTCTGTTTTCATGTTATTCACAGAAGAGTCATACTGAAGTATCTAACGTAATCAATATTTTCTTTTTGTTTCATCTTGATCTTTTTGTGCTTTTAACAGGTTGGCGAAGTGAAGTCTGCTACAAGTAATGACCTTGTTTTTGATTGCATCACAACTTCGAGAACTAATGTTAAAGAATGCTGTACAACATCGTCGACAACAAGCACCACCACAACAGACGTTGCCACAGACGAGGTGAACTGATACCTATTCTATATTTCCATCTTTCGTAACAGGTTGTTCCCAAATCTATAACTTGAGGACGATTGGAAGGCAAAATCCGAATGCCATAGCAAACAGTCCTAAAGGGCCCTAATCTCTTTGTATTACTTCTACGTTTGTAAACAGCGCCACAATCAGTTCTTGCCCCACTTTTCACTCTGACAAAAGAATCACATTAACTCAACATAGCTGACCAACTTTCTACCATATATTTTTGCCTCCACATGATCAGCAATTCGAAAAGGATGACAGCATGATCTCCTCGCCATTCGTGTCCGCTCTTGATTTGATTGTAAGTAATGTGCTAAGGTTTCTTGACTTGAGTTGTCACTTTGTTTGTAAACAAAATAGAGATCGTTAGATTCTAAGACGAGTACTAAGTAGCCCGCACGAGTGAGCCAGCGTCATTTTGGCGGGAAAACGCCATAATCGCCCTCCTGATCGTTACTTTACGACGGGTTTTGGCGAAAATGTCGTAGAGTCAGAAACAGGTTATCAAATGCTATAGCTTATCATTTTGCGATCGGGGAAGGGCAAAAAAATCTAGTCTTCGAATCTAAATCTTTCTAATGTGCGCTTTCAGAAGACTCAAATTAACTAGCCAGCTCTTAATTCTTGTCGCTTTTCATTGCAGAATTCAAGCCTCAACACAAACGAAAGTGATGAATTTAAACAAACGAGAAAGGTACAGTTTAAGGGGTGGAAACTCGACTTGAAGTCGAGATTTTAATTTTCTCTATATTGCTTAATGATTATCCTGCGGAAACACTGAATTCCCAAAAGAGATTCCGTAGAGAAAGAGAGAAAGGGTAGTTTAGGGATAGGGTGATCGTTGCAATTGACTTGCTAAAGTAATTTCGTCATTGTTTTGGATCTAAGTTGTTACACTTTGCCTTAGGCAAAAAACTCTCGCGCCGGGTTCTCAACCAATGTAGAAAAACTACACCTAGTCGAGATTTTTCCAGTGCTTTGAGATCTGATTGGTTCTTGTCCATGATTGGCGAGGGGTGAGTACAAAGCAGTACTTTGGCATGCATGGTCGAGTTTGTATTGACCACTCCAGAAATACCATAACATACAAAAATACTTTTTGTTTGTCACCACAAAATTTTGCATAAGCATTGTCTTCAGTTTCCCTTGGGGCTATTTTAAATCCCAAGAGAAACTGAAAACAATGCTTATACAAAATTTTGGGGTGAAAAACAAAGAGCATCATGGTATGTTATGGTATTTTCTGGAGTGGTCAATTAGATTATGTTAATATATCTTTTTGCAAAGTACCTTAAACATAATATGAGGTGAGAGGAAGGTGGCCCCTTGACGGTTTTTTTTTTTCATTTTGTGAAGCGCGGCACCAATGTTACTATCATCAGTATTTTGGTTATACGTTTGTTACTAGACTTTATTTATACATATTTATCTTTAAGTTATTTCACTTTTTATCAAGTCATTTAATTACTAAGTATACGCTCGATCCTGGCCTTGTAAACTTAGTAACACTTTTATACTCTGAAGGAGCCATTATCTATAAGCCTTATGGTTTCTTTTTGGGCATCCTCAACCCATTGCCTCTGGGTATTTCTTTACCTAAACTAAACTTAACTAAATTTAATTGATTAAACCTAAATTTATATTGCAGATTTCTGTTCCTAAAGTAGTACCAACCATAACGTATTTCTTTGAAAACGGGTAAGTAGCTCAGCATACATTTTAATTGTATTTGATTTTAATAATAAAAATAAGAATAAGCGTAGTACGCTAGTGGGGTGTGCGATTTTCGCTGGCTGTTCTGTGAGTTTCTTTGCGGGGTTAACCGTGAAAAAGCCAAACATTATAGTCGTTAGTAAAAGAAAAAACGGAAATTTTAACCGTTACTTGAAAAAAATGTTAACACTTAAAATTTCTTGTAGCCTCAATTTGTCATTATTTAGAGAGGGTCAATATTGCTTGTTGTGACTCTACTCGTCATGTCTCCAGGCTGATGGACAAAACGTTCAGCCTTTTCTTAGTTTTTCCATCCCGGAGTGGTCCTTAGACGCCTGCACCGATGAAAACTTTTGGAATTCTTTAGAGAAAATGATTTTTCAGATGTCTATTGACAGTAACAGAGAGAAAGAAGCAGTTAGGCCATGTAAACCCCCAAATAATAACAGTTTACCGTAAATACATCCACTCAACTAAGAAACGTACTCTGATTTAGAGATTTGATTCAATGAACTCAGGTACGTTATTGTTGTATAAAGGATCTATCAGTATTTGTAAAATAACTAAGATAGTACGCGCGTTCTGATTGGTTAAAAACGTACGGTTTGTTGTGCCTGTAAACTCATAGAAAACTGAAAAATGCTTTAAAGTTATTTTATGAAAGCAATAGACCACACTTTCTATGGGTTTACCGGCGTAATAACCCACTTGTTCTCCCAACACCCCGCGTGGGTTATCACGCCGGTAAACCCATTGCTTAAATCTTTCTTTTAGCAACGGGAAAGAAATCGGTATAGTGTGTATATACCTAGTGGTCTAACATAGAATTGACTAAGACATCATTTTCGGAAAGCCGGCGAGGCAATTGAGTCAAGTGTAAAAAGATTTTTTAAACTTATTATATTTGTGCGAAAAAATACTTTTGCTATGTATGGTCTATATTCAGCAATGAAAAGGATCATTTAAAGGAAGAAAATACAGACGAAGTTGTAGCAGCTGCTAACAGCAACAAGAGAACAACGTCGGAGGTTTGTTTGTCGTTCTACTTCATTTAGAGGGCGTACTGTTCTCTCTCCTTTACTAAACAAGATGACTGGAGACTCGTTTATAGAGTATGCTCTTCAAGTATCTCCTATAATCGCTACCTAATCACTAAGGAGAACATCATATACAGTCAAAGGCCATTAATACGGACACAGAGGGGACCAATGAAAGTCTCCCTGTTAACAGGGTGTCCGTAGTAAGCGGGTTGAATTTAGAGAAAATGTGTGGTGTTGCTTTCCCCAGGGACAATGAAAACATGTCTTTATGTGGATTTATCAAAAAATTTGAAGAGGTATATTCCTTCACGCTGGCCAACAGGACAGTTTCGAATTTATAAAATTCATACCTGGTTCCGATGCTTGGGTTTATAAAACAAAGGAAATCATATTGACTTGTAAGGATAAATAATTCAGTTCTTTTGTTTTATTACCCTCCGTCTGTGAGCCGAGTATAAATTATGATGATTCGAACTGGCCTCTATGATACCTTAAATACTCCTCCACTGACACTGGGTCACTTTCCTAAGATCCTAAACCCGTTTACTAAAGCAAGCCACTTTCGCCTACTCTCAAAGGATTTCATGTCTCGGTAATCAGTTACCGAAACGGGCACTTCTAGCTTTCAATCTTCTGTTGTCGTCCTATTTTGATGTGTTTTGTTGTTTTGTTTTGTTTTGTTTCTTTTTTTAATTTCTTTAATCCCCAGAAACCGGACTACATTGAGTCAAATTTTTGTTTTAAGGGGTTATTCTTTATCATTATGTTACTACACAGAGTTTCTGGTGCCTGGAAGATGATCAACCTGTTTGTAAAAAGACCAAGCTGGAGGAGAATAAATCAAAGGTGAAAGACAATAACTGGATGCGATTTTAACGTTAGTTGGGCATCTTTGATTTTAGTGTAAGTCATGCCCGTACCTATACCCTTATTTAAAAACACAAGTTAGTCAAATTTCACTTTTCAAGCCTAATTTGAAGGGTATCGGACTAGGTTTGTTGTCTATTTTTTGGTTTCATTAACGTATTTTGTATATATCATCGTTTCTTTACATAGAGTTTCTGGTGGCTAGAAGATGATCAACCTGGTGGTAAGAAGACCAGGCTTGATGAGAATGAATCCAACGTGAAAGAGAAAAAAGCATCAGATCACCATAAACACAAGAAATCCGTACATCAATGGACAAGAACGAAGAATGTAAAGACTAAAAGTTCAACGAAAGCGGCCCAGGTGATTAGAATTATGTTTCGTGGTTACACGGGTTTATGAAACGCACAACGCCAGAGTAAGCGTCAGCGGTCTCCGTTTATCTCGATGCAACTTAAAGACGGATCGTTTTAGACCTTATTATGCCAGCTTTGTTTTGGGGGGTGTGGAGGGGGGGGGGGGGGCAATTTTTGTCAACGTTGTTGTTGGGGTGATTTCTTCTTTTGTTTGTGTGTATGAAATCTTTTGTTACTTTCTCAACCACCACTAACACGATCTCATGCGAGTTGGCGCTCATTCTGTTCATGAACCTTTGACTTCAATTCAAGCTGCCATAGTCAGATTCCAGTTAAAGAAATGAGGCCAAAATATTACCCACTATACTACTCGCCCGATGCTGGGTTTGATAGACTACTCACCTGGCCCTGTAAATTAATGAATTCAGCAAAAAAAAATTGAATTAAGGAACCATTAAAAGTGGTTTAGAAACTTTGACGCATCTTTTATATTGGTTACAAATGAAGCTTCGTTTCCGTTCTAAACGTTATGCTTTCAATGTTACATCAATAGGGATTTTGGTGGCTTGAGGAGGATCCCTCTGATGGCAAGATGTCAAAATCAAAAAGCAACAAGAACTTGAATCCTGGTAAATACAGCAAGAGAGTCAGTGACATGAAAGAAACAAGGAATGCAGGTGTTGGTTTCTTCACCAAGGCGTCAGAATTAAAGTCATTAAAACCCATTAGAGATACCTCAAGGGAATCGCGCAGGCATAAAGACAATTTACTTGCTGGCCATAAAAGTGGCAGTAGTAGACAGAAAATAGATCAGTGGTTAAATAAGTGCTCCACATCACAATCAATAGGACATAAAGACAGTCGTGAGAAGAAGAGGTCTAGGGACGGTTCGTCAGGTGGTAACCTTGGTAACATATCTCCTGGGGATTCTGCTGGTGTTAAGGACGTGGCTAATGTAGTTGTTAAGTACCTGTCTCCTTATCTAAAGCAGGGCTCTATTGTGTCTAAGGTAAGAACTACGTATTAAACAAATAGAACTTGTGAAAATACTACTGAAGAGGTTACATTTGGATGGTACATCAACTCAGGATTTCATCCACAAGCTCAAACGTTAGAACTGAAAACTCTTTAAATAGCATCAGTGAAAGTACTTGCGGTACTATTGAAGAGGTTTCATTTGAATGGTCATACCATAGAATTTCATCCACAGACATAGAATCGTTTGAAAGTTCTGCTGAAGAGGTTTTATTTGAATGGTGACAACATAGGATTTCATCCACAGACTCAAAAGTTAGAACTCTATGCTAAATACATTGTACCGTGTAAAAATATTGCTGGAGAGGTTACGTTTGAATGGAGCACGGAAGGATCTTAGACTCAAGCTAGAATCTCTTTGTATAGCATAATAAACCAGCAGCACAAGAAAGTACTGTAATAGAAATTTCATGTGAATGGTTTCCATAGTCACAACGAAGCAAGGATTGAATCCACTGTTTCAATCGCACCAGAGGAAGGCCATCCTTCGCAGCCTTTATCGTCATACCAAGGGATTTTATTCACAGAGTTATAGTAAGAGTCAAAGTGCGTATTTACATAATCGACCCTGGCAGCGAAAAAGGTTGAAGTTACTATTTATAGGTTAACATTTTGTTTTGGTTTGTTTTCCTCTTCCACCAGAACTTGTTTAAGTATTTAGCTCGCTGTATCACCCACAGAGTCATGCAATCTGGAAAGGTGTCGTCATCCACTTCAAGTGAGTTATTACTTGACTTTAAGGACCTTCGCGGATTGTTTTAGTTGTTGCTTAATGCTCATCTAGTTGTTTGACAATTCTACTGTTTTTAAGCTCTGCTTATGTAACGTTTGAGATTACCCAAACACCAGTAACAGACAAATCGAGATTTAGAAAGTCCTTAAGGTTTCGGACCTCGTCGACTATCCCTTACTGTAATTTGGATCTGCCTATATTCTAATAAGAAGGACGAAATTTCAAGGGGTCAGGCTTGGTTGACATCCATTGATGGTTATGTAAAATCCTCTATCATAATCTCCTTCTTCGTTCGCCTTCTAAAGTGTCATCAAAGTAACTTTCAGTTGTTTTTATTCTTTGTAGAAAAACTTGAGGTGAAAGCCACTGTTAAGAAGTTGTTTGATGTGTGCAAAATATTTGAGCGGGAAAGTGACTGGGACAAATACATCAGAGTTACAGGAGTTTCAAAATGACTTGAGCAATAAGCAGTGAAATTATTTATTACTTTAAGCTTGCTCAGGTAAATGTTAGGGAGCTTAAGTAAAGGCAACGGCGACGGCAACGAGGACGGCAAAAAAAGCAATGGGTTTTGATTGGCAAAACAACAACTCGGCTCGTGCATCACGCTTTTTTGTACATGTACATTTTTTACCGTCACTGCACGACTACGACGTGAAAGTGCCTAATTTCACGGTTTATGGACGACATAAACAAGCGAACACGAAATCTTCTTTCTCATTCTGAACTTGGATATGGTTCTGGAGAATTTAATTCCAGGAGAGTTCACCTACATTTGGCAAAGCCGGCCCAGTTCAAACGTCCAGCTTTTCATGCACCGAAGTTTAAAGCAAGTTGGGTCGACCCAAGTGATATAAGTTCGACGGTTGAATCAGACGTCGAATTAGTCGAACTCTATTCATTTTCACGATGAACAGCGGTCTACAATGCTTACCATTGGAAATAAATTATTAATAGTTATTTATGTGTACGGTTCGTAAGGTTCGACGTTTGAAGCGAGGTCGCTCCACGGTCGAAATTCCCAATTGGCCAATTCATGGGTATGTGAAAAATTCGACGTTTGAACAGGGCCTGAGTTGGAATAATCGCGATTGAAGATTAAAAGAATGCAGAGTCACTTTTTAAGAGACGTTTTCGCCGCCATCGCCGTTCTCGGATCTCAAGGTCCCTAGAAGTAAAGCTGGAAGCAAATCAGTGTCAAAATATTAAAAAGAAATATTTATTTTGTCTCCCAAAGTCTAGATAAATATATTTGCAAGAGTATGAATAATAAAGATCACGTTGAGTTTCAATAAATTTTTTCCCCTCGAAAGAATCAATTTAGGCCTAAATTTTGTTTAAAAAGAGGAAAAAGCTATAATTTATCTTTGTCGTCAAAAGGTCAATTAGTTATATATTCGCAATAAAAATAAATTCAATAAAGAATGATGAAATATTGACTTTTTTAGTTTCAATGTTTGCTCAAAAGGGTTTTCTTAATATGTAAATATCCCAGCTTCAAAAACGAAACATCAGAAGTCAAAGCTTTGTAAGCCTTTCTGATTGATTTAACTTACACTCCTTTTTGAACGGCAGTAGTGTTTCCCAGAGTCCCGGGCGGAAAGCGATGTCTGTGTTGTGGTGCTATTGATTGGTGCTTTCATTCACCGTTGAGAGAATCTGTTTTGTTTTTCAAAATTGCGATGCGCCCAAGAGTAAAATTCACGAACTTTTTTTGGTCTCATTAGGAGGCCAAGCTAGCCTGCGTAGAAGGGGCCTTTTTTTTTCCGGGGCGAAGGAAGAAATTTCCGAGGCTAACCGGCGCCTGCTGCTAACGAAGCGGATTTCAACTCGGTTCCGATTTTTTTTCCGATTGTTTTCGATTCTACTCTAGCCACTAGCAAGTGTTTTTCTCCATAGCCCGGAGTTCAAATCCAACTTCAACCGTCAACTTCAACTTCAACTTTATTTAATAAAAATATTGATTACAATAGACTGGCCCGCAAAATAGTAATTGCTAATCTAGGCGAACCAGTTAAAAGAAAAATAAAGTGAAAGGAGGAAAGGAATGAAACTATTTTAAGTTACAATGAATACATCCTCGGCCATGCTTACAGTCAACTCTTCTGCCGATGGCCAATAGCGATCCTTGCTTGTTGTTAAATTTAGAATACATGTATTTGGTTTCTATTTCCTTCAGTGTTTTTTGTGGGCCTCAATATGAACTATCGGGTCACCAATATTAGCGCCACACTTTTGAAGATTTCGTCTGTTTATTCGTACACGAGACTGACGAAAGATTTACGTATTCGAGCAATGTGTTTCTATACTTCGCGCATAATGTTAGCCAGATTGCTAGAGAGTGCACTTTATTTCAGTGTAAATGTATTTAGCGCGAGAGTTTGCAGGGCAGGGCACTTCCTTCACTTCCCGGTTTTCTTAAGATTCCGAGTATTGTTCCGGTCCCGGAGATCGTGCCATGAGGAACCATGCAGTCACCTCCCGCTCTGTATTCAAGCACCCCCTTGACTCAAGTCCTGCTAAATATGAAGTTTACATGCGTAGGTTTGTTCTGTTCAGTTTTTCTAGCAACACAATGGTGAGGGAAGGAAGCCACTCTAACATGTTCCATAAAGAGAAAAATCCATCAGCCAGTATAAACTACTTTTATTTCCATCGGCAATAATCCTTCAAAGATCAACTTAACTAGGAACTTTTCATTATCAACTCCTTTTGTCCGAGTGGGGACTAGGGTGGGGTATTGATTAGTCACGCGTCAGAATTAAAAATAAAGTGAATAAAGGCCGCAAGTAAAAAATCTTGTTGCCGTAATGTGGCATATTTTATTCAGGTTTTGTCTGACCTCGTGGTAAGCAATTTATAGATCCAAACTGCTTCATATCAACATCATTTCAACTGGTTAATCGTAAGACATTTAACGCATTCCTGTGAAGCAATTCAAAATGATGTTTCGTTTTACGCTGTGCTTGCTTCTCATCAGTGTGTTTTCTTCCGCGACAAGGTAACAGTATTTCTAATTTATACCTGATTTGAACACATGACGAGTACGTGAAATTAAACAAAAGTCTCTTCACTTTCCTGATGAGAGGCTGTCGCTAGTTTGCTTTCATTTTACCTTGTTTACAATAAGATTTTTCACCCCGTGAAACAAATTTCAAAATTTATACTTTAATTTACCGTTGGTCGGTTACATGACTGTACTGCTTTAGACTTCGCCTGCTCCTGCGTTTTTGCTTTCATGCAAAATTGATAGAGCAAGTTTCAAAGACATTCATAAACAAAGCCTGTCGTTTGAAGTAATGCAAAAGCGCTCAAAAGGCTTCTGTAAGAGTTAATAACATTGACCGAAAAATTATACAAACTTAGTTATTTTTATCTCTAATCAGAATGAGCTATGATGACTCTTTTCCATGCATTTTAACGCCTCTAGAAAAAGCCTTTCGGGCGGCTTTTGAAACACTTCTGATTACCTAGCTAAGAACCATGATCTCGCACAAACAGCTTTCAGCAGCCTCAAACATTGAAATTTCGGTATAAGACAGAAAAGAGAGTTTTACGACATTGAGTTACACATCTACAGCTTTTTTGAAGTATCAGTAACATTAATTTGCAATCACATTATTTTCAGTTTCCGCACAAACTATTACTCTAACACATGTTAAACTTTATTTACGTAGGGCTCTGGATAAAAATATCAGATATAAAGTGCTAGAGATGGACCCAAAGGGAAATCTTTACCTTCACAAGACTGCGTTTCTCTGCAAGAATGATATAATCAAACGACTCGTTAGCGGCAAATACCATCTCGTAGAATCGAGCCCCATTGGTAAGTCACTCAATTTTTTCCACATAGGAAACCAGCAAATGGCTTTATATGTACTGTGATGAGCCGTATGCTTAATGCTTCCAGATTTGTACTGAATTAACTTTTGATTAGACTAGGATTTCTCTAAGTAATTTGTGACTAGTTCATGTTTTTGTAACACCAAAGATCTTACACTGAATTCGATGAATTCGGAGAATCAAAGTCTTTTCTTGAACTGCTAAAATGTTCGAAAAGGAAAAGGAATTCTGCAGTGCCATTTCCATTGTTTTAGTACTTGCTTAACTTGAGCCACATTTTTTTCTAATAATAACGGACAGGGACTGCTGGTACTGTCCTAACGGAAGAAAACTCAATTTTATTAAAATGAACGTTTTCGTTAAAAACACAGGTCTGTCAAAAGATTCTTCAGCACTCAATTGCAACGATCTCAAAACAAAAGTGCCTTCTGCCACGTCAGGCGTCTACTGGATTGACCCGGATGCTGGTTCCCATGGCAACGCTTTCCAGGCCTATTGCGACCAACAGACGGACGGAGGAGGTTGGACTTTGGTCTGGAGTTATACCTTCACAGCTTATTCAAGTTTCACGTCTAGTGCAAACGCTGTCACTCCACGGCCTACATGGACAGCCAGTAATGCACACACACGAGTGTCCACCACAGTTCCACTGAGCGAGACGCATTATGAAGCCATGAACTTTGCTTTGTGGCGCACCATTGGAAAAGAGTTCCTTATCAAGAGTAACATCAACAACTGGATTGCTTGCAAGGAAGGTTCTGGAAGCCTCGTGATGCAGAAAGCGGGGTCCCTCAGCTGTAAACTGGTCAAACAAGTTTCAAAGCAGTGTGCTGGTGTTGTGCCAAAGTCCATCACGATGGACAGTCGCGGCCCTGTTCTCAGCAGTGCAAGCGCCTACTATTACTTCGACGGTAGCACGAGTGGAAATTGGCCCACACATGATCCATGTGGCAGAAATCAAGCGAATCAAGTAAAGGGTGTGGTTAATCCACATGGAAATATTTTTGTAAGGTAAAAAATTTCTCAAGCGCCTGCTGAATATTTGGGAGGAACCATAAAAAAGTCATTAAATGCTAATAAGCACTCTAAGGGACTGTAAACAAAACAAGTAGCAAAAAGTTAAACTTAACATACAACTAAAAACTATACTAGTCTACTGCTGTGTGGCAGCAGGGGGCAGCAGAACACTGTGAATGAATAGCCAATAAATGTAGGTTCCTTATATTGCAAATGTTTCATTTACTGTTCAGCATTAAATAAGGTTCAATTAACTATCGTCACCCAGTTAAATCATCTACTATTCCCACCGTCAAAGAGTAAAACAAAGTTGAATTATTTCTCTTGACCTAATTTTTCTCGTTATACTTTTATCGCGTTAGCCTGTTACTGAAAGCGACCACACGAAACACGCTAAAGTACACTCAACTCTCTCATAAGAGACACCTATATAAGACAGACACCTGATGTTGGCCCCTGCCGTTTTCAAGTCATTCAGTACTGTAACTATACTCTCTATGAGACGGACACCTCACTAAGACGAAGAACGTACACTTCTGAAACCGTCAAAGGACACGTGTGAAGTGGTTTATGCCTTGAAAAATACGTCAAAACGGAAACGTAGGTGCTCAACAAGACAATGAACTACATTTAGGGGGAAGCAATTTACATAAATAACCAAATACTGTACAGGACTCCCACTGCTCGTATCTTAAAACCCGGCATTATCGTCCTTTCTAGACGCCACGTGGAGAGAAACAAAAACATTGTCCTCGGCTGTTAACCTGTAACACAGTTATCTTCTCGTTTTCCCTGAACTATAGTTTAGCCTTTCAAAAGAACTTCAAATGTTCCCACCAAAAACAAGCCATTACTTACTTCAGTACAGTACTGTATTACACGGTTTGTTTTGCAGTTAAAACGTTTACTCAGAGAAGCGAGACACTATAGTTCCCCAAGTTGTTTTGTAGTCTTGTTCCAGTTCGCAGAGTGTACAGCTACATCGAGAAAGGTTGTCGGAAAAAAAGGGCACGCGACAATCCCGAAAGGTAATATGGGATATAATCAATACACTGTTCCTGACACTGTAGCTAACCGCCGCCCGGTTAGCTCAGTTGGGAGAGCGCCGGTCTGCTGAGCGGGAGGTCGCGAGTTCGAATCCTGGCCGGACCAACACTCAGGGTCTTAAAAATAACTGAGGAGAAAATGCTGTCTTTGTAATAACATCTGCAAATGATTAGACTTTCAAGTCTTCTCGGATAAGGACGATAAACCGGAGGTCCCATCTCACAAAAACCTTGTTCACATATAACTCTGTGGGACGTTAAAGAACCCACACCCTATTCGAAAAGAGTAGGGGACGTAGTTCCCGGTGTTGTGGTCTATCTTCATCACTTACATCATCACTCATCATGGGTTGGGAGGGTTCAGTGGGCTCATAAATGGACTGATAGCGGCTGCCATCGGCGCCCTTAGTATGCTGATGTCCGTGCCTACTGCAAAAAGCTATGTAAAGAGGACATGTATGTTTGTCCTCTCAATCGCGACATTTACATTTACATTTACATTGAACCTACTTTTGTTACTTTCCTTTAGCACTTACAAACATACGTCCATGGCCTCTCGAGCCATTCTTTCAAATTTCATTGAAGTACAGTGAACTCAAAACTACCGACGATACCTTTCGGGATTGTCGCGTGCACTTTTTCCGACAACGTTTCTCGAAATAGCTGTATACGGTTACACTTTTAGACCACTAAGCCGTGACATTAGGTTGTAATAGGGGAGCAAGAGATGGCGAAGTGGGATGGCGCAGTTGCGAGAGCGCTCGCCTCCCACCAATGTGACCCGGGTTCAAATCCCGGCGTCGACGTCATATGTGGGTTGAGTTTGTTGTTGGCTCTCTCCTTTGCTCCGAGAGGTTTTTCTTCGGGTGCTCCGGTTTTCCCCTCTCCTCAAAACCCAACATTTCCAAATTCCAATTCGATAAGGAATCGGGTAGACGAGGAACTTTTGACAAAGAGTTCTTCAAGCTCATAAAGAATTCAATATTCTACAAAAGCATTTATTCAGTGTGCGTCAAATGATCCTGGAGGACAAAGGAAAGTTTCAAGGTGAGATGCAAGGCCTGATTTATTTTGATGAAAAGGGATTAGGGTGAGAATAATAGAGGTATTGAAGCTCAACAAGTAGTTCTACGTGGGCAAGACAGTCCTTAAAATCAGCAAGCTTGTGATGTACGATGTCTTCTACAACACGTTTAAGAGGCATTTCGGCGAGGGATGTGAGCTGTCGTCCCCAGACGCGGACAGCTTGGTGGTCAATATCCGGACCGAAGACTTCTACGAAGGCAGAAAAATATCCTCAACTCTTCGACCCAAGCAACTAAGTAAAGGATCATCCGCTCTACAGTGATAGAAACAACAGGGTTCTCGCAAAAGTGACTGGGATGACAATAGCAACTATCACACGTTCTCATACCAGGGGTGGAACTAGGGAGAGGGTGCAGGGGGCGCGCACCTCCCCTGAGATGACCTGCGGCTAAAACCTTTTTAATTGGTTAATTATTGGTGTTGAAGTTAAACATGAGACGAGGTTGAAGAATTTATGTGAAACGTCTCAAAAGTGGTTGTTAAAATAGTAGTTCTTTAGTGGTGCTCTCCCTTCTAAGAAAAATCTTGGATCCGCTCCTGTATACGTTGTCAGGTTCAAAATTCCTCTCACTTGCCAATGAAATGGCGCCGCGGATTTTGTTCGCGACATGTTCTCTACGCCTGCGGAGGATGACCGTTGTTTTTACTACAGTCCTGACCAGCTCAAATGCGCCGAATTGATGTAGTTACCAGGTCCATCTTATAAACTGCTTGAGATGCTTTGGCAATTTGAGCGGACGTTTTCAAACCCCTCTGTCAGGGGCAGCACGTCTGTTTTCAGATCAGGTGCAGGTCGAGATAGTCCGGCCTGAACCTGTGAGTGCTTACACAGGGAGCTTAAGCTTTTCTTTAGCTGACTCGTACTGCTTTAGGACTTCAAAGTTTTTGGTGACGTTTACGCCGGCAATTTTGGGCTTCTTGCACTCAAGACTCACTCAACAAGATGCTAGAGGCCTTTGACGTACGCTGGCAGCAGTCCTTGAAGAGGAGGTTTGCTGAAAAAACGTTTTTTCTTCTCCAATTGTCGTTTGCGATGCAGTTAATCTCACCACTAATTTTTCTCAACTCCAACGGAATGTGGTGCGAGTCGTACTTTTTGAGATTGTAGATAAAGACCGCAATTTCAACCTTTCCTGGATTCAACTGAAAACTAACGTCATATCAGTACTCCTGTAGCGACCCAGATGCAGACTGTGGTCTCTGACGGCTTCGCGAGAAATTCTTTACAATTAGAGACTCGATATAGAAATATGATTGGTTGATTGTTTCGAGCATTCCCTTGATGAATGGCTTAGGCTTCGCTGTCTCTCCTTTGTAATCACTTATTTGTAGTACTTTCCATGCACTACCCCACTTCATGTACTATTCGAAGTGGGCTTTTAATAAGAGTGTTGAAAACTTCTTCCCGCCCTTGCGCAAATGCTCTCAGTCCACAAGTGTAACGGGCTTCTGCTATCAAGAGGAAAGCCCTTTCGAACGAGAAAGCCTTATCACATTTAGCCCAATCGCTTACGCTCAGTCCCTGCTCCGCGTCTGTACGGGCTCGTTTGTTTGTTTGTTTGTTTGTTTGTTTTTTCACCTGACTTTCCTTCCGACCCTTCTAGCATAGAACCGGAACGCTTGTGATTTCTGCATCTTTGCCGTCAGACCCGCGAAAACGCTGCATAGATGTAGCCTGTTCATAGACCCTCTATTTTCTCTTAAAAGTCCGCCGAGCGCGCGTGATAGAAATAAAAACAGCGTGGAGTTAAATGACCGCTAGCCCAAGGGGGTAGGGGTGGGGGAAGAAGAATTCGAAACTAACCATCCCTCGTGGAATGCACGAGATCGCGCAGGGAGGCAGAAACACAAATTGGGTACATATCTGCTACTATCTGCTTGTTTGTTTGTTATTGCCTTTATTTTTTCTCTAAGGTTTTGATGCCTTTATTAATCATATTGTTTTTTTCTTGGCTTGCTCTTTTCTACGGATACTGTATTTCTAGTTCAGCCTTTTATAACGTACCCAACGAAAGATAAAAAGACCGCTGAGTGTAGCCATCCTTGGGGAAATGTCTTCTTGGTCTTTGTGGAGAACTAAAATGTGACTCTGTGTGTTTTTGATTTTTTGACGAGAGGAAAAACTGTAGTTACTTTTTTTGAAGAAACGTAATTTCTTGTGGATTGTGAAGAGAGTCAGCAAAGATTGAAAAACTCCGCCATTTTGTTGACGTGTACAAGTGATTCGTAAGCGCCGTAAAATATGTGCATTTAAGTTTATATTCGTTCACAAAAGTGTCTGTTCATGGTGTAATGGGATCTGAGTGCAGTGTTGAAAAGGACTACGAGCTAGAGGAACCTGTGGAATGCAGTAGCAAAGAATGGCGATTAATAGCTGCACGGAGAAAACAAGATGATTTCAAAGCGACCGTATTTATTTATGAGAAAAACAGAAAAGAAAAACCCAAGAAAGAGGAGAGGATTGCTAAAGCTGCTCAGGTAATTATAGCTACTTATTCTTTGACTGTCAGCCTTAACCTTGTTTAAATTTTTTAGAAAGTATAAGTTAAGCTTAAGCTTATTTTGCATATGATGGCCATAAATTTCCATGTTACATGGGAAACATTTTCTTTTGGGGTCCAGCCAAAAATACCTCATCAGTAGAGTGAAGTGAATATTAAATGGAATGACCTTGAAGTTAATTCCTTGATGCTTGCATTAAAAACCTTGTCTAAGTCCAAGTGATTTCTTCATTGGGAGATGATGTTAAGCCATCAGCCGTATCTCCTTTAACCACACACATCAATTTTTAGAAGTGGGAATCAAAAGAACCCACTAACTACTGATCAGAAAGAGTCAAGGAAGCCCTGGTGGTGTGATCTTCCCCACCACACACATCATTTACATCATGGCTGGGTGGATAAAAGTAAGCTCCGAAAAGGGCTGGTAGTGGCTGCCAGTGGCGCTATTGTATGCTGACATCTTCGATGCCCTGTCATCCTCCACGTTTTATTTTACAATGGAATGTGCTTAATACAGTCACCAAGGGGACATACCATAGTGTCCTCGTTATCCGGGTGTCTGTATTAAGTGAGACGATTTTAGAAAAAAATGATAAATGAGATCTTTCACTGTTGGGACAAACAATACTGTCCAATATATGTGGGTGTCCATATTAAGCGGTTGTCTGTAGAGTGGGGTTCCACTGTTTTATATTTTAAGATAATTATAGTGGGGGTTGTATTACAACTGCTTGCATGATGAGTACTTCATAAAGAAAAAAGTTTTGGTGATGTATTGATTTAGCTAAGACACCAACCTGCTCCCCGTGCCCCCCATATGCCAAAACGCAATGTTTTGGAAACGTTCGTAGTGACTAACATGCCATTCCTTTCTTCCTTAAGTATTTGAAGATTCTGAAACATCCAGCCATCCTAAAACAGGTCTGGTCTTACGACAACTCAGAGGAGTTCTGTATGGTTACAGAGCCAGTCCGGCCTTTAGAGTCTGTGATACAGACACTAGACACATTAGAGATAATTGCTGGATTGTACAATGTTGTAGATGCGTTAGCTTTCCTACATGACAAGGTATGTTGTTTATCTTTTAACTTTATTTTTAAACTTGGTACCAGTTACTCATGCAGATAAAAATCTGACTTCCATAGGCCACATAGAGAGGGTGCCTGCATGCCCACTAATTTTGTAATGTTTAATTTTCGTTGTATGAAAACCTTGCACTAGTCCCAGTGTACTTGTAATTCCACTGGTGAAGGGCCAGGCCAAAATGTTTGGAAAGTACCTCCATAGAAAACACTCATTTCCTTAATTAACATTGAAGTTCCAAGCAGCTCACCAGAATTTTTTCTGTTGTTTGTTTGACTATGTTTTTTACTTCAAATTCTTCTAGGTCAAAATTGTGGTAACTACATGACCTGCTCATCTTAACCTGTTCAACCCCAGAAGTGGCCAAAGTTGATCTCCAAACTCTATTTTGTAAAATGCTGAAAAAAAAAAGAACCATACAGTATAAATTATACAGTATTGTTGATGAAGTTTTATATATGGCTAAATGCAATTTAGGCAAAGTTAAAATCCATCCAATGCTCGGTAGCAGTTTCACTAAATTTAGGGAGAGAGGGGTGGGGGGGGGGGGGGGGTCCAAAGGTGCTTATACACCTGTACATGTACGTGCTTTCTGCTTTACTGAGGCTTGCTTCGTCTGCACAGTTTGTTTTCCCTTCCCTACCATCACAAGTGTCATAGGTAAGTAAAACTTCCAAAGCACATTGTGGGGTCCCTGGAGGTGGTCTGTGGTAAGGTTGTGATGGAGACCTTATTCCTGCTTGTTATACTGTACTGAAATGGCACCTACCCTCCATTATACTTAATTGGCTTTGAGTTTTTATGGGGACACCATTTGTTTTTGTTGACAGACTTTGACAGAAATTTGAACCACTTTACTTACTTGGAGTTAAAATGAAATAAAATGGTTTACTAATAATATTTTAGATTAACCCATTCACTCCACAAACATTTGTAGAAACTGCTCATGTGAAACCTTGTCCCATGGACCACAACTTTTGTGATCTTTTCAGGGTTGTTAACAGTAGCCGGCTGCCGGCAAAAATCGCAGCCTACTTGGTTAGTATTGGCCAGCTACTCTGTTCGTCATTTCTTTACAGATGTTGTTTTTTAAATAAAATATCCCAGGACTGGCCGCTCAGCCGTCTACTTCAAAACTTTCTGACAACCCTGCCTTTTAACAGGTTTCACTTTTAGAAGTTATTGCTTTTAATTCTACCTGAAACCCCAAATTAAGCCGCACAAATTGTATACAATCTCTGGGCAGCTGTTGCCTCTTTTAGGTAGAAAGAGGTGTACCAGAGAATGGTTTTGACATGTTTTACACTGTTTTGCAAAATCTCCAGTAGCAAATTTATGGTTAATTTTATTGAGAGTCTTTAAAAATTAGGAAACACAATTATCTTTGTTTTTACTTTTACAATATTATTGTAAGTACTGTTTAAACAGGCCCCAGTTGTTCAAACAGGTGGATAGCGCTATCCACTGGATAGCGCAACTGGCTCCCCTAATATTTGTCCACTGGATAGTGATTTATCTGGTGGATATTGCTATCCAGCTTTTGAACAACTGGGGCCAGGAGTGCAGTATTGTCAAGTTTAAAAATCTCGAGGTGAAGTTAAGAGTTTTTAAACCTGATAATACAAGACAAGGCAAGGCAAAACAAGACAAGACTGGCATGACACAATGGCTGTAAAATCTCTGACATAGATCAACTCATTCTCACACTAATATTTAGATTTGGGGTTATTTTAGTCTAAAAAATTGGATGTAAAGTTTAGTGGTGTCTTTATCAGATCAAAAGACACTCATTAAACAAAAATTTCTTTTGTTTTTTTCCTTATGAATAAAATTAATTGTTATTAATGAGTTTTTGAAATAGATGTAAATAACATGTATATTTTTAAGGCCCTACTTAAAATGGGCACCATGGAAGTCATAATATTATTTTCAAATGTTACATGTACATTTTATTATGAATTTTTAGGGTGGCCTGTCACATAACAACCTTTGTCTGTCATCCGTGTACATCAGTGATAATGACTGGGGATGGAGACTTGGTGGGATGGAATATGTCTGCAAATTCTCTGAGTTAACCAATGAGGTGAGTTGTTATTTATTGTATCCAGTCTCAAGAGTGATCAGCTTCAATTTTTTCCGAACAATGCTGATCCAGTGATTTTGGTTCTTCTGCATCCTGCGTCCCCGACATATAAAAATCCCCAAAGAGGCAAAATAATCGATGGCATGCATCCCGTAGTAAGCAAAGATTGATCAATTGATCTGAACATGTGTATTTGTAGAAATATCTGGCCCATTTCGCGTAATTTTCTGTGGCGGTTATTGTGGCTGAGATTTGTTTAACGATGCATATTTCTTTTAGCCTTTCTAATGTGCTTTAAAATAGAAGGACTACATTTTAATTTCAGTATTAATACTGTAATACAGAGTTTGTCCACAGATTAACTGTCTGGTTGCATAAAGGCCCAAGCATTTTTTAACTGGGACTCACTGGTTCTGGACTGGGACTCATCATTTTTCACAAAATGAGTCCCAGGACTCACCATAACTATTTGTAACAAAATCACTGCTGATAAATTCATAATCAAGAGAAAAGCTAATGAGAATCAGTAAAATAATCACCAAAGGAAAAATACTTTGATCTTTTATCAAATTTCTCTCAAATAATTCTGTAAGAAAATGTATGGACACCAGTCTGGAGAAATTATATTTAAGTATTGGGGCTTAACAATAGAAGACTGACTCATTCAGGATTTACATTATGTAAAAATTATATTAATTTTGCATAATTAATATTTGCTTTATTTTTATTACAGTTTCTATCAGGGACAAAGGCACTTAGAGATTCCAAATCAATTTCCCCTGAAGAGAAGGTATGTTTTTGGACATTTTTTGTCTTTATTTTGTGCTCACTTTAGAACCGTGGTATAAAATGACATCAGAGTATTATGCTGTTAGAGATGGACATTAAATGCTTGTCATTTACAGTTAACAGCACTAAATAAATCATTCTTGAGGACTGGAAAGTAATTTTTCCACAAAAAAAGGCTACATAAAAAAGAAAATTATTTTTTTTCCAAGATTTCCCAGCTGGCGAGACATGGGTTTGACTCCTGCTGGAAAAACTTTAATCTTGTTTTTGTTTTTTGTATTTCCATGGACTCAGTGTCACTAATGATTATTTCAATCATCTTTCTTTTTATGCAATTTTGATGGATTTGAATGGACCATTACCTTTTTTATCATTACATATTATTAGTAAGCTCCCGAAAGACTTGGGGCATAGATACTCGTATTTTGAAAGAATGAGTAACTTGAAAGTTATTTGTTTGATAGGAAGGTCAAGTCAACATCACTCCTAAAACTGGCCATTCTATTGATGCATATGCCTTTGGTATGTTTGTTAGTGACATCTTGGACACAAGAGCAGATTTAGGTAAATACGTGTAAAATACATAAGAATTTTGAATTTTACTATAGACTGAAGTGATCTCCAACTTAAAACTTACAAGTCCTGCATGAAAGACTTGCAATATTACTGAGAACCATTGTATGTTACTGCTGACTCTCCAGTAAGCCAGGTTCACAGCCAAAGTTACAGAAAAGTGATAAGATTTTCGCACTTTACAAGACATGTTTTCTACTGTCGGTGCACAATATGATGCTTCATCCAAAAAACACAAAAAATTTAATGTGTCCTGACAGGCAGTCATTGCAAATTTTCCCAAGTAGCATGCCCTGCAGACCACACTAGTGCAATGTACCTCAAGCATTTTAGGAAGTTAATTCATTTAGGGCCCACCTCTTTAACTTCCTTTTCAGGGTTTATTTTTGTATTTTTTATTTTTATGATACCTTGAATAAAGTACTGTAATATGTAGGTATGTATTGTCAGCTCTATAATATTTGCAAATCACTAGCCAAGTTAGGTAAGGTCTTTAATTATGGAGCCTTTAATAATAATGATTAATATATTATTTTAATTCTACCTCTTTTGCACCCAAAAAAGTTTGGGTCTCGTGAAGTAAGTTTCTTTCATGACAACCAGTCCTGAGAGTGTTGAGGAAAGTTAAATCTGTTCTTTATGCCAGGTGATATTGGTGAAACATTTGGAGAAAAAATGCAGAGTTTATTCCTTCATGAGAATCCTCAGGTAAATACTTTGTTTTCTTAAGGTACTGGAACTTCAAGTGGGAGTATAATGTAAAGGTCAAATTACCTGTACTAGTATTTTCTATGGCCCTAACTTGCTGGGCTGTCACTAAGATTTCAAGTTACATGTACGTGGTGGGGAATTGAACAACATTGAACAAGGAAGTTCTTTTGGTTTTATTTTCTTCTTGTTTCCTGTAAGAGTAGCTGGGGACCATGCTCATCGTGGCCAGGGGAAATACCGATCCGCTGGCCTTAAGTGTACTTCTGTTTCACTATTAGTTTTGCAGCTTTTTTGCTGTCATCATGTACATGTGTGATTAAAAATGGCAATATTACACACTTAGAATTAGCACATTAAGGGAGAGTTAATTCTCAAGCACCTTTCATTGTGGAATTTAAAATTATACTCACCAATTTCTATTTTTGTTCCCCTTTGGCCTTGTTTAAGTAAATTCCTAGTGGACTGGCCTAAAAAAATTCAAGTATTCACCTTTGTTGTTCAAACAAGCTACATGTACATTGTATGTTTTGTAGCCATGGTATACTGACTAAAAGTAAGCTATAACCCAATGATTAATTATTACTTGTCTTTATTGATATCTTTCCCAGATGAGGCCTCAACTTCGCAGTCTCCTCAACGATGACTTTTTCAGGTTTGTAATTTACTTTGTATTTCCTGTTGTAGACTAGATCTCATTGTCAATTTGTCATATTCCTTACCACACTACAAGATACACAAGACTGTAATAGTTCTTAGACTGGCACTCTGTATCTGGGGTGTGTAGATCTACAGTACCAATGGACATTTGATTTCTGTCCTTTTCCACTCTCTGGCCCTTTTTTGCTTTTAGTTTATACCCCGCGAGCAGAGTTTTCTCTCTTGCATTGCTTTTGGCATTAATGAAGTCATTCACATGACTTGTCAGTTGCGTAGTTGGTTTGCTTACGTGACAGAAAAGCCATGCGAACGACTTCGTAAACGCTAAAAGTCATGCAAGAGAGAAACCTCTGCTCGCGGAGTAGTATACTTGGAAGCTCCTTGAATGTTCTTGAGTTACAATTTAAATTCAATGCCAGAAAAGTCCTTAAAAAATGTAGTGGAGAGAGTTCTTGAAATTGTTGCTCATTCAACACAGATTCTCAACAATAATTTTTAATGGCAGAATAATAGCAACACAAAAGATTATTATTACTTTGATTTTGCACGGCATGGAGTCCTTGAATTATGAAAGTCACTGAAAAGTCCTTTTTTCTCGGTTTAAAAGGGGTACGAACCCTGTAAAATAACGATAAATTAATTGTTTGTTATTTGCAACTTCGCCTTTAACGATGCATCTGAACCACTTTTTTTGTCTTACATCAGTAACATCTTTACTATGTTTGCGACAGTAGTTGTACATGCCCCTCTAATTCCTTATGATTACTCCTGTAGGTCAAACTTTTTATTCATGTGTAATTTCCAGTATTGATAGGATATGCGTGTTTCACTTAACATATTTATAGAGAGAGCAGACTGAAACTAGTCTTAGATAATTTAGCATTTTGCAATCTGAGCACTTGCCAAAAGAGGATAACCTTGTTGTGTTTGGTGAGAATACGCATTGAAAAGCAATCAGTGGGATGGACATAAGGGACGGACCATTAGAAAACTTATGGGGGGGGGGGGGGGTGGGGGGATGGACGAAGTACAAAAAAAATATTCGTGCAAGGGAAAATTGAATGAAAAAAATTCATGCACGCCTATTAACCCCAAAAATTATTCATGCTACGGCCTAAAAAAAAATTCATACGAGGAATTTGATGACGAAAAAAATTCCTGCGGCTCGAAAATTCCCCACCTCCCCCATAACTTTTCTAATTGTTCGTCCCTAAGGAACGTAAGAATGAAATAATTTTTACATTTTCAAACATCACTGCACTTGCAGGACTTTTGTCCTCTTAGTCTACCTGCATGCCATTTATGATTCGAAACTTCTGTTTTTCCTTATCGTTTCTGCAGAAGCAACTTTTTGGAGATAATGACTTTCCTGAACCAGATAACAATTAAAACAGAGGTAGAGAAAGAGAAATTCTTCAGGTTTGTGTAATGTGTATTATCGTGGTTAGGGCAGGGTGAAGCTTGTTACAATACTGCATCACACATCAAGAAGGTGTATGTTCCGTTTCACTCTGTTGGGAAAATCGATTTACGTGTACCTGAGTTTTCGGTCATACTTCGGGGCTGAAAATTTTTCAGTTTGTTACAAGCTTCTTCTTGCACGGAATGTTAGTAAGTTTTGAAAAAGAATCTTTCAAGAAGTCCTCGAAATGAGAAGGAAAAGTTTATGTACGTCAGGGTTCGCAAATACGTCAAATTTGGCGTATTTTACGCCAAAATTGTTCAGATGACTCCACTGAGGTTACGGAGGGAGTCACTTTGACTCCAGAAATTTTCGGTAACAAACAGGGAGCCACTTCGACTCCAGAAATTTTCGGTAACAAACACAGTTTTGTCCTTACCTTTTTCGCAACAAATACAATTTACGTTAATTGTAAACGTTGTAAACCTTAATTAAATAATCGAAATTAAAGAATTATACTGCACGACAAAACAGGAAGAGGGTAAACAGTACAATGGAAGTTTACTCGATGACCGATATCATGTATTTGAGCTTTCCAGGTGAGCGGACCGCCACAGCTACTTCGTGTATCCCTCACGATGGTGTATACATGCCATGGCCACGTGCTGGAAAGTCTGAAAATGGCTTTTTTCGTTGTGATACTTGACTCCAAATATTCCAAAATGACTCCAAAATTTGTGAAGCAGAAGTCACACTGACTCCACTCATCAATAAAATTTGCAAACCCTGGTACGTTGTACATGTGTTTGTAAGTCAGAGAGTGTTTTTTCAGTCTGTCAGCCATATATTATGTAAAAGGCAACAGGGCACTCGGTAAGGCAATTCCATTCGTTCAAGTTAGTGCCAAATGTAACAAATACCAGTGATACAGTTTTATTGCACGTACAATCAGAGACTGGAACTCTTTAGCAAATAAAGTCATTGAACAGCAGTCAGTGGAAGCTTTCAAGATGGCCGTCTACGTATCAGACTTTTTGTTTTATGGGATGATTCGCAACGATGGTTTTCAGAAATGCATCACATCGTTGCAACATTGTTACAACATTGTTTTGAGTTGTTACAACCCTGTTCTAGCATGCATTGTTACCCTGTACTAATGTAATCAAACGGTCTGGTGTAACATCACCTTAAACGTTTGATACTGATATACAGTTTGCCAGTTAATCATAACTATTACAAAATTCTCAAATCTGATTGGCTATCAACTGTCCTGATTTCAGCCTTAATAGGACAGTTTAATAGGACAGTACGCGTCATGCCTAAGTGATTGGATAGTACGCGACTTCACGCGCGCGCTTAAGTGGCTTTTTTTTCCCTGCTAGCAAGAAAACCTTGGAATTTCTTGTGTTTTGATTGTAAAAAAGAACCTTTTCTTACAAATTTTGTTAAAGTTATGATTAATTGGTAACAGAACTTCGTTTCGTCGAATTAGGTCTGTAATCATACTCGTGATTAAACAAATCGGACTCCCGCGTTTTGTTAATCACTCGTATGATTACAGACCGAATTGGACTCCACTCAGTCCTGTTACCATTACTAACGGGTACTCAAAGGCAAGAGGCGAGAGGATTCACCAGTGTACAATTGACAATTAGCAGCTTGCAGAGCGAATTAAGAAAACTCGCTTTGCATGCCACTTGAACTCGCTCGCTTATAGTGTATTTTTGAGAGCGCAAATAAGAAGCCCTGCTTTGCAGGCTGGGTTTTTTTTTTTTGCGATACAGTTTCGCTGATGTTTTTTATGGTTGTCCATTTTAGCTCACTAGCTTACAAACTGACTACAATACCGACCAAGGTTGTTGCGAGACGCATGCTTCCCAGGTTAATGTCAAGATTTGTTCTAGCGGAACCCAGTGCAGAGGTGAACTTCCTGCCGCATCTTTTGACTCCAATGGAAGGTATCACTTTTAGTCAAGTAAGATTGTTTTACCCAGTCAAATTTATCCTATATCAAGAACGAGCAACAGAAAGGCACTGTTTCTTTTCTGCCTCAAATCTGCGGCAATTTGATCGTGAGAGCAAACCCTGTTTTGCATGAAAGGTCTTGCTTCGTTCATGATTAAACGTCTGTTGAACGATGTTCTGACAATAGGGACTTTAAGATCCAACGACGCGGACCGCAACGAGAACGTCAAAAAAAAGTAATTGGTTTAATAAGCAAAAAAACAACTTCGCACGTGCATCACGCTTTTTTGTTCATTTCTTTCCTGTTTTTGCACTATTACGACGTAAAAATGCCTAATTTGGCGTTTTGTGGAGGAAGTAAACAAGCAACGACGACATTTTATTTCTCTTTCTGAGCTTGAATTTGGTCCCGTGAAATTCAGCTTCAGGAGGGTTCGCCAACAATTGACAAAGTAAAAAGGGAGGAATAATCAGTGTTACGATTGAAGGAACGTAAATTCACCTTTTAAGCGACGTTCTCGTTACCGTCGCGTCGTTAGATATTAAAGTCCCTAATTACTTATTTTAAACCTCCGTCTTTTTCAGATGATAGTGAAACTGATTATCAGTTGAGTGGCCTTACTCCAGTTCTTCCAGATGAATTGTTCAGGTGATTCAGAGACTGGCTTTTTGATGACTATTGGAAGTTGGGGTAGGGTTAGCAAGCATTTCTTTGCAAGGTAAAAGGGGAAAAGTTGAGACGCCAACTTTGCACTTCCAACGTTTGCTTTAAGCACGCACTAGGAAGCTCGCTACGCGGCGTCTGGTCACACGCTTGACATTCTTGGCGTAAAGTTCACCTTTTGTTTCTACCCTTTGGATTTTACAGGATTAACTCAGATGACAGAGCTCTCAAAGTCTGCGGTTACGTTCGATCCCCAGTACTAGACTAAGGGCCTGTTTACATGGAGGTGGGGGACCCCAGGTGGGTGAGGTAACCCGCCTGTCGATATAATCTCTCATTTTAATTTGATCGCGTTTACATGATAGGTGGGGTGACCCGCCGCGTGTTACCTCACCTACCTGGGGTCCCCCACCTTTATGTAAACAAGCCCTAAAGCTCAGATAGTAGAGTCTTAGCAAGAAGTTACCACCTTTGCTCTGCAATGGGCTAGACCTTTTGTCTCCTATTGATTAGTCTCGTCTCTAGCGGGGGAATTATAAACAGCGGTCTTCAGGAGTACTGTCTACTCAACGCATCGACAAATCAATTGACAACGTCGTTTTATATTGTAAACTGATGTGCGTTTGTTATTAACTTTCCAGAGAACATTGTATTCCCATTCTAATGACACTGTGGTCCATACGAGATTGTCATGTCAGGCTGATTCTCCTCAAATACTTTGGCCTCTATGCCTTTTCCATCAAGAAAGATGTGCTGGAGAATTTTATCCTTCCTCAGGTTTGATTGTTACTTTTAGTTTTTAGTAAGAGTTGAGAGAACTTGCTCCAGTTGTTCAAAAACTGGATTGCACCATCCACTGGATAAATCTCTGTACAGAGGATAATGCAATTGGTTTGCTTAATATTTATCCCCTGGATAATAATATATCTAGTGGAGAGCGCTATCCAGCTTTTCGTTTCCTTGGACGTAGAACAAATAAAGCGAGTGCTTGGTCTAGTCTTGCTGTCCGCCGGTCAGTTTCTTTTACTGTCTTGGGCGGAAACTCAGTAGCGGCCCAAACGTTGTCCTTGACTGCAAAATGCGTTTTTTTGGGAAGCATTGAGAAAGACTCGTGGTACATGTATGCTAAAATCTAGGAAATTGTGGAAATGCAAGGTGGTGCTGTTTATTTCTTGGTAACAGATGTGTAAAATGTAAATTTGTTTTTATCAGATGTTGATTGGTCTGCGGGAAACAGATGACAGAATTGTGTCTGCTACTTTCTCTGCCTTGGCCGTCATGGTGCCCATTTTAGGTGCAAGTGTTGTTGTTGGCGGGGAAAGAAGAAAGCTTTTCATCGAAGGAAGACCCAAGGTGAGGCTGAATGTAGTCAGTTAACAGTTAGCCTGAACTAAGGCGGCGTAATCCAAGGCTATCCAACATTGTTATTCTTTCAAAATATTTCTCCGTTTTTGATTGGCTCTAATCCCCCGTCAATTCTTTATAACCAACTGGCGTTTACCAGATTTAGAAGATGTATACAATATACCATCAATTCGATGACTTATACCACAACCAGGTTCAGCCGATTCAGAAAGACCACTTGTTGCATTTTCAAGTTGATGCTGTTTTAATTTTAAACCCTGCTGTTCGAGGATATTACATGGCCGCGCGGAGATAAGAAATTTCCCCTCGAGTGTAGAAAAATATTTCACGAGTGAGCGCAGCGAACAAGTGAAATATTTTTTCAATACGAGAAGAGAAATTTCGTCTCTCCAAGCGGCCATGTAATGTTCTATTTATTATATAAACACCAATGAAATACCAAACGATTTCACTTTAATAGTTTTTTAGTGTGAAAGGCGCGATTTATTATGTAGCCATAGCAAAGGAGATATTTTCACATGTGAGGATAACATGTTATTTTCACATGTAAAGATATCAAGGTTTCGTGCGAAAGCTCTCTTGGTATTTCATTGGTGTTTATATAATATTAAGATAATGTTATTTCCTATATGACTTGATATAAAACTTCCTCTTTTTTTCAGTTCAAGACATCTACAAGTATCCAACCAAGTAAGTGTTAAAATTGTCCCGGGCTGTATGGATCTGAGGTTCTCGGTACAAATAGGGACATTAGGGAGCTTAAGCAACGAGGACGGCGACGGCAACGAGAACGGCAGAAAAACAATAGGTTTAAATTAACACCTTTGCACGTGCATCACACTTTTTTGGTTATTTCTTTGCCGTCGTTGCACGACTACCAGTTGAAAGTAACCGGACACGTACTATACACTGTTAATGGATTTGAATCAAGAGACTATAAAGGGGACAGAGAAGGCATCCCCCATATACACCCTATTCCATAGCTAATTCGTCTCGAGTTATTTTTAGAATCGGGATAAAGTTACCTCGCGCGAGGCGTGGATGTTTCGTGGAGGTTTCGCATGACCAAACGCCGTGCAAAACATGTCGGGCGAGAGGCAATGAAAGCGTAAAAAGATAGAGAGCATTCCTGAATATTGAAGCGAAATGAGTCGACCCTCACCTGGGAAAAAGGAATCGCTGGACTCTTTGACAACCCGTGAAATCAGTTTAACTCGAAGTTGTCGTAACCTCAGTGCTTTAATAAAATGAGAAATTTCGCCGGTCTATTGAAACCGGTCGTTTGTACAATTTAGGGAGTTTAAGATCCAACGACGCGGACGACAACTAGAACGTCAAAAAAACAATAGGTTTAATTAGCAAAACAACAACTTCGCACGTGCAACACAGTTTTTTGTTCATTTCTTTCCCGTTTTTGCACGACTACGACGTGAAAATGCCTAATTTCGCGTTTTATGGAGGACGTAAATAACAACGACGAAATTTTATTTCTCTTTCTGAGCTTGAATATGGTCCTTTGAAATTCAGCTCTAGGAGGGTTCGCCTACAATTGACAAAGTAAGTGGGTAGGAATAATCGCCATAAAGACTGAAAAAAATAAACATCAAACCAGAAATTGCTCTCTTCAAACTGTAAATTATAAATGATCCTGAGAGAATATTCAGTGTGTTAAGGATTTCCCTGCTCTACTGTTAGCTCTATACAAGAGAGGAAGGGCGATTCTTTTTTAATTTCGGTTTCGCTGACACAGCTTTCGCAGAAATCTCGCTGTAGTCGTTTTCGTCGACAAAAGGAATAGCAAAATCGCTCTCCGCGTCTTCCCCCATTTTGTTCTGCGTCATTTCGTGAAGGACGCGTGGCTCTCAGCGTGGGTCATCCACGCGGAACACATTCGCGCTATGTGATTGGCTGTTGTCTAATCCCCCTTGAGATCTGTGGTGTTAAAAATAACTCGAGACGAATTACCTATGGAATAGAGTGTATATGGGGGATGCCCTCTCTGTCCCCTTTATAGTCTCTTGATTTGAATGTGTTTATTCTAAGTTCTAAGTTTCAAATATGCCTCCCCTACTACTTTTAAAACTCCTGGTTTAAAACATTATTATAATATTTTTGATGGTTTTGACCGCATAACCGGTAAAAAGGGACTTGATCGAGCTAAAATTTGTGCACTTGTGTGTGTTTCTTTTAAGTTTGCACGGGTTCTGTATCGGAGAAGAAGATCAGCAACATCGGCCCCACAAACCTAAGCAGTGTTATCGACGTTGAAAATAGACTCAGTAGAAACACAAAAGACTCAAAAAAACGTTTTGGAAACAATGAGAACAAGACAAAAACACAGGATAAAGAGAAACGTCGACAGGAGATGGAGAAACGAAAAGAAGAGAGAAGAAAAGAAATGGAAAGGCGCAGATTAGAAAGGGAAAGACAGAAAACCGAGAGGACAAAGCTATCATCACCAAAACGAATTCCAGAAACATCGGTTATCCCGGATGAAGTATCTGACCACGAGGACTTTGAACCTTGGGAAGACGTTGAAGAGACCCAGAACTCCCCTCGGTCAGACGTGACGGTGAGTAGAGTGGGTTTTAGGGTGAAAGTCCTTCCAGCTGTAGAAACTCGTAACAGTGGATTTTGGGTCACGTGGCCTTGTATATTCAAACCAGAAACGGTGAACTTACATGGTCACATTCCTTTTTCATTGCTGATTTCGAGTTCAAGCTCAGGAATGTGACCACTTGAGTTCGCCTTTTCTTTAACAAACAAAACCGTTTGCATTTGTCGTCAAAATCAAATGGCACGCGTACCGCTCTTTGAATTCGCGGACTACCTGTTTCGGTAGCTGTTTCACAACACTTGATAACAGCTGCACAATGTAATTTAGCCTGCGTAGCCGGCGGGATCGTTAGCACGAGCAAATTTTTGGCTGAGGAGCTGCGAAGCTGTGCGGAGAATGGGAAATGGGACTTTTGGATTTTCAGGTTGAAAATTTTCCGTATAAAACTGTCAAAAATGGTTGACTCAAGATTAATATATAAAAATGATGCAAAGTTGAACTTAATGTTGGAATAATCGAACTTGTTTTTCAAAAAATGTTTGTCAGTATAGTGCATTCCAATCAGTAAAATATGACTTGTTCCTATGATCATGCGCGCGCTGTTTTGAGTGCCTTAGGTTGTTTACCATGTACATGGGCAAAGCGGTCGGTTCATGGTTTGGGCCGCAAATGGTAAGCAAAATTCAGGACTTGTAAATTTCGTCCCGGTCTCGAGTTAACCAATTGTAGAAATCAGTTTTATTTATCGAAAAACTGCCGCGAAGGCCTGAAGCTCATATCAAAGATGGTTTTGAAGGAGTAGAACTCGAATTTCCGTTTGGCATATTCCGTCCTGAAAAATTGGAGTACCTTTTCAGATGTTTCGTTGCTCCCGCAAATTTTTCGCTGGAACGACCCAAAAAGTCGTGTTCCAATTTCTTGAAGGTAAACAGTGCATACTCCGAATAACTAGCATATAATAATCAAACCACTTTTCCTTGTCGTGTTTTAGAGTAGTCGATCAAGTCAAGTCACCGCTGAACCCATAAACGACTGGAGTGACGAGCATAGCTTCGCCAGTGATCAAGACAAGCATGACATTAACAATGTGGATTTTTCCTCTCCCTCTACACGCACCGACAAGTTTAATAGGACTAGTTTAACGTCTCTTGACAAGAACACTTCTGCTCCGAAAATTACAACAGGAACTCATGGCTCTGCGATGAAGCTTGGTTCCAAGAAAACTTCAAGTAAAGATGATAAACCCTCCAAGGCAAGGCAACAGAGAAACAAGCTACCAGGGAGCGAGTTTGAAATAACAGGGATTCCTATTCGCTCCACTGAACCTGATTATTTTGCTGATATGGAACCGGCAGTAAGCTTTAAAGCCAAGGATTCCAAAGTTATACCTGTGCATTCATATTCCGAACAACTGAGCTCTAAGCTTGCAATGGTGGACGATATGTCACAGGTAAATAAACGGTAAACTGCGGGCGGAAATGTTTCAATTAAACCACTTGCCATTTGAGTTTTCCAAAAATTGTAATAAGACAAGAAAGGAAAGGTCGATAAATCTTATTGTTTGTAGTTCTTCTTCTCTAGCTGAGAAGACTGAGAAATTTACAAATTCTTCGTTGTTTCTGTGTTTTCAGCTATGATTTGGGCTTTGAAAACGGCACCGTGGTTCTTTCACAAACACTGCAAAAAACGTGGCGAACCTATCGCAATGGCTTCTCGGTTTTGATTGGCTGCTTGCATCGTACGATTCATTTATTGTGGCTAACTTTTCATTGGTTTGCTTTGGGCCATCCTCTTTTTTTCCTCCGTTTAGCGTCGTCCGACCGACCCAAAGTTTTGGCATTTTCAAAAAAAAAACACAAAAATAAAGTAACGACGTTGTTAAACCATTTTTCTCTTTAGATAATTCTTTTAATCTGAAAAATGAGCATAGTAACAGCATAGAGAAAAACAGGAACAAAAACAGGAACATTTTTTACAGCATATTGCGCATTTTGTTATCCTGCGAGCAGAGGCTACATTTTCGCACGCCAGCTCATACCGCGAAAATGTAGCCTCTGCTCGCAGGGTAGCATTTTGTTGATCCAAATATGCAAATGTTAACTTTTGACGTCATCCTGGGTTACCAGGGCCTCCCATTCCGAGACTTCTTGTGATTTTTTTTTTTAGATTTTTTTTTTGCAATCAGACTGCAATCCGACCGACCGATCCAATATCAGGAAACGCATTCTACACTAAACGAAAAAAAAGGGGATGGCCTTAGCTGGCTAAGATACATTTTAGCCCGCTAAATTCTCTTTCCCGCAATAGTGCCTAACAGTGTGATAATATTATTTAGTATAAAGAAAGTTACTTTGCGTTGAACAAGAGGAAAAACCCGGCATATTTCTCCGGAGTAAAGTGTATCATTTGAGATAAAAAACAAAATTTCCGGTTTTTCCCTACAGATAGTCAACGTTCTAGAAAAAATTTGTTTTGAAAGCAAACAATTCCTCAGGAAAGCAATAAATTAAAAGGATTTTCCAGTTTTACTTGTCAGAGAAGCAGTATTTTAGCCCGCGACTTTTGCTTCTTGCGCAGCTGAGCTGAAATAATTCGGTTTAGTTGCAGATATAAATCAACATCTTTTTAATTATTGTTTTCTTTTTTCTTTTTGTCTTTCAGGTAGAAGGTGGTTGGGGTGATGAATGGGAGGGTTTTGAGTGAAAAGTCAGCAAACATGTTCACGTTGATTGCTTTGCAGCACGTAATTTTTAGATTTTTAAATACTTTTTACCACCCCTTTTTTCCTAGTATGTTGGATCTCTTTGCGATTTTTCTCCTAAAATACTGTTAAAAAAATATCTCTCAGGGTCGGATGTGTTTTGAAACACCGGGCAAAAGATGTAGATTTTAGATAGTGAATATTTGCGCTTCTCAAAATTGAAATACAACAAATATCTCTGAGATCTGGAGAGACTGAGACCTTTCAAGGTTGACTTAAAGAATATTTGAACTTTATCATTTGAAGTGCTTTTCCAAGAATTATTCTTTACAAATGAATATGTTTTTAAGAAGCAGTACCTTATAATAGCGGCGCGCTGAGTTCCTTTTACATTTATTACTGGAAAAGGTGTTTGGCGAAATTAGTGTCTGTTCAGAGCTTTTTTTTCCTTTTAAAAGATCATATGAACACTTTCAAGGGCTTTAATATTCATGACTAAAATGAGTAAATTTGGGGATCTAAAATGATTGAAGGCTTTTACAAGAAGAAATAGAAAATAACGATAAAGGACTAAAATTAAAAAATCTTAGCCGACATGCATCGTGCTCACTTTTGAGCACCGGAAACGCGGAAACCTTCTGGGCCCAAGGCTATACATATCCAGATTCAGTTTCGTTCGTCCTGAAACCTAAGCGGAGAAATTTAATCCAAAGCTACAGTTCACCTTGGACTTCGAAGTGGAGGTCGAACGCGCGACAACTCGAAAGTGGATGTATAGACTTCAAAACAGTCGGTTTTTCCCTCTAAGGGTCAAAATCGTTCTTTTTTTTTTCAAGGCGCCCCCATGGCGAGCCTCCTAATGTGCCCCCCACAGTCTCATACTTTGTTTTCATCTTCCAGGACTTTTCTTTGATCGCTCCTGCTTTCTTGACCTACGCAAAATATAAGTTACTGGCTGTTTTGCAGTCTAATGGGTGCATCACGTTCTCGGTGCTCAGTGATTCAAGCGCCTGCTACGTTCTGATATTAGCTGTTTTCCGCGGGTCCCGGAAGCGGGTCTCCGCAATTTTCTTGAGAGACGCACGCAGAGTAATAAACGAGTTGTATCAGGCATTGGCCAAGAAATCTGGAGGTTGTAATTGTTATAGTTAATTATACATCCATAAATCGACATTGTAAGTTAAAAGGAAATTTTAACGTAATGTTTAGCTTGTAAACAGGGTTCCTACGGCAAAATTTAGCGCGAAAACGCTCGGCGAGCGGAGCCGGATTAAATTATTTTTAATTTATGGAATGATATTTTTGGAGAGGAAAGCTTTTAACGGCTGAAGATGCCTGTCCACAAGCTATAGACATATCTTATTCTGACCTATTTTTAAATTACACTTTTCGAAATAGAAATTCGTGGCTATATTTACTACAAAATAACTTGGAATAAAAAAATATTCGTATTAGAGTTTAGTAATTGAGAAAAATGTAATATTTTAAATTGAGGAATATATCTTGTATAACGAGAGATCTCTATAAAATTTATTTCTATGTCGCACGTTTGTTTCTTTTGTGGTTATTAATACAACAGCAATTTGTGAAGTCTTGTCGGTTGACCCCTGTGAGGATTTTTTTAATAAACCAAATGAATTCCTTTTTCGTCTTCTTTTTCTTCTTTTTTTTTTTCTATATCAGTTAGCTCTTCATTTCAAAGTGCGAAGTTGTTTTTCAAATGTTTATTTTGCGCTGAATATCAATATTTATAATGTCGTTGTTTTCAGATACATTTAAGATTTTATCTAAGTTTTCCTTTCAAATTTAAAAAGACCAAGAAGTTCTTTCTTTTGTCAAAGAATAACTACATTTAAATGTGACATAATAGGAGCCTTAACCAGGGTTTCTTCAATTTCGAAAGGTCCAAAAAGTCAATAAAACAAATGTTTCCTTTTCTAGTCTGTTTTAAGTGCCAACGCAGCTGTCTTTTAAAGTTTCCCTGTCATTCAATTTTGACACCTCGTCCTTCAAGACTTTCTTTTTAATAGAAAGTAAATTAGCAGATCCTTTGTTTGTAACAAAAAACTTTGATCAGTTTTTGGTGGACAAAACAACCACTATATCTTTTATGACGGGGGATGTATTCTCTTAGCAGAATTCCTTAAAGTTCGTGGCCAAACTTACGTGTGAAATCTTTCGAGTGCATTTGCAAAGAGACAGAGAACAATGAGTGATTTAAAAAGATCAAAGTGAACTAGCATTTTCCATCAACTACCGAGTCTTGAGTATGATTATTATTTTTTCGAAGAAGGACCACCGTCCTTTTGTACCCAGGCGATGAAGCGTTCAACCAAGCAAAGCCAATCTTATGTGATTGGTTCATTTATTAGAATACGGCCTTCTCATTGGTTAATCAAAATCACGGGGACATGTAACCCATTCAACTGCCGCGGCGGTTTTTCGTTGCATGTGTCAACAGCGACTCGGAACGAATTTCAAATTTTGCAGGATCAGAGGCTAAATTTTAACTCTTTGCGAGTTCTATGATTATATAACCGCGAAGCTGGTGTTATAACTCTGTGTGGGAATTCATTATTCACTGCGAAATGTCAAAGCCGTAGTACGTAAGTTGCTTTGTATCGCGTTGTTGGAACTCCGATCGCTAGCGCGTCACTCCTTGCGTCACCTTTGAACACTACGCTTCAAAAGAGCAAATTTTCGATTCATATCATGTTGGTGCGCAGAGCAAGTTTTGAAAGATGAGTCGGAGATCAAGTATAAGCAGCAGTGTAAGTACTAGCCTCAAATCTGGCGTTGAAGATGACCCGTTGATGCGAGATTGCTACGATCTTCGACGAAGGTTACTTCAGACAGAACAATCCCTTCAAAGTTTGAATCCACCTCATGCAACGAACAGGTAATATTTCTGAAACGTTGTACATCTTTAGAACAAAACTATGTATACAATTATGTAGTAGTTTATAATTTTAGTAAGATTACAATCGCTTTTGTTACATTTTTGTATTATTTCGGACGTCCTGCCAAGAGATCGGACGCAATTATTATGATTCAGTGGCGTTTTGATCGCGTAGTTCTGATTGTATACAGTAATCACATTATGGGAATTACTTTTGTGTTAAAATTAAATACTCATTAAAAATATAAACTGCCCCATCATTCAATCAAAGAAATTTCGCTTTTGAATTTCCTTTCGAAAGGAGCAGATTCAATATACTCCTCTTCAGAAAGTAGCCGTTCGAGTGCGGCCTTCGTGAACGACAGGATTGATTGATTTTAGAGAGCGTTAGACGTTTCTATGCGTAATCAGTACAATGTAAACATTTCGCACTGTACGCGAAGTTTGCTTTAGGCTTACACAATCAATGCCGTTTTTGAAGATCCATCTCTTTCCTAAAAAAGTTAAGAAAAGTTAGCATAAGTTCTGCCATTTGCTGTGCGAAAATGTTCGAACTACAGTAGTAGCATCTATTGAGAATTCTCAAAATGATGTTATTGTTTTTGTCGCGTTCCGACGTTCGTGTGTCGTAACTAAGGGACTAAATGTATACGCGAAATTTTGTTAATGTTGATTTTTCTGCGGTTGATGTTAGTGCGCCGGTATATTTTAACTGATGTTGATTGTTCTTATTTCCGCAATTATCTTGATTTATAAAAGAATTTCCCGTAATCTCGAGTTACAAGGTTATGGATTATCTTTGTAGACAGGCTACCTAAAACACAGGGTGGATTGTTTAGTTAACACGTTTAGACATTTGAACATACTTTAGCGGTAATCGTAAAATGTTTGCATTTTCTGTGATGCTCAATAATTTTGTTTCCATTAAACTGAAGTACAAATTGAAAAGGGTATGATATTAATTTTCTGCTATTTTCTCAGTTCCTACAATTTAAGATGGATATGGAATACATTATTGTAGGACTTCTGTTGATAAAAGTTCACCCACTGAGCCAAAAGCGTTATTGCAGTGGAACCCCGCTTCATGACCACCTTGGCCCAGATCAGCGCACATCTAGCGTTAGTTACCATGGCAACTCATATGTTCTGTTTGCAGTTAAATCAGGATTACGACTAAGCTAAGTCTCAGAAACCCTCCTCAAATGGCAGAGAATAATTGGATCTTCCTGGCATGATTTTAATTAGGGTGGACCTCTCTCTTTTACCTGCTGAACACTTAACAACAGGGCTAAATCCTTCCTTTTCCTTCCCTCAAACTAATGTGGCCCCAATTCATCTTAGCCTTTGAGCAGGCTCACCTTTGCATGATTTCGGGAAGGTGCAAGCTGGCAAGAATAAGTTAGCTTGCGTGCAGGCTTTTGATTTTATGAATTCCTTTCGTTGACCGAGGAATGCAGCGATCTTGGTTAAAAAGGCTACATAACTATAACAAAAACCACAGACACTGGGCGCAAACAGCATATTACATCCACACATCAAACTTAGAGGGGGGAAGCCAGTGTCCTCCTTAAATTTTAGTTTAGCAGGTAAGAGACCATTCCTGACCGGTGAGGCAAAAAAAAATATGCCAGAGGTGCACTTTCCTGGAAAGAAAGTGGGGTGAGGGACATGACCCTCATCTCACGGGGAAATTTGCTCTATTTTGACTAAGCGAAAGTTATTTTTGTTGCTTAATTGTCTCACATTGTCTGATTGAGAGGTCATTTCCTGTGGTTTTTGTTTCTCACAGGTTTTAACAATCCTCATGCAACTTTTTGTCATTTTTGTTTACATTCACCTTTTTTATTGGATACACCTCAAAAGAGGCAAAATTCAAAAAATCAATGATCCACGTGCAGGCTCACTTTCGACCTCAACCTATTCTTCTCATGCTGGCGGCTCCATCATGAAAATTTTACCCAAAATCGCAAAAGAACAGCCTGCTCAAAGGTTCATAGATTCATCTTGCATCCTCCATTATTTATTTGCACACCATATATTGTGTTTCAATCTCGTGCACGTCTTTGTTGTGATTTTTCCACTAAGTAACCTCAGATTTTACTTTATTTATATTTTTTGTTAATTAATCATACTCCTCTCCGTTGCTCAGCACAGCTTTTCGTTAACCCTTCAGCAATTTGTTATTGCAGTTTTTTTAATAAATGTATAGTATCTTAAAGTTCTATATCTTTTTTTTATCTTTACCAAAGCAAAACAAGGCCATCTCTAAAGCACCCTTCCCATGGTACCAGAGCTGATGCTTTTCGTCGAAGTGCTGAGGATTTAAGGTTAGTGCACAAGCAGAGCTCTCTAGATAGAAAATATAAAAGTAGATTAAGGAGAAAATTTTATGCAGGTGGCAGTAGAAATGATTGAATGGCACATGCCTTTCACGTGATGCATCCACTGTGGTGGGAGTTATGAGAGGTGATGGTTTTTGTCAAATGCTGCAAAAATAAGGTAAAATCACAAGCAGAGCTCTCCAGAAAATTTAAAGTAGAAGGTGAAAACAATTTTTGTAGGTGGCAGTAGATACGATCAAATAGCACAGAGTGCCTCTGTAGGGGAAGTTATGGGAAGGGGTCATCCCCCCTTCCATTGAGGGAGTCTGATGGCTTTCCTGGGGCTCTGAAAAGTGCATTCAAGGGGTGACTATTGAGAAAATTTCAACTATTGCGGTTGTATTGCAATAGGTCACACGGATATTGCAAATTATAGTGGAGGTACTATAATTGCATTAGTATTGTGATAGTTTTCAGCCTTTCTTTTTTGTTTGCGATGATACAAAATTGGCTGCCATGTTTGAAGTTTGACTGAACCTCAGTAATTTATGTAAACCCTCTCTAACATTAGACCCAAAGCAGTTCAAGAATCAAGGCACTAAAACATTTTAGATGTAGGTGCAGTAGGACAGTTAATTGTTTTTAGTTTCTTTTTTACTGTCATTGTGACCTTGAGAATCAAAGATGGGTAAGAAGGGTATCTTTAATTGTCCAAAGAAGTTAAAATGTTAGAAACTTGTATAGAATTTATCGATAGTTTGCTACGCTATCTATGTTTCATTTTTACTATCAATCCATCACTATCGCAGCACTAAGTTCAATGTATTGTTACAGCCTTAGTGCTTTCCAGTGTATGTTGAGCAACCAGGGAAGTAGTTTTATAGCCACAAGGATGTTGCTTTTGTTTGCCCACAATTGCTTTACTTTTACATCTGTTTCCTGTTTGCATAAATTTACTGAACAAAAGCATTTAAAAATAGGATTTGGAAAAATTATTTTCTTGAGTAACCGGGGCTTTCATGATGACTAGACAGCGCTTCATTGCTGGTTGTACTGCTTCTGGAGAGCCCTGCTCATGTTTGTCTTTATTTTGTCTGCTTTAGGGGAGAAGTGAAGAGTTAGGCACAGTTTATCTTCTATTTAGCCCTCCTTTCCAATAAGCATACAGGGCCGCCTGACTTTTCCTTCAGAACCAAACTAAAAAGTGTTAGTATGAGTTGATTGTCAATCACTTAATTAATTTGCATAACACTCCATGAGCATAAACCAATTACAGAGTAATAATATACAGCCATAAATATTATGTTTGTCTAAAACAAAATACTGTGGTCTATTTTATATTTATGTCGAGATTTTCTGCTTAATCTCAGTACTTCTACGTACTCTCACAACTCCACCCCTCATTATAGTGCCTAAAAAAATACCTCAATCGCCAATGGGAATTTAATAGAGGATTTACTCTATTTTTCTGACTTTTACAGTTTAAATGGCCATGGTCCAAGAAGGAGTTATTCATCATCCCCAGAAAGTGCAGCAGGTCAGGTGTTGACATTAGCTGACTTGAGTCCAGCAGGCTCAGAGCCAAACCTGCCTTCTAAGGGCCGCATATTAAGTACCCCGCTTATCAGTTCTTCTCAGCCCCTTAGATCATCATATCCAGACCTCAGGAATGGATCCACACACTTGTCACCAAGGGACCAGGAGGTACACCTCATACTAATCATAGGTCACATTAATGTGCTTTGTTTTTATTTCAGCTGTGATAAATTTCCTCTCTATGAATTGATGTATATGTTAGTATGTGTAATCAAATGGTGACAAGTGAAATTATGGAATAATTTCATGCACGTTTTGTCCAAATCCTAATAATTTCCCAATTTGGACAAAACGCAAGTGAAGTTGTTCCCTAATTTCACGAGTATACCATTTGATTATAAATATCATGGGTGACGAATTACTCTTTGACAATCGTGATTTTGGACATATTTATCCCGGATCATATTGATAGAGAACTCCACTCTCTTAAATGTTTAGACCTTAAATTTGGCTTAAGTTCAGAATTTTCTGAATTTTTGAAAAGAAACCTGTTAGAATCCTTCTTGATGTGCTTTTTCATGTGTTCAGGTTTTCTTTGTGCCCTGATATCTTCAGTCACGACATTTTAAAACTTTATTGCCATCTTGACACTGAGACGTACAGAAGGTTGCCATGGCAATTTTGTAATTAATGCTGAAATTTCGCGCCAAAATTAAGGAGTAATTTGTCACCTATGATGTTACAGGTCAAATTTGATTTCAGGTTAATTTTTTTAACCTATACTCTCAATTTCCTTTGTCTTCTATGGCTAGGAGACAATGGAAATTGAGAATCAACCTAGGTTAAATCAAATTTGACCTGTAACAAATATATGTTATTGGTCAAAATTAAATTCAGGTTAAAATTTTTTAAGGTATCATCCACCCTCAAGCACCCTCCTCATGTTGATCGGCGCTAGCCATTTTCTTGATTGTAGTAGAAGCCCTTGTCACTCTCTGCTAATTTCAAAGCCCACTCTTTGGCGACAAAACGATTTTGTCGTCTTCTTTTGTCTTGGAGTCGAGGAGGAAAACGGACAATAGCTCTCTTTGTTTTTTTGGAGGCATTCACTTTCAAACTCCAGGGAAAACAGTGAGCACTATACTTGTAAACCACGATTTCTGTCAAATTGCACGTGATTAGCTTGGTTCAACAGCGGCACATGTTTCAAGTATAAACAGAACTTGTCAACGATCAATTAAAATAATTAGCATTGAAAAAACTTTTGCACTCCATGAGTCTGCACAGAAAAAACATTTGTTCCTGGAATTTTTTTTAAAAGAAAGCTCTTGATGAGCTCTATTAAAATTTTAATCGTCTAAAAATTGCAAATTTAGAAAAATGGTTTTTTACCCTGGATGATACCTTAACCCAGGGGGGTGATTCTCCATTCCCTTTGTCTAATAAGACAGTATTTATAATAATAATAATAATGAAATATTTATCTAGGATAACCCTACAGTACAAAGTACTGTTATCAGCGGGGTCCTGTTGACTAAGGATTAAAAACTAAAAAGCAAGAATTACTAATTAAGAATGATATATATATTAAAACAGTCAAACCTGTATACAACACAGGGCTTCTGATATTTCGCTGAAAAAAAAGCAAAATTTCGCGGGATTTTCAGGGGCAAATTCGCGGAAAAATCGGCCGATTTCGCGGGATTTTCGCGGGAAAAAAGTCAAAATTTGCGGAAAAATCGGCCAATTTGGCAAGATTTTCGCGGGAGAAAAGTCAAATTTCGCAGAAAAATCGGCCGATTTCGAGGGATTTTAGCGGAAAAAAGTCAAATTTCGAAGGATTTTCAGGGGCAAATTCTTAGAAAAATCGGCTGATTTCACGGGAAATTTCGGGGGGAAACTTCGCCAAGAAACAATCAGTAAAAAGCGGCCGATTTCGCTGGATTTTTTTTGGTAAATTTCGCTAAAATCGATCAATTTTGCGTCGATATGACCAGCGTTGTTTAACGTTTTTTTAACAGGGATAATCATTTGCTCTTTCAACAACAGTTCGCTCGAGAAATGAGCGAATGCTAAAGCTGTTAACATTATGGTAGTGCCCAGTTTTTCGCAACATTAATCTAAGAACGCCTGGTAGTTTTTGGACATTGTTTAATCGTTGCAGTGACGAAGTTTCAAGATAAATTTGGACGTTTGGGGTGAATAAAACAGGTCTAATAGCCAAGATAAGTATTAAATAGGTTTTGCCGACATGTATTTGGAAATATTTCTGGGGAATTTCGCGGTATTTCACGTTTTTTTGGGAAATTCGCGGGATTTCGCGGAAATACCTGAATTTCGCGGGTCCGCGACCGCGCGAAATATCAGAAGCCCTGACAGCAGCCCTGTATTAAGCGGCCGGTTTTCAAAGTCCGGATTTTTTGCTCATACAAATGCTGTATTAAGTCTTGGGCAGCCGCCCTGCACAAACCGATGTTTGACTTTCTTTGTTATTGTTGTTAACTTTTTTGTTTATTTTAGCTGGATAACCGGTCATTTGGAAGTGCTAGTGACTATGATCATGATGCAATGATTAAAAAACTTTCAAGGCAGCGTGAAGAAAATTCCCAGCTTGTGAATCAGAATCACAAGTTAATGACAGAACTGGAGAATCTTAGTTATGACCTACATCAAGCTAGAAACAAGGTCAGTAAAAAAAATTGGCCTGGTGGATTCATGAAGTAACAACAGTTACTAAGTATACATTATTACATACTGTATGTTAATAAATTTAGAAAGGGTGTTTAGAATAAAGCCCCAAAAAACAAAACAGTCAAGCAACTGCTGTGAAACAGCAATTCTCCTTCCAGTTAACCTTCAAATCTATATAATTACTTTAAGAGTGATCCAACGGAATATTTTGCCAAGTCGAGAAGTGCAGCTGTCTGTTTCATAAATAAAATAATATCAGCTTCAAAAGTTTGAGCATGCAAAATTTCAAGATGTCCCCTTGACTTTACCTTTGGCTTTCTCTCCTCTTTCTTTCACCTGCCTCGCCTTTAGTAGTTTTGCATCCTTTTGCTGGGCTTCATTTCTATCATGGGAAAAGTTTTGGGAAATCAGTTAGGATTATAGTGCCAATTTCCTTTTCAAGTAAACATTGCAGACCTGGTAGAAGTCTTGAGTGTCAATATAAATTAACTCTTTCCAACAATACATCTCACCCTACATACCCCTAAACGCCTTTCAACTCACTTCCCCAATCAAATCAGAGATCTGCTCCAGCTTATGTTATGCAACATGTGCCTACAAAACTTAAGTGTATAACTATTTGAACCTTTGACCTGGAAGGGAGTGGAAGTATGGCTTTTTTTTTTTAGTGTGACTAATTCGTTATATTTTAACTACATTTCTCTTGCCATAAAGGTGAAAATTCTAAGTCAAGAGCTTGAAGTTGAGAGGAAAAGGTTGCCACCTTTGGAAGACAGGATAGTGAGTTTAGAGTCCAACTTAGCCTCACAAGAGGATGCTGTCAGGTAACTACAGTCAAACTTACATAAAGCAGTCCAAAAAAATTTAAATCATAAAAATAATAATAAAGTAATAATAATAAAGCAGTCTCCCTTGACTGGGTGTGGCTAGGCTGGGACCAGGCTCCACAGTTGGCGGGAAAGGGGAAAAAAATGATCGAGCAAAGTGAGCCGAGCAGTAGTCCGGAGAGGGGAACGGCAGCATCAAAGGCATGTCTCCAGGCTCTGCCGTCTTTCCCCTTCCCCAGTGTACTATTCAGCTCGCTGATTGTTTTACATGTATGCCATTTCGCTCTATTTTTTGCCCTTTTCCCAACAATGCAGCCTGGTCCCTGGCTAGGGAATGGCCAACTGACCGCTTAATACAGGTTGAATGTTTAATACAGGTTTGACGAACCTAAGAAAAGAAAGAAAAATAAAAAAATGGTGACAAAAGGAAATATTCATAACATGACGAACTGACCCCAAAGTGTTTCTACCTCTTCTTGTGCCATAAGAAAGGGATTAAAGTACATTGAATGCCATACACAATGTATCTATTGCACTCGTATGGCTACAACATGACGAAGTGATTGTTTAACAGACTAGGTGAAAGTAATAAAAAGTAACTCAGTGGGACCACGGAAAAGGCTGAGAGGGGCTGATGAAGGGCGACTTAACTCAGGTCCGCTAAATGCTGGTTTGACTTTAATAGCATTTACCAGACAACTTACTTGATCCTGCAAAAGCCCTTGGCTGGTGCATGTAACTTATGGGTGTTACAGCTGTGAATTAACACACAAACCTCCTTGTTACTTGTCATATCATGTTTCTTGGCTTTGCAGATATGCAGAGCAGAATATGCGAGACTGCCAGGAAGAGCTTCAGTCCAAAACAGAAGAACTCAGAAGTGTACTGGAATCATCCACAATAGCTGAAAATGAGCTGAGAGAGGAAGCCAAGCTTAGAAAACGGTATTACTTACCAATGACTCTGACTAAAAAAAATATGTCATTGTCTTGATACCTTTGGGCCACAATATGCTCTGAAATGTCCTTCATATTAAACAGTTAGAACTTCATATTTCAGTGCAAAAGTGAGCAAGTTATGATATTTGAGCCTACAAGCTGTACAATGTACTTCTTACAAACTGGCACTTCACACTGTCAGTAGTGAAATTGACAGTTAGTGACTGTTTACCTGTGAAAGATGCCATACATTATTTAATCAATTATGTTGATTGTTCAGGGCTTTTCATCTCGTGCTGGTTTGAGATCATTTTCTTATTCAGCTGCCAAACTATAATAATCTCAACCTTTCAATCAAAAGCTCTCATTCTATTAATAATTTTGTGAAGAAGAATTGGAGTAAATCATTTCTAATTAGATTACATGACATGTTACTTATATTTTGGAAGTATAATTAGTTTGAGACATTGTAATTTATTTTATATACTGTATACATGTATATATATTGTTTTGGTATATTTAAGTTTTTAATTTACACAGCTTCATCAATGTAAATCAGTGCTCAACTGTTTGAATTCTGTGCTAAATAAAGTTTCTCTTCTTACTATTCTAAAGGCTCCTCTCACTTAGTTCTTCTTACAAGAAACATTTAACATAAAGTTTAGTGGAAATTCTGTTAAGGGAACACCCTCAGGTGGGGACGACCGGGTGGTCGCTAAATGAAGGTTTGGCTGTAGAAGGCTGTTTTTACATGTAGAAAATTCTACATGCACCCATAGTGGTATTAAATATCAATGATATGTGTCTCATCAGTGGCCTTTTTTTAAATAGAGCGGAAGATCATCTTGAAGAATCGTTGAGAAATGTTGAAGAGCTATCAGACAAACTTGCTGAACTGGAGACAACAATCAAATCGCTTAGAAAACAGGTGTGTTAAATGACTGTATCTTCATACATCTACTCTTTTTCTGCAGAAAATTGTGCTTGAAAACAGAATGTCATGACCAGTTATTGATCCGACTAAGCTTATCTGTTTAATATATTTCTTCGCAAGTATTTTGAGCGAGCTCTTTGCTTATATTGGACTTTATAAATGTATGTCAATAATTAATACGTTACGTTTGGTTGATTGATTGGCTGACTGACTGATTGATTTTTCATCAAAGAATTCTGACCGTGAAAAACACTGGAAAGAAACTCATTCCCAATCTCAACGTGAGAGAGAAGAGCTGTTAGAGAGAGAGTCCATGTTACAAGCACAGATATCTGACCTTCAAGAAGAGATAAGGTTAGCAAATACCTTTGTTACAATAATTACTTAAGCGATTGTTCATTCATAGTCTGAATTTTCAGTAGCCGCCAGTAGGCGTTCCATTGGGGGCCAGCGCTGAATGGTAAGTTTGTTGATCGTTTGGCAGTAAGTCTGGATTTGTAAAACGTCTTGGTAGGCCTCACTGATCATCCTTTCTGTGTCTCTATAGTTTCAACTCGATATTTCTTTTTAGGCTACGAAAATATAGTCGTAGCGTTGTTTCAGTTTTTATAACTTACGTTGTAGTTAAGCCCAAGAAGACTAGCAAAATTGTGGTACTGATTCAATAAGAAATGTTTTGACGTGGAAACATGGAAGACCAAAAGGCAACTTCTATTTTCTCATATAAAAACGGAGCTTAATTTGTGTTTATCGCGAAGTACTGTGAAGCGATGCTGAATAGAGTCAAAGCAAACGCGATTTCTCTTCAAAATGCACTTTGAGTAACAAGAAAAAAAAATACAGTCAAAGCCCGCTTTACGGACAGCTCATTATTACGGGGATTTTGCTTTGTCCCTGGGGAAAGAAAGCCCTTACTTTTTATCTAAATTCAACCGGCCCCCTCAGTGTCCTCATTAACGGGGTTTGACTGTATTCAGAATGAGTTTTTGCTTTATGTCAATCACTGCAGACTCCTCCAGGCGGAAAGTAGCGCTAAAGAAGACAGCCAAACATCCATGCATCACGAGAACACTAGCTTACGGGCCACTATCTCACGTCAGAGTCAGAAAATTGGTAGAATTGAGAACGAGCTGAGGAAAAACGAGTTGTTGTTGAAAGATCAAGGAGACTTGCAAAGTACTGTGGAGAAACAGAGAGAAAAAATCGTACAATATCAACGGGAGATTGAGGAAACCAAGCTGCATATGGCGCGACTAGAAGAACTTGTGCATCAGGTTCAGGAACAGAGTATGAAGGAGCACGTGACAGCCACGCCTTCGGTTAGTATGATCGAATAACCCAGGGATTTATGAGACGTTAGTCTCTCCGTTTATCACGTGAGTGATCACTTGCATGTCGTTCACAATTTCACAGTTTTTCTCGTTCGGAGGTTGCGGTGGAAAGGCACTGTGTCGAATTGTCCCATGGGATGGGGTCACCGCAGTCAAACGAGACAAATTTGCAAAACTAAGCAAAGTACTTGAAAGCTGAGATTGTATCCTTCACTGTCTAAAGTTAATTACCAATAAGTTGTTAATTTAATAAACGTTTAGAAATTAACGAGAAAAATTGTGTTTGGAAACTAAATTTGATGTTACTGTCAGCGCCATTTGTCAAGGGTTTTCGTACGTTTGCGCAGTAGCTCATTATTTTAAGGAAGACAGTTACATCAGCCTATTATGAATACATCTTTACCTATGTTCCACTTCCTGATAGATGAAATCCTATAAAATAAAAAAAACAAACGCTGCAGACGTTTGACTGCGCTGGACCCTATGGGACAGACAGATTGCCAAAGGAAGAAGCGATAGTGCGTTGAGGCGGGGAGGGGGAGGGGTTGCAGTCTCCCAAAACAGTTCCATGCTGCAGTTCGATAGAACACACGTGCGTTGTCTCGAAATGACCAATAGCGTGATGATTAATTTTCAGACAAGTGACAGCGGTATCTGTAGTAGTACCCAGACCATGAACGGCTACTATAGCTTTAGTCCGCGTAATATGGGCAACAGCTATATAGAGGATGAACACGACCGTGATCACGTGACGGGCAGCGGAGGGTCGGCGCGGGCAGTCATTGCAGATCTTAAGCTTAAACTGGCCGTGAAAGAAGCTGAGATACAGAAACTACAGGCCACCGCTGTAGCAAGGGCAGCAGCGCAGCAAAAACACATTGCAGGTATGCTTGGATATTACTTTGAACCTTTTCCTGCGGGAAAAAAGAAAACTACGTTTGTGTCTGCTTCATTTTGAGTTCGAAATAAACATGGCACTTCCCATGAAATGTGAACGCGAAGCACGGTGTTAAAAGGCAATTTCCAGCGGTATTTCTCTCATTATACCTTAATAATCCTTGTCTGTCCTTTCCTTATCTTAATATTCAATGTTCTCGCGCGACAGGCTCACCTGGTATTTTCCGACAGTATTATAGCAGCCAGTCATGCGTTTTACCGAATCTACCAAAGCGTGAAATATATTTCCGAAAGATTTAGGTGGTAGGGAATTCTCATGAAATAGCACCTGTGCGGCTGAGACAGCAACCGCCAAATATAGTAATCGTTGGACCTGCGAATCTTTGGATAAGATAAGCTTTTTGAAATCAATGTTGCCGGTAAATGAGATTTGCTAAGCTTTCAAACATGCTAGAGATTTTTTCACGGAGTTTAACCGCTCTCATTGCGGCGGTATCTGAGTCTTATAAAAGGTCATTCTCTCCTTACCTTGACAAAGCAGGCAAAGGAATTGAGTGTACTTAGTTTTATTCGTTCCATTTTTCCTTAGAATGAGCTCATGATAATGTCAATGAACGATCGTCTTTCTGTACTGTCTAAACCCTCTTTTGCAAAACCAGGAAACTAGTTTTAGGCCTACAAAATGGAAATTGTCTTGTGTTTGAAAGGTGTTTTTTTCTCCTAGGTTTAGCCGGTGATGGCGGTGTTATGGATGGTTTAAGAACGGAGCTGTCCGCTATTGTCGAGCGAAGTCGAATTGGTGATCGTAAACAACAGGAGCTAGAGCAGATTATAACACGACTGGAGGATGAAGTATCGCGCTACTCAACACAGACCATACAGCTAGAAGAACGGCTGGCGGACAAGATGGCGCAAATTGCGTCCCTGGAAAGCAAGCTCGGACAAAGAAATCTTAAGGTGGTTGATTTACAGAACGAACTGGAGGAAAAGATTACTGAAAATAACGTACTACAGCGAGAGGTGAGAAAAAAATCCATTAGACAGGCCATGGTCAGGAACGATCTTTTCATCGACGTTTCTGTAAATGTTATTACGAGGCTTGCGGACAATTCTGGAACTCATAAGTGGATAGATCATAGTAATGGTATCAAATAAGTTCCAAAACTTTTGGCAAACGAGTTATGATCGTTTACTTGACATGGCGGGTCGTTGTACGCAAACCATGACCTGTTAATATCAACCGTTTTATAATTTATTTATTTAAATTTTCAGGGTTCTCAGTAGTAGCCGGCACCCGGCGATTGATCACCGCCTACTTTGAAATCTCTCGCCGTTTACTTTGCATTCCATTTGTGCTCAGGTCTTTCCCTTTCATCTGATTTGGTTTACGGTTTTTTAAAACTTTAAGTACTTATCACTTAAAGTAAGAGCTTGAATTGATTAACTACATCCTGTCAGACTAACAAGGCAAGATACAATTGTCTGTAAGTCAGTTCTTTGAGGTGGCTCAGAATCATCGGTTTTTGGAACTGAGAATAAGAGGAAAGCTTAAACAGCATAACTATTTTCTTTAATTGTAGAAAACCTTTTCCTCTTGTGTTGTTTTGTATTCCAAATATTTAAAACGATTACCTCCCTTTTTTGGGCTGGATCCTTCTGACGACTGCCTAGCGCTCGAAAGATCAGCTTTTCAATCTTTTAAGGTTATGCTTTAAACCTACTTCATCAACTCAGCTGACAAGCAAAAATTTTGTATTTCCTCTTTCTAAGGTCCGTCAAGCCACGTCACATTTAAGTAGCATAGAGAAACAGCTAAATGAGAAGACGTCACAGTCAGGATTACACTCAGCAAAATTACAAGAAGTTCAAGACGAAATGGAAACCAGAAGCCGGAGGATTCGAGAACTAGAGGGAACACTGGAAGCTAAAGATATTGAACTTAAGGAATCTGCTTCACTGGTGGACAGAGTAAAGGCCTTGCACAGTGAACAGTGCCATGAATTGCAGCGACAGATAGAAGAGGTAGGCAACTGACACTACCAAACTTGAGATCAATTAAGGATTCTGGGAAACTGCCCGCCTACCTCTCCCCTAAGCTAACATTTTGCAAAGCAAGTGTTAATATTAGCTTAAGGGAGGGGTAGGTGGGCAGTTTCCCAGAAACCTAAGTTGATCCCAAACTTGTTTCTGATATCATTTGAGGCCTTTGGATTCTAAGACGAGGACGACCATGAGAACGAGGTTTTCTCAGCACTAAGCAGTGCTCGCGCGTGACTGAACCAGCGTCATTTTGGCGGGAAAACGTGATAGCCGTGGTCATTCTACTACGGGTTTTTAAAAGGGTCTCGCGTATCTTTTGACCCTCAAAGTTTGGTTCTCCTTTACAAGCTCCGTTAATGATACCAAATACTCATTCCTCCACCAACACAGCATCAGTGTGGCTTTTTACACCACACTATATCCATTTAATCTCTTTTACAACTTTGCCAAGTACGGGGCCAACTGATGGTACTAAACATTTTAATTTTTCTTTTCAGTTGCAGAGATCTTTTGAAGAGAAAAACGCGGTCATATCTCAGCTTGAAACATCTCTGGCAGCTTCACGGCAGGAGTTGAATCTAAAAAAATCAATCGCTGACCAAATGGAACGCGCCCTGCAAGAGCAGAAGCAAGAAATTGAATCACGTGATTCGCAGTCAGTTCAGCACGGTAAGAAACTGGAAAAACTAGAAGAACAGGCTGACAAAGCCACGCAGCAGGTTAGAAAGATGGAGGTATCATTGGCGGAGTGCCACAAGGAGATTGAGATGTACGTGGAACAACTGAAGCAAGTGCGTAGTGCGCATGAGCAGGAACTTGAAGAAAAACGACTGGGGGTGAGTTGTAAGGTCTTGAGAGGGAGTTTTAGAACTGTACTTAAAATGCTATCACATTTTTAAAACGCTTTCACTTCCATGGGAAGAAATAGGTACCAGCTTTCATACTTAGAGGAAAGAGTTTCTTACCTGTTTAACTGACAGGCGTGCCACCATCACTAGTTCCGATGAATTAGGACCTTGCTTTTTTACGATTTTAAAATCGTAGCCTTCCTGGTTAATATAATTATTCGGCTTCGTTTTCGTCGTGTTCATTGTTGTCCACTTGCATAAGCATTATGATAGAAGGGCGCGCGTCTCATGTCTTGCAAATCCACCTGTTTGGCTTTACAAAACTCTATGCTTAACTTGTTTTTGTTTTGGTTGGAAATGGAAAGCAACAACTGTCCTTTCTTATTTTTGTTCGTTTATTTTCTTGCTTATTTTCAGATATCCAAGTTGGAAAAAGCGTTACAACAGACTTTAACTGACTTACATACGAAAAACGAACAGATTGTTCATCTAGAAGGAATCGTGGCGGACCAACAAAATGCCCTCAAAAAAGAACAAGAAAGGATGCGTGATTTGGAGGAAACGCGCACTCACCTTCAGCAACAAGTTGCCCTTCTAGAAGAAGAAATCAACCGTGAACGAAACACATCACAAGTAGAGTCCAGTGATCTGCAGCAAAGACTGCAGGACGCCAAAGACGATATTGACGAAAGAACGCGACAAATTAACGAACTTAACTCAACCCTTAGAGGGGTCCACAAGGACATGAAACAAAGTTCAGCAAGCATTGTTGAATTAGAACAGCTTCTACAACAGTCTCGGTCCCAGTGCGACAAGAAAACTGCGCAAGCGCAGACTCTTGACCAGGCCCTCAAGGAAACGCAGCAACAGTTGTCTGCGATAACAAAGAAAAACGGGGAACTGGAGGAGAGGTTACGACAGATGGAGAATGAATTTGCAGAAACAACGGAACAGAATGCGCAGCTGGATACCGAGGTATTGATGTTGCCGCTTCGTTTTGTCAATTTTGACAATTTAGTGTCGTTACTGGTGACGGTGTGGCCGGGTGCCGTGGGTAGAGCTACCAAAGTCCATCAGTGGGAGCTGGGAACATTGCGTGGACCCGAGCGGCGGATATTTTGCGAAGTTTTCCAAAGGGAACGGCGTGAATCATTTGATTTTCCAACCGGAATTTCCGGTTTTCTTATGTAAATGGTATTTACCCCCTTCTCCCCGGATGTCCCGGGTTCAATTGCGCCGTTCTCACTCTCCTTTATTTGCTTCTCGGTAGTCCTGAGTGCGGATTATCACCGTACATGTACTAGAAATAACCAATTGGTTTTCTTAGTTAAGTGCGTCACAGAGGATCGAAGAATTTTTACGTGTTCAAGGGATTTCCCTCACATCACCAGTGTGGTATTTCTGCGCTCTTTTCTCGAGCGTCTATTTACGGGGAAACTTTTGGTCGCGTCGCGAAATGTCGGCTTTTTTCTCGGGCTGTCTTAAATATAATATTGTCGTTTAGGTGAATAAAATCCAGACGGAATTACAAGATACCATCACGCAGCTAAAATCTCTCCAAGATGTACTACAGACGAGCCAGAAAGAGGTACAGGAGAAAGAAAAGAAAGTCGAGGAACTCGATAAAATGTTGAACGAAAGCATGGAGGAACTTCAGCAGAAGGATAAAAACTTAAAGGAGAAGGAAAGCAAAGTTGTCGAGCTTGACAAAGCTCTAAAAGAAAGACAGTGGGAATTAAAGCAAAAGGCTGCACAGGTAAGGAGGAACTGGGATAAGATGAGATATACCTAACATGATGAAGGATGACTAGTTTGCATAGTTCGTTCGTGTTAGGGTTTAAAAATATCACGGCTTAACTGACAGAAACTCAATAAAATCGCACTCGTTTATTTGACTCTTCAGGTGAATAACTAGGGTTTAAAATGATCAGCTGACTATAGGTAGTAAAGTGTAATGGTCATGAAGCCGGAAAGGCTTTTTAGTATTTTTTTAAGTTATCTTTTGTGGTCTGTCCATGTGGGACAAAATAGCCAACCGACCTGCTTCCATGAAGTTATTCTATGACATTTGTGAACTAAAAAACAAATGAATATGCATGGCCCGGTAGAGGTCTGCCAATACAAACTGCAGCTTTTTTCTCGCCCTTGATTTTTTGTTTTCTTTCGTAGCTAATCTCCTCTACTAACTATGAGCCAATGATGCAAAATTTACCTTGACCCTAATTATGACTTGCGCACACGCTGTTGAAACGTCAGTCATTGTGTGACCAGCATTCGTAGGCTGTACTTGACTGACCTGGACGATCACATTCAACCTACTTGGGACTTGAATGTTTGATTCAAACCCTGAGTCCTCTGTAAAGGCAGTGTTATGAATAATTTTGCATTCCTGATTTGACACGAGCACATGTAAATAACGGACTCCTGCAAGCACTTCAGTCAGTCAGTTGATGCCATCCAAGTTTTCTTTTTCAAAGACCATATTTCCGTACTTATACCGCCAATTGAGGGATAGTACTAATATTGAATCCTGGAGTTGAAAAATCATCGTGTCCTTTAAACACAGGTGGTCCACACAAACTGAGTGACCGTTGTAAGTAATGTTTGTATTTAATGGGAATGTAATAAGGATGTTTATGTTTCGTATCTTTTTTTGCCAGGTTACCCAGCTGGACATGACCATGAAGGAACATAAGAGTGAATTGCAGCAAAAGGTCATCACATTAGAGCATGCGCTTAACCAGGCTCGCTATGAACTCAGCGAGAGAGCAGTGGAGGTGAGACATTCTAGAGCCTTTTTCTCTGTGTTTGTTGTTTTGTTTTTTGTGTGTGCTGTGTTGCAAACCGTAAGTCAGACTATGACGAAAAGATTTTCACACTGAAAGGAAAAGGAAAGCTTTCAGCAACAACAAAGACGCTTGTCGACCCTGCAAAGGAATTCAACAGTCTTTGATTCTGTACTTCACGCCGTGGATTCCGGATTCGCCAGGTACTGGGCTCGGTGGGTCAAACAGGCCCGATTCCTGAAAGGCTGACTAGCCCTAATCCAGGATTAAAATTTTGTTCCAATTTTTATATTTACCTGCCTTCACATGGCTTAGAGTAACATATTGTGTCATCATTACTGTATCTCAGGGTAAAGGCTCAACAGTATTTTGTAAGCTTGAGGTACATGCTCTTAGACAAGAAAACCAGGCTTAAAGTGTGGCTAAATCTTAGGTTAAGCTTAACCATCTTGCGAGGAACCGGGCCCTGGATTCTGGATTCTTGACAGTAGAACTTCTATTCCAGATTCCACTATATGGGTCGACACTCAGACGGGTGATCAGCCCTTCGTATCGCATCACTTTCTGCCGCTCTCGTGAGTTGGGTCTTTGTTTTATTCCAGGCAAGAAACTTTTCTACTCATCACTCTTATTCTTTCAGCAAAGCTTCTCTCTAAGAAGTTCGTTATATTTTTTCCCTAAGATCTCTGAAATAAAAGCCAGGCGAGATCAGAATCAAGAGCAGGATAAGCAAAAGAAATCCAGGATTGAGCATTTGGAGAAAACGGTGAAGCACCAACAACAAGAACTGAAGAAGAGAACTTCGCAAGTGTCCGAGCTAGAAAGAGTAAGCAAACCATTAGAAACGAGTTGTTTGTTGTTGTTGTTGTTGTTGTTTTGTTTCCTTGTAAAGTAGTTGTCGCAAAAACAGTGAATGACAACAGAAACTCATAAGGGTTTGAACCGTGTAACTCGCGTTCATTGCTCGTGAATATTCATTTTTTTTTAAGTACTATATTTGGAAGCTCTCGCTTTGCACATTTCTTTGCCGTCATTGCACGACTACGACATGAAAGTGCCATTTTGTGGAGGGTGAAAACACAATACAGCGACTTTCTTTTTCTTTTCCTGAACTACGATACAGTCTTAAGAAGAACTCAACGTAATGGAAAAAGCGAGAACATGGAGTAAAATTTAACGTCACGTCATTTACGAAGTTTGATTGGTCAGTTATCTCTCGTTTTACAATGAAAACGAAAATTCACGAGCATCGGCAAAGCAAACATATGACATTTGTACGTTTCAGCCCCTTATGAGTTTTTTATGACAAGTTGTAACTGTTTTTGTTAATTCACAAAGTCAGTGCCTTTCTTGTTTACTCCGTCACCATTCTTTTTCTAGCGTTTAAAATTGATAGACAACTTACAACTCTAAATGTCTGACTGAGGAACAAAACTGAACCATTAGTGCATGTTTGCCCCGTGAGGAGGGAAGACGAGGGGACCAAGTCCGCTTACGCTTTCTTGCCATCTCTTCGTCCTTTTCCCGCTCATTTAGTCTGCTACACGGCCGTTTTCAGTGTCGTCAGGAGCGTTGCGTGACGACACTAAAAACGTCTGTCTAGCAGACTACCGCTCAGTAGACTAGAGAAAATTATCAACAAGCAAAATAAATTTAACATGCTGTTCCCTTTCGTCCTGGTTGTCAGGAGATCAACAAGTTGCAGAGGAGACGTGAAGAGTCTGAGGAGACCAGTCAGGAGTTACGTTTGGCGCGTGAACAGCTTCAAAATACGGTAAACTTTTATGCATCCTCAGATAGGTATTCGCCGCACATTTAGTCGTTTAGTTTCGGACTTTCCGTTTTTATATCTCGTTAAGAATTAGAAAGTTGACATGCTCGAAGGCGTTCCTCTGCCATTTTTTGCTCATTTGGCTCTTGTTTAACCTTGGTTTTAATAACTTGTATACGCAGCACGCGGAGCTGATGGAAGCCCGCCGTGATCTCTTGAAATGTCAAAGAACTGAACAAGAACTAATCCGGGAACTTGACGATGCACATGCGCTGTTATCCACAAAGGAAGCAGACTGCACGAGGCTTGCAAAGGAGCTTGGGGCTGCGCAAGTACGAGAGGCTCAAGCTGAGGCGAAATGCGTGCATGAAGTAAGAAAGGCTCAGCAACAACATGAGCTCAAACAGGCCACCCAGGAACATGAGGTAAGCGAGCTTCGACTACTAGGTACGTCGTTAAGTATTAGATAGGCAAGGTTCTCTGGTGATCGGCGAAAATTGCCGTCTCGCCGACACAGTAGCGTCGGCTAACAATTATATAAATATATATATTTATATACATATATATATATATATATATATATATATATATATATATAGCTAACAGTTATATATAATAGTGTGTGTGTTTGTTTTTTGTTTTTTTGAAGTGGGATAATAAACCTGTCGTATTGGTTTTGTTAAGCTTCTCATCTCATTCGTTTGATAAAAACCATTTAACTACTGTAACAAATATTATA
>OZ037779.1:8347042-8424542 GCA_964035525.1 Porites cylindrica | reverse complement strand
AAAGTTGGGGTTCCAAATAGACGCGATAAAGTTTGAAAGGACGCAAATTCATTCTTTTGGTGATGTTTTCACTGCCGCCGCTGTCGTCGTAGTTGCTTAAGGTCCCTAAGGGTTCTAAGAATTGTGTCCCCTTATTAGCAGGCCCTGAGACTTAAATGAAGTTCATCATCATCGCACTTTTTCCGTTCAATGGAAAACCCATACAACAATTTGGCCTGGTTAAAAAGTACAGGAGCAGAGCAGAAAAGGAGGAGCGAGAGGGATGGGTCGGCAGTCAAATATTTTGTTTTGTCGTCAGCGGAGATTTAAGGCCAAGGCACAATCCTTCAAACGCGCGAAGCCTGAGGGCAAGAAAGGTTACGAAAAATAATAATAATCAGTCAACGGGACTCCTGGGAGCTTTAGCAACGAAGACGGCGACTGCAAGAAGAACGTCAAAGAGGTAATTAGCTAAGTAGCTTTGGGAGGCGAGCTGCAAAGCCGCGCGGAGAATGGGAAGAGACGTCTCGCGGTTTGGTGGCTTCGCCGCCAAACGTCTTTCACATGCAAAAACAATACCGTCACCAACGGAGGCTAAAACGCAATCCCTGCAAAGCCAAGCAATCTACGTTGGCTCCCTGTAAAGACACAACTGTATTGTCGATATGCTACCTTAACACTTAAATGTATGACGCGTCAAGTGCCTACTTAACATCTATGTTTATTACAAGAGGCAGTGTGTCTGGACGTATAACCAGAAACTTTCAACGGCTAAACATTCGGTCAGTGTAAAACGCAGACTGCGGACTTCAGACTGCGGACCAGGGGTAAAATGTAGACTCAGTGTAAAATGCAGACTGGGGTAAAATGCAGACCGAGCATAAACTGTAGTTGTGGAAAGGTTTAAGGGTCAAAAAATCCCGCAAATACATGTAAACGAACACTTACTTGACGACATCTGCGTTCACAAATCCATTCAGGACTTTCTTCTCTAGAACGTTGTCGACGGCCCAAAAACATATAATCGCAATCTTGAACCTTTTTTCCGTCCAGAGACCTCACGCTTCAAGTTTAGACGCGAAGTTCTCGAAATACGTGACCAGGGACCGTGAATTGTTACACCACGATGTTTACGCTTAAATGGAAGCTGCTGACCCAAAATACTGTACAGGAAGAATTATGCTGATAAAAAGGGAGTAACTCATTCCAACAACAAAGAAAGATGCTCTGCAGGAAATTTGGATGACCTTCTATGAAAGTATTGCAAATCAAGGTACACAGACTTAACCTGTTCGGATTTTCATTGAAACTTCTGGCGAATGTGCAATCCACTTCAACTAGGAAGCGAAGTGTGTAACTGATAACGGCTAGCTATTTCACCGATTTGGAGAAGACGGAGCACAAATGTTTAAAAAAGTCTACAGTCTTTATTCTGCATTTTACCCCAGTCTGCATTTTACTCTCAGTCTGCAGTCTGCATTTTACACTCAGTCTGCATTTTACCCCTGGTCTGCAGTCTGCAGTCTGCAGTCTGCAGTCCGCAGTCTGCGTTTTACACTGACCGCTAACCATTCCTCTTTTTAAAACTGCAACAGGACAGAAAACGTTTTATTATAGAAGTGTATCTACCTGGAATAAGCTAGATTCAAGCCTCGAATTATGCAAGAATCCCGCTTCCTTCACCTTCTGAATGAATTTTTAAATTGATATTAATCTAATTTTAAAGATAAATAATTCGCATTGTATATATTTTAATTTTGTAATCCTATTTGTTCACTGAAAAGCCCCAGATGGGGATGTGTTCAATAAATGTATGTATGTATGTACGACATGCTCCTAATCTTCTCGCGGCTATAATCTCTCCTACGCAGGGTCAAAGTCTCCCAAACTGATTACACATCACTTGTTGCTCTCCCCGATAATTTATACCCTTAACTGGAAGCCCTGTTCACAGGCGGCTGAAAAAATGACATCAACAAAACTATTCTTTCAAGTTATTTATTTATGAGAAACACTGGTTTATTCTTCATCATCCTCTTCCTCATCAGCTTCATCGTCTCCCTGCTGCTTCAGGAAGTACGCCTTCTTCTGAGCAACACGAGCCTTGCGTTGCTGCAGGGACATCTTCTTGCGGTTGAACCTGAAAAAAGACATAACATGTTAAATGCTATCATGAATAATCTTAACCGAGGATAGTACAAGGAAGTTCTTTTGTTTAAATAAATTTGCTTATTCTCTGGTGAGTAAGTAGAGGATGTCCCAAAAGTTCGTTCCTCTGAAAAGTCTGTATTTCAGTACGATTGGTCTTGGTAAGCAAATCATTTAAACAAAAGTTGTGTCTGTCAACCGAATTCACTATTTTCATAGTTGTTAAGCCATCTTTTGACTCGAATATTCGATTTGCGTACTTCCGCGCCAAAGGTGCGCGTGCGCGAGTATATTTTCCAGCCACATATTTTTTGTATTTCATAGCCCTAATTGATCGAACTCCTTCCTTGTTTTATGTAAATATCACGAAAGATAAACCCCCTTAACGCAAAAACGTTCAGCTACGTGAGAGCATAAGCATGTATACTTCGATTTACTGGCCTATCTGTTGTAGAAACTGCTAAAAAATTGGAAAAATCCAAATGTTGGGTGGTAAAATGATCAAGGAGAAATAACGGTTTTGAAGGCAAGTAACGAAGGGGAAGACTTAAAGTCCTGAATAAAGCATCTAAAATATTTTTAAAGAAGGCTAGGTACAAAATGAGCGACTTAACGAGCAAGCTCTCACATAGTTAGCAAGCCAAGTCCACAACGGTTCATGAAAAGCGAATGTTTAAAATTATTGGACGCCCCTGAGATGGCCAAAAAAACCTCTGCTTAGTCTGCCAAGTAATGCAAAGCTTGTCTCAAATTTGTAAAGAAGAACAAAAGCCTTGCTGTGGAAGGGGGCAGGGATGATTATCTTTTTTGGATGAACACCCAAAATATTTTTTTTTTCAGCTGCCTAAACTAAACAAATATTGTTTGGGGGTCATTACGAGCCGCAAGGTCGATTTTCGTGCACGCACCAGGGATCCTTAATTTCCATGGAGATACCCACAAACTGGACTCAAGTAACTACAAGGCGTTAGTCTTGACACATTTCCTTGCGCACCTCAGGTGTTCACATTAATCGCTTTCTGTCAGTTCATCTGTCAATAAACTCATTTTAGAACAGGACACAAATTTGCGTCAAATATCAGAGCTTGTCTTCTGCGCGCCGAATTTATACCATCGGAGCGAGATATTTTAACTCAGCTATGGTTCTCGTCAAAATCACTTAATGAAAATACTTAAATTCATGGTTGGTGTTAAAAAAGGGTCTTGGTGCAAGTCTTGGAAAAAAAAGAAATATTTTTTTCGTTTCTTAAGCGAAAGGCAAAATCTAGCGCTTTATGAAGGTCGAATTCGAACCCTCCAAAGTAATAATTATTCGGTACGTTACCTGGTAAGTTACATATTGTCGCCGAAATGGTTTCAAAAGTTCAACGTGAAGAGTTCTGGATGTTATTTCGCATTATGTCCGAAGGACAGAAACTGTGTTCGCCGATATAAGGTAAGAGAGACCTTTATTATTTAAAAGGTAGAGAAGCAGCTTGTTATGGCTCTCGCATGCGGAGTCCGAGCACTTCGGTGAAGCCGGTTTGACGACACTGAGGAAAACAGAGGAAAATATTTACTTGCCTTTGGTATTGTGTATATCCTCGATCACTATACAATAACGCACAAATATTATAATTCAAAGGGCATTTACAACACGCGCCAAAAGAGCCGTGATCCCGCCAAAATGCTCGAACCATCTAACAGAGTGTAAAAAGGGGACTGGTAGGCAACACACGACTTTTACCTCGTGCCAAAATGCTGCTTGTTCCAAAAATTGTTTTCTCTGGTGGGTATATTATATTCTGGGTTCTACTCTTTGAATGAATAAATGTGAATTTTGCCGCTTGTTTCATACTGAGAGGTCATGACACGCATATAGATTTTCTGCGGTTATTGTTTCTGGTCGGCATGATTTGTCCTCTGATGCAAGAGCACTTTCTTCGACCTCTTTTGAAATGTAAATCTCTTTCTCTGCGGCTAAATAAGAGTTTTAGGTTCTTTAGTCTTCTCCAAAGTGCCTCCTGGATCTGAATAGCTAAAGGGGATATTCTTTTGTCCGTGAATGTGATGGTTTCCTTCAATTTATGTCACGCTGGGCCCAGCTCGTTTAGTATTTTCTGCACGTTGTTAGATTTTCACCGAAAGTGATTTACAGATTCAAATTTCGAGGAATGGATTATAGGAACGCATTTTGTGAAGAGAGATTTTTTAAGTAAAAAGAACTCGGATCCTTAAATCGATCGTGTTTTAGCTAGCCAATTGCCATTTTCATATCCTGTGTTAGTTCGGATAATTCAGTAGGTTATTCTCTCCTCTCCCTCTTAGCTTACAGGCGGCGCGCCCAAGTTTAAGAGGTGAAGAGAGATTTTTTTCAAGGGTAAAAAACTCCTAGCTTGAATCGATCATGTTTTACTATCTAGCCAATTGCAGTTTTTATGAGCTATGTTAGTTTGGATAATTCAGTAAATTTTTCTCTCCTCTCCCTCTTAGCTTACAGGCGGCACGCCCAAGTTTAAGAGGTGAAGAGAGATTTTTAAAGGGGGAAAAACTCGTAGATTGAATCGTCATGTTTTAGCTAGCTAGGCAATTACAGTTTTCATGCGCTGTGTTAGTTTAGATAATTCAGTAAATTTTTCTCTCCTCTCCCTCTTAGCTTACAGGCGGCACGCCCAAGTTTAAGAGGTGACGAGAGATTTTTTTCAAGGGCAAAAAGCTCGTAGCCTGAATAGACCATGTTTTACTAGCTAGCCAATTGCAGTTTTCTTACGCTGCGTTAGTTTGGTTACTCTCTCCTCTCCCTCTTAGCTTCCAGGCGGCACGCCTTAGTTTAAGAGGTGAAGAGAGATTTATTTAAATTGAAACACTCGTAGCTTTAGTCGATCATGTTTTATTAGCTAGCCTATTGCAGTTTTTATACGCTGTGTTAGTTTGGATAATTCAATAGGTCATTCTCTCCTCTCCCTCTTAGCTTACAGGCGGCGCGCCCAAGTTTAAGAGGTGAAGAGAGATTTTTTTCAAGAGTAAAAAACTCCTAGCTTGAATCGATCATGTTTTACTATCTAGCCAATTGCAGTTTTCATGCGCTATGTTAGTTTGGATAATTCAGTGGATTATTCTCTCCTCTCCCTCTTGGCTTACAGGCGGCGCGCCCAAGTTTAAGAGGTGAAGAGAGATTTTTGTTCAAGGGTAAAAAACTCGTAGCTTGAATCGATCGTGTTTTACTATCTAGCCAATTGCAGTTTTCATGAGCTATGTTAGTTTGGATAATTCAGTGGATTATTCTCTCCTCTCCCTCTTGGCTTACAGGCGGCGCGCCCAAGTTTAAGAGGTGAAGAGAGATTTTTTTTCAAGGGTAAAAAACTCGTAGCTTGAATCGATCGTGTTTTACTATCTAGCCAATTGCAGTTTTCATGAGCTATGTTAGTTTGGATAATTCAGTAAATTTTTCTCTCCTCTCCCTCTTAGCTTACAGGCGGCGCGCCCAAGTTTAAGAGGTGACGAGAGATTTTTTTCAAGGGCAAAAAGCTCGTAGCTTGAATAGACCATGTTTTACTGGCTAGCCAATTGCAGTTTTCTTACGCTGCGTTAGTTTGGTTACTCTCTCCTCTCCCTCTTGGCTTCCAGGCGGCACGCTCAAGTTTAAGAGGTGAAGAGAGATTTTTTTCAAGAGTAAAAAACTCGTAGCTTGAATCGATCATGTTTTATTATCTAGCCAATTGCAGTTTTCATGCGCTATGTTAGTTTGGATAATTCAGTGGATTATTCTCTCCTCTCCCTCTTGGCTTACAGGCGGCACGCCCAAGTTTAAGAGGTGAAGAGAGATTTTTTTCAAGAGCAAAAAAACTCGTAGCTTGAATCGATCATGTTTTACTATCTAGCCAATTGCAGTTTTCATGAGCTATGTTAGTTTGGATAATTCAGTAAATTTTTCTCTCCTCTCCCTCTTGGCTTCCAGGCGGCACGCCCAAGTTTAAGAGGTGAAGAGAGAAATATTTAAATTGAAACACTCGTAGCTTGAGTCGATCATGTTTTACTAGCTAGCCTATTGCGGTTTTTAATAATAATAACAATCTTTTAATAGGATGCTCCATCACAAGAGTGGTTTACATAGAGGTCCTAATTACGAGATGTATATTATATAATACAATTAAAATATAAAAAGGTTAAGCTAAAATCGATATATATGATACAAAAAAAAAAAAAACAAAAAAAAAAAACAAAAAAAAAATCAAGCTAAAAATCGAGTTACAGAAATAATTAAAAACATACACACTACAAGTACTCAATTATAAAAAGCAGAAAAAAGACACTTCTTAAAAATTGGAAAACTTGCTGAGTTTCTTACAGTTCTCTCTAATTCATTAAAGTCTTTGAAACAGTGGTACCGCGAACGTTGTTTTCCCCAATTATATTTAATTTTGGGGAGCTTGATAGTATCGTTATTGCGCGTATTGTAGGAATGTATATCACTCTTTCTTACAATGTCCAAAGAATGATTAAGTTGGCCATTAATACACTTGTATGCATATATACATCGATGACATTTCCTACGTTCTTCAAGATTCAGCCATCTCAAGACAATCAATGCATCGGTGGATGAGGAGTGAGGTGATCTATCTAATATCAGCTTAGCTGCTTTGTTTTGGAGAATTTGCAATTCCTTCATAAGTGAGACATTGTCCTTGTCACCCCAGACTAAATCAGCATAATCAAAAATAGGTAGCACTAAGCTATTATAAAAAAGTAACTGGGCATCATAAGGTAAATAATACTTAATCCTACGTAGAAGACCAAGGTTTTTATTAACCTTACATGAAATATACTCAATATGGTCGGACCATGTGAAAGTTGAAGACAACATAACTCCCAAATATTTAAAACTACTTACAGAATTTATATCAGTGTCAAAAATAGATAACGTGAAAGAGGAAATACCAGCAAGTTTCCTATTACTGCCTATAATCATGGATTTCGTCTTAGTAAGATTTAAAGTTAACTTATTTCCATGTAACCACTGGGCAACTTTCAAGAGATCATCATTCAGTGCCTCTTCTAACAGGTGTGGCTCTTTAGCAAAGTAGTACAGGACCGTGTCATCAGCATACAAAGTCACTTCGCAATTCTTTATAACCAGCGGAAGGTCATTAATATAAACCAAGAAGAGAAGCGGTCCTAGAATGCTCCCCTGTGGCACCCCAAAGGTCATCGGGAGAGGGTCAGACACAGCATCGCTACAGGCAGTCCGCTGTTTACGATGATTCAGGTAAGACTTGAACCACTGTAGAGTGCTGGGCGAGACACCGATAGCCGACAATTTAGATAGCAAGATCGTATGGTCAACGGTATCGAATGCCTTGGTCAGATCTAGGAACACTGCACCGCACAGTTCTCCACTCTCCATATGCAATAGGACCTCATCTGCAAAACTGGTGAGAGCCGATGTTGTAGACAGTTTGGGACGGAAGCCAAATTGTTTGCTTGAAAGGAGATTATTTGAATTCAGAAAGTCATAGAATTGGGAATGGACGACTTTTTCCAGAATTTTACTCATTGTTGGCAGAATAGAAATTGGGCGATAATTTGACGCATCTCTCCTATCTCCAGTTTTGAAAAGTGCAGCCACTTTCGAGCATTTCCATATTTCAGGAAAATTGCCAGTGCGAATAGAGAGATTCAGTAACTTGGTGATCGAGGGACAAATAGCACGCGCGCCACACTTTAAAAGTCTCGCACTGATGTTGTCCAAGCCAATAGCTTTATTTGTCTTTAGAGAAAGCAGATGCTTGAGTACTGTTTTCTCATCAACTTCGTCAAGCGAGAAAGACTGTAGCATCGTGGCCGATCTGACTGGGAACATAGCAGCAGCTGATATTTTATTTGCAAGACTTCTGCCAATGGATGAGAAATAACAGTTGAGCACGGATGCAATAGAGGCTGGGGTGGTGTGTTCAACACCATCAACTACGATACATTGTGGGCTCGAGGATTTAGTCTTGCGCGAAGACACCTCATTCACCGCCTTCCAGATCTTTCCTGAATCCCCTTTAGCCTCTAAAATCAAGTCACAATAATACTTGGATTTTGCTGCCTTGACTTCACGATTGACCCTATTTCTTAACTTTCTATAGCGAGCCCAGTGAAAAGCAGAATTGGTTTTCACGGCTTTACGATGGTGAAAATCACGATCCTTCATCACCTCACTGATTGTATCATTCAACCACGGGAGCGGAACACCTCGTATTCTTCGCCTTTTCACGGGCGCATGCAGGTCAGCTATTTCAGAAAACAAGTGATTCCAAATAAACACGGCGTCGTCGATGTCTTCCTCGTTTTCAATGATGTGCCATGGGACGTTATTCAAGTCCGCTAGGAAGGTGTTCGCATCAAAGTTTTTATAAGAGCGGTATTCAATTGTCTTCGGTGGTGCCTTAATTACACCTGCTTTTAAAACACAATAGACGAGGTAGTGATCACTCAGCGAAACAGGAACAACACCGGAGTCATTGATGCGGTGATCATTGTTCACTAAAATCACGTCAAGCAAGGATTGACAGGTTTCCGTCACTCGGGTGGCCTCAGTAATGAGTTGCGTAAGATCGTGTGAAGATGCAAATTTTTTAAGCTCTTGTTTTTCTTTCTTTCTTGAAAATGGCAGCATATTTGCATTTAGGTCGCCGAGAAGCACGAAATCACATTTTTCCAGGTTAACTTTCGTCATAGATATCTCCAAGTTTGAAATAAAGTTCGCAAAGTCAAAACCAGGGGCTCTATATGCACAACAAATCAATACTGGGCGACATTTAGTGCGCGATAGCTCAATCCATAGACATTCATTTGCGGCTGAGTAAAGATCATTCCTAACACGAAACGGCAAGCCTTCCTTTACATAGATTGCTACTCCACCAAAACCTTCTTTGGCTCCAGACCTATCCAGGCGAATGCAATTATATCCTGGAATAATAACATGAGAGTCTTCAAAGCAGTCATCCAGCCAAGTCTCACTGTGTTAGTTCGGATAATTCAGTAGGTTATTCTCTCCTCTCCCTCTTAGCTTACAGGCGGCGCACCCAAGTTTAAGAGGTGAAGAGAGATTTTTTTCAAGGGTAAAAAACTCCTAGCTTGAATCGATCATGTTTTACTACCTAGCCAATTGCAGTTTTCATGCGCTATGTTAGTTTGGATAATTCAGTGGATTATTCTCTCCTCTCCCTCTTGGCTTACAGGCGGCACGCCCAAGTTTAAGAGGTGAAGAGAGATTTTTTAAGGTAAAAAACTCGTAGATTGAATCGTCATGTTTTAGCTAGCTAGCCAATTGCAGTTTTCATGCGTTGTTAGTTTGGATAATTCAGTAATTTTTTCTCTCCTCTCCCTCTTAGCTTACAGGCGGCGCGCCCAAGTTTAAGAGGTGACGAGGGATTTTTTTCAACGGTGAAAAACTCGTATCCTGAATAGACCATGTTTTACTAGCTAGCCAATTGCAGTTTTCATACGCTGTGTTAGTTTGGTTACTCTTTCCTCTCGCCCTTGGCTTCCTGGCAGCGCGCCCAAGTTTAAGAGGTGAAGAGAGATTTTTTTAGATTGAAACATTCGTAGTTTGAGTCGATCATGTTTTACTACCTAGCCAATTGCACTTTTTATACGCTGTGTTAGTTTGGTAAATCAGTAGATTATTCTCTCCTCTCCCTTTTGGCTTACAGGCGGCGCGCCCAAGTTTAAGAGGTGAAGGGAGTTTTCTTAAAGTGAATAGTACATAGCTAAAATCGATCGTGTTTTAGCTAGTAAATGCAGCTTTTTTTACATTGCTTCAGTTGGTATAATTCGGTAGATTTTTCTCTCCTCTTCCTAATGGCTTACAGGCAGCGCGCCCATTCTTAAGAAGCTGTGATAAAGTATAAAGTAAGTCACAGTTTGAATCGATCGTGTTTTAGCTAGTCGTTACAGAGTTGTTGTTTTTGTTAGTGTATATAATTCAGTAGATTTTTATTTTCTCTCCCTCTTAAGTCTTTAGCTCTTATGCGATGCGCCCAATCTTACGACGAGTGGTGTTGGTTTCAAAAGCGAAATTTAGTCATTGTGATTTTTTTTCTGATCTACGGCTCTCAGTCTGGATGATATTCAGCGTGATGCCTGTGTTTGATGTACACCGGAAACCGGAAAAAAGCTAGTTTTGTCCGCGGGCGGCAATACTTTAATTTCGACAGTTTAAGGTAAAATATTAAGATAATGTCTAAATCATTTGTGAACTGTGATAGTTTTTTTTTTGCGTAAATATCTCTCTTCGATCAAATGTGACAATTAGGCCAGATTTATACTAGGGTTGTAAAAATTTCCACCGTCTATGTTGAAACCTAACAAACCTCGCGGGTATCCGCTTTGGCGGGTGATCTCCCTGAGAGATAATTGAGTTGTTGTTGTCATTGTTTATTCATGAAGTTCTCAGTTGTAATTATTTTTCGGTAATATTGTTCTTATTTATTGTTTATTGAGTGGGTCGGCTAAAATTAAAGACGAAGAGTGAAGCTCCAATGCAGAATTTTTGAAGTCTATTTGATATTATGCTTTCGACAGTGCACGTCAATAGCAACTAGGTTGGGTGTCCACTTAAGATAAACTGGATTAAGTGTCGAAGATGAAAGATTGCTCAATAAAACGAACATTGTTGACAGCTTTAAGATAGGCTCAGGGTCTCTTGATGTAATATAACCCTTGGTTCAAAACAATAGACTTGGCGCCTCGCCCTTCAGAAATATGCGAAGATTGCGACGCTGAACGTCGCAATCCCCCGAAAATCGAGCCTGCGGCTTGTAATGGTACTGGGTCCCATGCACCAATTGATAAAAAAGCTCAAAATGGATCATCTGAACGGTTACAAACAAAAAGGGCATGCCAGTTACTGAAATTCTGAATACATGTACTCAACAGACAAACAAACATCTTTTAGAAATTTCATGTAAAAATAAAGTTTTGATTAAAAGTTACTGTGCATCAAATAGAGGAACAAACTTTTGGGACACCCTGTATTGTCCTGTAATGTTCTTAAAATTCCCTGTGACTGTCTCTCAGTGATGTAACATGTGGTACAGACAACTACACTACATGACTAATGATGCAATGAAAACAGAGCTGCAGCATCAAACCCAAAAAGAGGCTCAAGGCTGTCAGTAATGGCAAAAGGCCAGGAATTTTGCCCTGTCTACTAAAGCATGACCTCCGCCTACTTTCATGAGGAAATAAAAAAAATGAAATTACTAGAACAAAAATGTAATGTTTACATCACGGATGAAGTGACACGCGAAGCATGCCAGGATTGCTAAAAAAGATATAGTAAGTTGCTGAACATGTTCTCGAGTCTTGAGCATGGTGTCTTTAGTCTTGCTAATTTACTTTGGGTAAAATAATAACCCATTACACAAAACTGTACTTCCTTGCTGCTCAATTAACTATTAATTATCTATTAATTGTATATACCAGTACCTGATAACTCAAACTGCCCTGTAGACTACTGCTATTTATCTTTAGGAAGACCCTTACCTCTTGGGTTGAACATCCTTCTTGGGGGCAGGTTTGGCCTCAGGGCTTTCACGAATAGCAGCATGAGCTTTTTTGTACATCTCCTCCATCTAAAACAGCATCACAACACCACTTAATGATTGGTTACACTCTTACTATGACAAACTAAAGCAGAGGCCATGGGTTCAAATCCTGTTGAAGTCCCACATTTTACAATTTTTTCGCGGGTTAAATTGAAATTGCTTAAATTGCAATTACCACTGCGATGATCATATCTTCATTTAAACAAACACTATTGCAGACATGTAACGCAAGACTAATGGTAGGAGACTTTCTTAAAATTGAATTGGCATCTTAAACTATAACTCAAGACCAGACTAGTAGCCCCATTCCTCACTGAAGAAGAACCTCACTGAAGCCTTCAAAAGTAGTGCTGCGATAATATTGTCTATTGGATGGTCACCTGATCTGGGTCAACTCCATTCTTGATGTACTGAGAGAACTGTTTCTTGTACGCCTCTTCATCTTCATCCCTCAACTCCTTCATGTAGTTGGCAACATGCTGTCCAAAGATGTGATTGCGGTGGACCTCAGCATTAAACTCCTTGGATTCACTGTCATAGCCAGGGAATCGTTTCATGCTGTAGACAAAAGATTACACAGGAGTTTCAACAAGCACCGACGACCGACAAAACGCGTCGGCTACATGTACATTGCTCAGAGAAGTCGGCTACTTTTTTCCCCAAATAATATGCAACTAGTTCGAACAATGTCATGGACAGAAATAGAATTTGTTAACACGAAAATGTTTGCAACTTAGTAATTATCATTTGTTCATTGCTAATAGGCATTAATTGTGTGGCTAAACAGTGTGACTTAAACACAAATCTTCTTGAATGTAAAACTCACCCCCAGACATCCCTTGAAAACGTTGACTACTGGCCCCTTGTTGAAACAGTCAGTTACTCTGTTCAGCCCTGCTCACTACTTCAATATTTAATGAAACCACTGACTAAGATAATCTCACACACCATCACTGAGCTCTAACAGTCACCAAGGATGTCCTCTTGAATCTCAAGTGCCCATTTGGGTAGCTTTAGAAAATTAGCTAGCCTGAGTGCTTTTAAAATGCTGGCACTTAGAAGAGTAAAGCACTAGAAGGTGTATTACTCTTACACCTATTCTTTAGAACATGCTTCACAACTGGTATTAAAAACCAAACAAACAAAAAAGAAAATTCAGAATTCTCCTTCTACTATTTCTAATTCAATAATGTACTGTCAACCAAGCAAAACCGTGAACACCAGAAATATTTCAAGAATGTTATTGTGTTTTAAAAAAAAAAACAATAATTATTATTACAGAGTAAGTATCAAAAAACTAAACCCCAAGCAACAACATTTATTAGTTTGTGGTTTTGTGGCTAGCTCACATGTCCTGATCTTTGCTGTGATTGGTCGCACCACAATAAACATTCCTGAAATATTTCAGGTGTTCATGGTTTTATTTGTTTGACAATTACCAAATGTAACATTTTTCGTTGAAATGCACAAACAGACTTCTGACAGGTGTGTACCCTTGTAGCCTAGGTAATATTACTATGAATACAAACAAATCGTAATTTAATAATCCATACCTGTGGGGGATATCCAGGCCACCATCAACAGCTCCTTTAAGGGCACCAAACACACGGGCTCCAGTAGTAGTTCTGGCCAACCCCACATCCAAGAAAGCCCTGAAGGCACCAGGAGAGCCTTCTACACTTTCAACATTGTATTCATCACCATTGACCTCTTCTGTCCCAGTGTAAATCTCATTAAGATTCAATTTGGTTAGCAACTAAAAGAGAAAAAAGAATAACATAACCATTAGACTGGAAAAAGAAAAGCACCAATTCCAATCCTGACTCTCACTAACCAATTTTCTCCTCCAACACATATAAAAATACTCAATTCAATTTAAATAATTTATGTATTGGTCTTTTTAAAGTTGATTTATGTAACACTCTGGCACACCCTTTGAAAAAGAAAAATCAAGAAACAGTTTTGTCTGCATGTAATCTAAACTGATTCTTCTGTAAATAGCTTTTCACTTTCAGGGCACAGGAAAAGTCCATTTCCAGTTGTCCTCAACAACAGATTCTCCCATTAAGCATTTAACTTTTCAGGCTCACTTGCCTGATAACCAAGGAATAGGTAAGTCATGTTCTAACTACATGTAAATCATAAACTTAGACAAGGATGCAACAGCCCTGGGCAAGCACGCCAAGCACTTGGTTATCTTAAAATATAATTGCAGTAGTGAAATTATGCAATTCTAACAACCTTACATCTTCATCGGCCAGTGAATACAGCCATTTCGCCTTGCTCCTTGCTGCTAGGTATGTTTCAACAGGAGGAATATCTGTGCCTCAGCAACAGAAATTCCATGCTGGTGACGCAAAATTGGTCTGGAATCGGATCAGAAGCTCTGATTGGTCATGCGAAGCGCATGCAGTGGAACACCAGGGATAAGAAAATTTGGTTATCTATGCATCTAAAAAATTTTGGTTCTGACAAAATCGTCCAAACAACCTACGTACATCCACCCCTTCATGTTGGCAGATGTAAAATGGCACACTGACTAGCTAGGGGTTAAAAATGGTATTGGACATTCATGTTACGGACAATAACTGACAGCTGTTTAAAAAGGCTATCCACTGAGGTGACATGTTCTTTTAAAAATATCCGCTGACCAGTTTTAGGTTTTCAATTGATCAGGGCTCAAGTTTATTTTCTTTTAAGGTGGAACAGGGTTGTGCCTTACTAAAAACTGAAGGAAGCACAGTGCTCTGAACCTGTAAAATCTAGCGTGCCCAGCAAATGATTTCTCTGAAAAATCTGAGATTAGATTAGGCACCAAGGGCCACCTGGCTCTGCCAGAGCAGAGCCTTGTAGAATTCAGTTTGCTTTCTGCTTACGGCAAAAGTTGAGTTACTTGACAAAGATCCCTCGCGAGCTTCGCTTTTGGACTTGGCTAAATCTATATATTAGTTATATTGTTTTACCTATTGTTTACAAACGACAGACAAAACACAAAAGGCCACAAAGGTCAAATGTAAACACGATCATACATGTGATAAATCTACTACAAAACAGTCAATATTCCTGGAATTTATATTCTTCTGTACAAAGAGCATCTGAGTTACAAGTGCTGGAGCTTGTTCGCAGTAGAACACAAAACTTTACCATAATCAACCAGGAGAAACATAAAATCAAACAAATTTACATTATTTTGGAAACCCATAACTACCAGACTTAATATGTAAACATTGATTTATGTCATCAGTACGGAATTTCTGTCGCTGAGGCGCAGATATTCCTCCAGGCGAAACATCCAAGCCAGCGATGAGGAGCGAAGAGAAACAGCTGTATTCGCAGACTACCAGGGGCACCCAACGAGAACATAGTTCAAATCCACTTCAGCATAGCATTGTTGAACGTATTTTAGTATTTAAACGGTCGATAGAGGCATATTTTTATCCCCTAAAACTTTTTCATCTGTTCGAATTTCCTATCTGAAAGTCTAGTGATCCGAAAATTATAGTGATCAAAAGTTACCTTTTTGAAAATTTCAGCCAGAAAAAAGGCTCCCGAAAATTCTAGGTGACCTTTTTAGGGTAAAAATCCGTTAAAAATGGGCAATTATACCATTTTTTAGACATTAGAAAATCCTAGGAGAGGCAGGCAAGCAAGAAATTTTACAACAAATGTTCCGAGAATTCTAGATCTCAAATTGTTTTCCAAACAGATATTTTCGTTGGGTGCCCCTAAGACTACATTTTCATTTACCACACTCAACCCACAAATACGACAGGTCAGTACCTGAAACAACAACTTCAACTCTCTTACCTCGGCCAATCAATTCAACCAACTTTATAAATTTTTTACGAGTCATAGATTTATTATAATTTCACAGAATAACTTTCAAAATACCAATGTCTCACAGATAGTCATAAAAGGGGCCTCTTTTAGGCAATAGTAAGAAAAGTATCAATTTGAACATTAAGGTAACTAAAGTATGCCGCCCTTTGAGGCAAACTTAGTAACTCTACACCACAACAGTAGCACCTTATAATGACAAATAAAATTGTAAGCATTTTACTTACACGACGTGCTAGCAGAAGGCCAGTGCAATAGGCTGCTGCATAATTGGTCAACCCGACCTTGATGCCATAACGGGGAAGTTCATGCGCATAGGCAGCACAGATGATAACATCCCCTTCAATTTTGGCATACGCTACCTGTAATAGGAGAAAAGAGCACATTATTAACAAGGTTTAGAAACTTCTTTTACCCTGAGAAGTCAGTTTGGTTCCTTCTCCTGAATACTGCAAGTTTTTCTTGAAATCTTGGGATCACTACATACTAAATAAGTGAGCGACCTACAGTGTACAGAACCGCTCACCAGAGAAGTATACAGTCAATCAAAATAGCCATTAGACATTAGGCAGGCTTAGAGACAACAAAACAGTAAAGGAACAACTTCACAATGAAATTAGTACAAGGCTGCCATTCAATTTTGTGGTCTTAATTTTGAGGGATTTTAACAGTTTTAGGTTGGCCGAAAATATAATTCTGGAGGCATTTCTAGGGCTGGAGTTCACTTTGCTAAAGAAAAGGAGATACAAAGGGAACTTTCAGAAACTGGTAACATTGCGATTAGATTAATTATGATAAGTCTTAAAAGTCTGGACAGTTTGTGGTTCTTCTTTATGACAGTAATTCTAAGATTTAACATAGTTTAGACAATGAAAACTGTGGCAAATGTTTAAGCCTGGTTTACACACCTGGGAGATCCAAGGCTATCAGGGATTTGACGGTTTCCTGACTGTCCCATATTTTAAGGCTGGTCTACAGTGGTACCAGACACAGTGGGAGTCATTATCACAACCATGGAGCATTGTGATCAAGTGAAAACAACATTCCCTCTCCACTAACAACTCTGTCACTAATGCTCTGATGAACACTAGATTGATAGAGTGGCAAGCAGAAGCAGAACAACTAAGCAAATAACAATGCACAGGAGCAAGCATTGAGATTGGTATGTTCTTCCCCTTCCACTTGCAACTGTGACAATCTGGTTTTCACCAGAGTCCAGAGGAATCGGAAATGTTCCGATTCTAACACCTCCAATTTTCTTGTACTTATGACACCACTGCTCACGACTATGATTTTTTATTTTCACTAAGATATAAGAGCTCTTACAACTCTGCATATGACTCCAACTACATCAGGAAAATCCCACAATCTGTTTCAGATACTAAAGGAAAGACTTTACTCAGCGGCCAGAACACTGAAACCAAGCCAACATGTTCCCCACAGAACCAATTTCAGATTTCATATCATTTCGAGCTCTCTTGGGAGAGAACTTTGATTTACCAACCTGGCAAGTGATGTCCTTGTTTGTGAAGCGAACAACAAAGCGGTACTTTGGCGTATTGTATTTGTTCTTATCTTGAGTCACCAGACGCTTGCGGGCAAAATAATCAGTTTTGCCCTCTGAAAATAACAACAGGAAAACAGCCATGTGACTTTGCTTTCCAATTTCGTACAAACAATTTTTTCTTTCGCTAAAGCGACCGCGCAAATGCTTAAAAAATAGCCTTTAAATTGAACGTGAACTGACCTCGTCGCCTCTTAAATTTGACTTGGAAACGCTTGAAATACGCTTTGTTCTTGATTACTTTGACAAATGCCTGTTCGAACAAATCGAGAATCGATCAGGTAGCAGTTCCCTAAAACAACGAGTTTCATCTTCAAACATCCTGGTCATCTCAACATAATCAAACGTAAGACTTCTACCACACGATCTTAAGAATATTAGAAAAGGATAGTCAGTGTCATTTTTATTTCAATCTCACCATTTGTAGGCTTTCGAATGGGAAATTTTAGGACACTCCAGGTAGCTTCGGCTGGAGGCTGACATAAACTTTGGAGAGAAAGTAAAGGGGAGGGCGCGGGGCTTCATGGGATTGTGACTACGTCACGATTTGTTCACCGGAAGTTTGTTTTCGTTTTCCCTTTTCAGAAACAGGAGCCGATTACCTGTCAGAAAGCATGAAATTTTAGAAGGCGTGAAATGCAGAGAGCATCTAACTCTAGCACACAGCCTCTCACACGTGTTTCTGGGGAAATAAAGCAGAGTAAGTACCAAAGGTATTTTCTCTTTAGTCGATTGTTTACACTTCCTCATCAGTTTCGGGTGTTGAATGATTAAATTGGTAGCTTTCGAAGCACAGACGTATTTCCGGTCGTCGCTTCTCCTCGCTTCTCTCTTTCGGGGGAAGAGAAGCGACAATCAGAAATGCGTCTGCGCTTCGCAGGCTATTAAATTGGCTGCTCAAGTTGCTTAGGTCAAACCGACAAATTACCCCACCATATATCATTTTGGAACGGCAATTTTACGAAGCCGAATTTGAAAAGAATTCTGGCACAAACAGCACAAATTGAAAGAACGTTGTTAAAAAACGAGCCCTGGTAAAATTAGCAAGTCTGACGTCATCATCCAGAAGGGCTGTTCAGTTAACTTCCATGCTGAAAGCAGAGGACGTCAACTGTTTAATGGGAGATCAGCTGATGAGCAAATCAGCCCGAGTAACCTGAGATCAGGCCCAATTTGAGCGGTTCTCATATATTCTCTCTAACGGCTACCGCTGAAATCGTTTTGCCTTGCCCGCCAGAATGTAATTTTCAACGCGAAACGATAATAGAGCTAGCCTCCCACGCAGGCGTTTTTAGGGGAGCTCGTATTTCTTCCCTAAGGGAAGAAATACGAGCTCCCCTAAAAACGCCTGCGTGGGAGGCTACAATAGAGCCTGATCTAAGAGTTTACACCCAAGACGACACCCATGACGTAATCTTGGGAGCTTTCCTAATACCCAGTCGCCACTCCATACTTCCGCTAAGCACCAAAAAGATGGCGGAGTCTGGAGTGGTTTGTTGAAGCTGCTTTCAACGATTTTTGCTCCCTTGCTGTCTTCTCAGCGAAAAATGGCCGATGAAGGAGAAACAAATCTTCTTCTTTACAGAATATCTAACGAAATGAGGGCTTACGACCTTCAAAATTTAAAGCATTTATGCCATGGACAAATACCCCTCGGGGAACTTGAAAAAGCTCAAACTTCGAACGACTTATTTCGACTTATGTCACATAAGCGGCTGATTAAACCAGGGAATCTGAGCGCCTTAGTGAAAATGCTGACTAGGATTGGAAGAGCTGATTTAGCTGCGAAAATCAACACGAGTGGAGATGCTACTATGCAAACCGAGAGTGCGATGGCGCCTGTTGTAACAAGTGGTCCAATGCAAGGGAGTTACAAGGTTTTCTTGATGAAGCTTTCTGATGAATTGACGAAGGACAACGTCGAATCGCTGAAATTTGTAGCTAATCTACCGGGTATGTATCTTCAAACAGGGCGTGCTTGCTTATAGAAAGCTCTCTATCCAACGACCAAGAAAAAATAGTGATTTGAATAGCCTGAAAATATGATCGTTCAGACTGTTCACTTGTACATGGAGTTGCATTAACTGATAGCGAAACAGATCTGTTGGTCACTCCATTGAAAACAGGAATCATTCTAACCCCAGCATGTTTAGTCGCTAAAATGGATAATCGATAGTTTTCAGTAAAAAATCTATTACAATCAATTGATCAATTCTCAATTGATTGTATTGGAAATCAGTAAAAGTCGACATAAGGGTCTGATTTCAGTAATTGATAATTATCGATTTTGTCGAAAAATATTGGTTTTATCGACATATAACATCAAAAAAAATATTTAACAGAATGCAAAAGCAACACGAAACAATTTCCTTCGACCATTTGTCTAAATCAAAGGGTACCTATGGCTATCTCATGGGTTAATTATTTTAGAAATGATAGCTGATAATGATCTTGCAATAACTACCCAGGGGCGTAGCGTGAGATTTTGAAGACGTACGCACTGGAAGAAAAGTTAGAGCGTCGAAGGCGCTCCAAACAAAAGGGGGCCTGGAGTTATACTCTCCTTTTTAATTTTACAATCTGGGAAATGCCATTTCCTGCATTAATTGCAGGACATTTTAGAGAAATAAATACAAAGGAAAATGTTGTGACGGGGCAGGGCATACTTTTCGCGTGTTTCACCCCGCTACAACGTTTCTTGCCGTTTGTTTTTGGAATAACAAAAGGATAAAGGAGACACTAGCACAAAGACACCAATATAATTCGAAAAAGTCTTCCCGATTAAATGATAAAATGCGTCTCGATTTCAGCTGTACGCACGTACGTATGTGCGTATATGGACGCTACGCTCCTGCTACTGGTATAATTTAAGTGTGTCAAAAAAGGAAAAACGTGTCTAAAAAAACTAAACCAAGAAAACAAAAACAAAACGACCAAAAAAAAGACAAAAGTTTCTTCTGGCGGGAGTCGAACCCCAGACCATTTAAGTGTAAGGTCATCATCACATCATCTATTGTGCTACTACACCAAGCGTTGATCAGTGATGTTGAATTAACAATGTTGAACGTTTTTGCCCATGAAATTCTGCCAGTGGACACTGTGTGAAGCTGGTAGGCTTTATTTGTGAAGAATTGAAAGATGTATTCAAGGAAAATAAACAGGGTTTTGACGGTAAAAGCCATGCTTAAACTCATTTCATTGATAAACATATGGCCGACAAAGTGATATTAAATGCATCGCAAAACTGTTGCAAAGTCTATAGGGTACTAAAGTGATGATGTCATGAAAATGAAATTTCTGAAATTATGGGATTTGTCGGGATATTCTGAAAGAACAATGTCCAAGAGGCTTACTTACCAAAAATGAGCATTTTGGGGCAAATTGTCTCCGAGATGTTAGCCGGTTAAACTCAGAAAACTCCATACAAACCCTTCTAATTTTTTGGGGGTCAACCCAAAAAAATTTAGAAGGGTTTGTATGGAGTTTTCTGAGTGCCCCGAAATGCTCATTTTGGGCAAGTAGGCCTCTCGGACATTGTTCATTCAGAATATCCTGACAAATCCCATGATTTTAGAAATTTCATTTTTATGACGTCACACTTCAGTACTCTATTGCTGATGCTGTTGTACAGCTTGCAATTCTCTGCATTTACGTACATGAGTAGAATCAATTATGATTCAGCAACAGTAGACATTTCGGTTTTCATTCAACAAAGAAAGATTTCACTTCAGAATGATAATTCCCTAAAAACCATGAGATTGGGAGTCTTGTTGTGAGAAGAAATAAAAAAAATTGTGCCACTCACGGTAGAATCATGAGCTTGGAGTTGAGGAGCAATTGCTGATCTCTTCATCATGTTTATCGCCTGGACGAGTAAAAAAGCTTCAAGACTTCATGAAATTCTGTCTTCAAGTTAGCCATAACGCTAATTTAAAACATTCGAAGTCCACATGAAGACAACTTACTATCCTATGAAAGTTACAAAAGCATAACATCGAAAGCTCTGGGCACAATACACGCTCAGCACTTCTTTATTGTGGGGACGTTCAAGAACGATTGATTAACGACAATTGTTGTTTTGATATCGGGAATTCTCGTGTGAGCTGACTAATTAAGAAAGTGTCTACACCCGAGTGACAAATTTGCATATCGCAGTGCCCTCTATAACTCGTTTCTTACGCTATGCCTTTTCCACGAGTTAAAAAAAACTGTTTGATTTTATAGTATTGTTTAAAAATTTTAATAATGATAAATCAATGTAGAGATTTACTTAAGTAATTAAATACAGTGAAACCTCTATTAAGCAGACACCTTCAGGACCTTCCCAAGTGTCCACTTGATCTAGGTTGTCCGCTTAATAGAGGTTTGTAAAAATTGCGCAATGTTTGTTAACAATTTATATTCAACAATTACTCGGTGCTGTGATAAAGTTCCATTTTGTTAAGGAAGCTATCCAGAGTCCAAGTTCATTACCTTTCTTTACCAACTTTAATTTGTTTGTAAATGCAAAAACATTAAATGACCACATTCCGTATTTCAAGGATGTAATCCAATACTACTATTGTAAAATCAGTCCGGTGTCTGCTTAATAGAGGTTTTTAACAATAGAAATTAGTCAAATGTGATTTATTTTAGTGTCCGCGTCTGCTTAACAGAGGTGTCCGCTCAATAGGGGTTCATTATAAAGGGAAACGTAAGAAGCTAATTTTGGGACCCAGCTTAGTGTCCGCTTAATAGACAGGGCTTCTGATAGGTCGTGGAAAAAGAGTCAAATTTTGCGGGATTTTTAGAGAGAAAATCGCGGAAAAATCGGCCGATTTCGCGGGAATTTTCGGGGCAAACTTGGCCGGAAAGCAATCGGTAAAAAAACAGCGGTTTTTGTGGTTATTTTCAAGGCAAATTTCACCAGAAATCGATTGCTTTTGCGCTGATCAGACAGCGTTTTTAATGTTTTTCTAATAGAGGTCATCATTTGCTCTTTCAACAACAATACGCTTCAGAAATGAAGCAAAGGGTTTAACATCATGGCTAGTGCCCAGTTTTTGGCAACATAATCTACACCTGGTTGTTTCAGAACGTTGTTTGCACATTTCATTGACGAAGTTTTGACATAAATTTGCGAGTTTACGGCAACAAAATACCCTTAGTGGCTGAGGCAAGTTTCAAAATTGCTTTACAGACAGGTATTTGATAAGATTTCTACCAAATTTCGCGGTATTTTTTATTTTTGTGAATTTTGCGGGATTTCATGGATTTACCTGAATTTTGCAGCTCCGCGACCGCGCAAAATATCAGAAGCCCTGAATAGAGGGTGTTCGCTGAATTGGGGGTCTGCTTAATAGAGGTTTCACTGTACTGAGGTCTTGCAAACATGGACACTGAACTTAATCCACTTTCAAGTACGTTGGTTGAACTCTCTAGGTTTCAATGTTCTGAGCGGTGCTTTATGTCAGTCTATTCTAAAACTATTGTTAAATCTGATAAAACTGATAGAATCGATAAACTTAGAACTTCAAGGCATGTAAGTATCAATATATTTCTTTTGATTGATCAATAACATTGATGCCAATTGATCGATAGTTATCGATTTACTGATTGGTTTTCCGATATTAGCTTTTATCAATTGAACATGCAGGGTCTGTTTAATTAAACGTGAAAAAATTATTATGTTCAATTCCTATGACAGGAATGACCTCATTCTCTTCCAAGAACAGTTATACATAATGGCTAAAGTATTTTTCAAATTGAAACAAACAGTGAGCGAAGCTCGTGTCAACTCACAAGTATTGGTGCTTACGAAGACTTCAGCAATAATAATAATAATAATAATAATAATAATAATAATAGTAATAATAAGGTGAAAAATAGCATTTAAATATAATCTAATGCACAATCTTGGCTTAGTTGTTACTGTAATTACCAAAACATTTAGTAAAATGATAGTCAATGGTTCTCCTACTTGGTTATTTACACTGGTTATGTTTTACTGCAACATAAACACTGTTTATTTTTTTTTGTTGTAGTACTATTTATTTAGCTTTAAAAAATGGTTTCAATCTAGTTTGATTCTCAATTTGAATTCTGGCCCGGGAGCAAGCTAAGCCCTTCCATTCTTCAAACCACCCTAATTATTTATCTTGAATAATTAGGGCTGGAAGTCAAAGGAAATTGATGACATTATTCATAATCTTGGGTAATTGGATGTAGGAGGCAAAGGAAACTGAGAATCAAACTAGGCTGAAACCACCTGACTTCAAATTTCATTTTAAACTACAACATGTATTTAATTTTTTGCAGATGGAGTTGATGAAAAAGTTCAGAATGGAAAAGATCTGTTTAAACATTTGATTCAAGTTGGAACTCTTGGATCAAACAATCTGAACCATCTGGCAGATATGCTCCAGGAAATTCATCGCAGAGATTTAGCAGAGAAAGTCAGAAAATTTCAAGCAGATGGTAAATTACCAATATTTAAATACATGAAAAAACATCTATTTAATAGATTTTGAACATTGACCCATTTGTCCCCGGAGATTTTCTCAACTCTGTTTTACATACATACATACATACATACCTACATACGTCATTCATACATACTTTATTTTTACCTTGCCAAAGGGGCTTTTCAGGAACAATGATTATGTTACATTATTTATAATAACTAATTACAACACTTAATCTAATACTAATTACAAGGTTAGCTAATTACTAATTACAATGTTTTAAATTTAACTAAGAAGTACAGCAAGTATTTATTTGGTCAGTATCTGGCTTAAAGAGCAAAAAACAACAAAAATGTTGTTTACAAGTTTACGAACACTACATTGGCTTTTGTTGCTGATGCCAAAGTTTAACATTCCAAGTTTAGGCATGCACAGAGGGCAAAATAACTATTGAAGGTAGCTTTGAAGAAAAAGAGGACACTGCCCATTTGCACCTACCCTATGATCTTGTTGATTTGATGACTTTGTTTTATTCTGTTAGGTCTTTGATATATGGAAATTATTATTTTTTGTTTCTTTATGAATTTAGGGGGTGTAACTAGTGCAAGTGGCATCACGCAACCCCCTGTAATGAACAGACCAGTACAATCACAGCTTCCCAGATCCAGATCAGTAACGGGAAAGCAGCCAGTTACGCATGAGTCTGGAGCACCAAATATTCCTTTGCTATCTCCAGCTGCATTTACCAAACCTCGACCTGAAAATTCTGAGCCACGCTTCCCTGTCCAAGCAATGCCAAATCAAGCAGATCTAGTTGAGCAATTGCAGGGGTTTGGAGTCGACGAGGTGGAGGCAATGCCTTCCTATCCCATGACACAGCGTCCACGTGGAATTGCTCTGATCATAAGCAATGAGCACTTTGTGGAGAATCCATACTTGCGGGACAGGCAAGGAAATGAGCAAGATGTTCAGCACCTTCAAGAGCTCTGGCAGTTTTTAAATTTTGACGTGATTTTACAACGGGATCTTGAGTCACAAGAGGTGTACAATGTTCTGAGAGAAATTTCAGCCAAAGATCACAGTCAATATGACTGTTTTGTTTGTTGCCTTCTCAGTCATGGTGAAAATGGTGGAATTTTTGGTACAGACTGTGAGCTTGTCGAAATTCAAGATATAACGGCCCTTTTTAAGGGAGTCGCATGCCCTTCCCTTGCCAGTAAACCCAAGCTGTTCTTTATCCAAGCTTGCAGAGGCAGGAATTTTGATAAAGGGGCACAGTTACAGGCTGATGCAGCAGAAATAAGCTCTGAGGAAGCAATGCGGCATAATGCTGAACCCAATGAAAGTCACTTCCTCCTTGGCTATGCCACACCTCCAGGTATTTTGTTTAGAATTTTATTACTCTGACAAGAACTAAAAGAATCATTGAATGCCAAATAAGTTTTCAAAATGCTTGTTTTGTGTGTGTGTGTGTGTGTGTGTGTGTGACCAATCATATTTGAGAAACAAAAAAAACTGAAAAGAATTTTTCTGCAAATAGATTGCACAGTGTACACTGGTCTAAACAACTGCACTAAAAAGGTATAATGCACCTCATTCCAAATTGGTGACAAAACTACTCTCTTACTTTACTGCAAGGATCAAATCCACTTTTATAATACAGTCAAACCTGTATGAAGCAGTCTCTTTTTTGGAATGGCTTACTGACCGCTTAATCGAGGTTGACTGTGAAAGGTTTGAACCCAGGAGTCATTTCAAAAGTAGGTTGAGTTTGATCGCCCGGGTGAACATAGTCCTGAATAGGACTGTTGTTGTCGACAGTGACTGACATTTCGACAACCTGTGTGGTAGTCATCTTCAGAGTCAAAGTGGGTTGTATCACGTCAGTTGATCAATGGTATTATACTCTGGTTGTTGATCTGATTGGTTGACTATTTAAAGAGCAAAATATCTGTCCCACGACAAATTGACCCCTACCTGTTTCTACCTCTTCTTGGGCGAAAAGAAAAAGGTTAAAGACCACTTGACACACAGGCGGCCCAAACTCATTACATGAACGCGGACGTGACTCTTGCTTGCGAGCGGTGTTGTGTTACAAACGGTTATTTATAAAGGCTTGTATGGGTTGGGACACCAAAATAGCGCTAACTCGCCGAAAACGCTTCAAAACGGCTTGAGACGCGGGCAAACAACAAAGAATACAACAAGGCAATAAGGTAAGTCAATTTTATTTAAAAACATAACATTTTTTATCTCTTTTAAGAAAAACCGATCGATCCCATAGAAGCCTTTGTAAATAACCGTTTGTAACACAACACCGCTCGCAAGCAAGAGTCACGTCCGCGTTCATGTAATGAGTTTGGGCGGCCTGTGCTTGACATCATACGCAGTGTGACCTGTTGCACTAGCATGGTACGTTCTCTCAAAGTGACTGTTTAATAGAGATGAAGACAATAAAAAATAAGTCGTTGGGACCTCGGAAAAGGTGACTGTGACTACCAAATAAAGGTGACTGCTTAATACAGGTCAGTTTTACAGTAATTAAGGGAAATGATTTCCAGGACTTTGGTAAGTGACCACTTAAAAGAGGGTGACTGCTTCATAGAGGTCTGACTGCACTACTTTCTTTTTATATTAATTTATGATGGACCCTAGCCTGCAAATACAGTTGTTTCTCCTTTCTCCTCACTGCTCGCGACATTCCGCGGTAGAGAGGTCTGCTAATTCAGCCCCAAAAACTCCATACTGATAACGTAGATTTCTCAGGAATCTGGTCAAAGAGTGCTGATTAGTCGACAGTAATTGTATTCTTTTAGCTATTGTTTATGAAGGACAAGCAAAAGACAAAAGGTCAAATGTAAATGCCATGAACTACTGAAAAACAGTCATAACTGAAAAAGTCACTTGAAGTGATCACTGCATTCAGGGCCAATTATCATGAAGACAAAACAATAAAATTGGCCATTTTGGAATAAGGTGTATATACTGCCATACTATGAATAGTGTTGCAGCCATAAACATCATTACCTGTATACACTTTTACAGTCATGGAGAGAAACACTGGAAAGTTGATTTTTATGTCTCATCTCAGGTTATGTCAGCTGGCGAAGCCAAGTTCATGGCTCCTGGTATATTTCTAAGCTATGTGAAGTTTTCAGAAAGTTCTGCGAGAGATATGACGTGACATCCATGATGGTAAAAGTTAATGATGAGGTGTCTGAGGCCTATACAAGAGCTGGATATAAGCAGTGCCCAGCCCCAGTTGTCACACTAAGACGACGCATCTACTTTAATAATAACTGAAGGACATACTCAGTGGGTAAAAGTGCTGTTCCTATAAACTAGCCAGAATTTCTTAGAAGTTAGAACTCAAGCTGTGAGCATGAGCGTCACTTGTACTGTGAAACGTAGAAAACTGTGAACACTTTATTACTATTTGTGAGATGTTATGGTGTTGACAGGTAAATGTCAATTATTAGCTTGTGTGAAGATGTCTCCATTTCCTTTGTTTCACAAGGAAAAGGAACATCTGCGCAATGCTGTCTCTTTTCCATATGCAGCAAAGACAACAGGGAATTCTGTGCAGAGGCTAGCCAATTGTAGGCATGAGAAAACTAAGCCTATGTTCACATTGTACCGAATAACTTTTACATTGGCACGAAAACCATACCGGATAGGTCTTCCATTCATACATAAGAATTATTTAATTTGGCCTGATTTCTGTAACAGAGTGAAGCTGTGTCTTGCCAATTTCTTAGGGTCTGTTAACATAGAGGTGGGGGACCCCAGGTAGGTCAGGTAACCTTCCTGTCCATATGATCTCTCATAGTAATTTGATCACTTTTACATGATAAGTGGGGTGACCTGCTGCAGGTTACCTCACATACCTGGGGTCTCCCACCTCCATGTAAGCAGGCCCTAAAGCAGAGAGTCACTTATTGAAAAGGTGTTCATACTTTACCAGAGAGCTTTTTGGGTCGGCAGCAAAAAGCTGTCTGGTATGGTGTGAATACAGCCTAAACTCATACAGATGTATTGTGGCTTGCTTGTGTGTCCTGATCTTTGTTATGATCGCTAACACATCACAATAAACTTTGCTGAAAAATTTATATTCAATTGAAGGACTAGAATTTAAGTAGAAAATAGGCAGAAAGTTAGAATACAGAGTAACTGAATTAAAGGACAATTGTCATTAATAGGAATTTTTGTAAACATGATTTTCTTTGGAGTCAACAGGGGTAAGAGTTATTGCAACATTTGTAGCCTGTGAGAAAGATCTCTGGAGGGGCTGTTAGCATGGGTAGCAGGTCCTTGGAAGTAATGGGTGCAAGAAAAAACAGGCACACGAGGGAGACACCTCTCCTCTTTTGTGTCTTCTTCGCGCGCCTTGTTCTCTCTTGTGCCCATTACTTCCAAGCGCCTGCTACGCATGGTAGGGGGCTCTGAGGTAGGGGAAGGAAAAAGGGAAGAGCTTGCATTCGATTGATTGAGCTGTCAGTTTTTGCCCAGTTAGCATGGAGTGGAAAAGAATCCAATGGAAACAAACACTGAATAGCATTTGAAAGAAAGCTATCCCGTGAGCAAGTGATGGCCAACTGAGACACTCCAAAGAAAATTTGTCGTGGGAGAAAACTTTGTAGTCTTTTTTAGGCCTAGGCCAAACGTCAAACTTTCATGAGACAAATGAAACTCAAATTTGGTTCGACCTAAATTAAGTTAAGATACATAATCTTAACCGAAACGACTTGCATTCATTGTTTTCTGATATATTTGATCGCGTTGTATTTGATAAATGTTGCCTCACAGTTAAGTAAAGGCGTTTTCTGACAGATTTGATACAGTTGTATTTTATAAATGTTGCCTCACAGTTATAGGGACCTCTTTAGATATCTAATTTAAAGGGGCAATATTTGGCATTCAATTTGAATATTTGCCACATTCTGGACGTTGGGAGCCCTCTGGCAATTTTTCACCATTTGTGCCACTCTCCAAAGGGCGTTGCGATTTCTCGCCATTTTTGCCAAATTTTGCCAGTTTCGCTTAAATCACCACCCTCCAAGGGGCCACTTCTGGCATCCAATTTGAGTCGTCGGCCCTCTGACGATTTTTCTCCATTGCATGCATTTCTGGACATAAGTGTCTTCATGACAGTGCTACTGTTCTTCATGAAACAACAGGAAATACACCGTGTCAACAAACTTTCAGATGTCACATTCTCTTTTATGCATGACACCTGTCAAAACGTTGACCAATCTTAGGGTAGATTGGTCCTAGACCAAGTTAAATATATTTTTGAAAGTTTTTTGTCGTTACCCAAACAAAAGAAACTTCAATGCTTTTGAATGAACTGGTTATCTATTCTCCTAGACAAACGCAAAGCTGCATGTTTTGAACTCCCCCGTCCCCTCCCTTGCAGAAGCACTTTTGTCGTTCACTGGTGTCCCTCCCTGTCAGTCTGTATGGGCAGGCGTACGCTGACGTCATAACCTAATGTTCTCGCATCGCCGGTTCTAGGTTACTGTGTTCCATAGGACTGAACCCCTATACGAGGCTGAGTCTTTTATGTAGCAAGTGTTGAAACGCGGAACAATTAGAGAAACGTGTGCCTGATGGTAGAATAATGTGTGGCCCGCACCCAATCGTGATTCACTCAGAATGAATAGTAGAACCCATTTGAAAACCTTTGTATCAGTATAGAGATAACGGTCCTTTACGTTTATGGCCCTTTTTATTCCCTATTATTCTTCGAAAAGAAATATCATAAACATCTACAGACGGAGATAAATATTCAGGATTGCATGGCGTGACTCTGTCATGTCGCAGTACACCTTGATTGTACTTTCGATAAATATACTGTTATAAAGTGGTAATAAATATATCAGACGTCCGCAGCTTTTGTATGGGAGCTGACAATTCACTGCTCAGAGTTAAGAAAGTGCTTCATGGAATCGTCAAACTCTTCCATAAATGGAGTGAACGGAAGTGGGGCCTTGTTTCCAGTATACTTGCTTGTAAAACTTTGGTTTCTGTAGGTGGTAATGTGGTCCTGTTTGTAATTGTTCCAGGCATGAAGGATCTCTGATACATCTATATCGTGGCCGTAGTTTGACTCATTAGCAATTTCCGCAACATAAGCTGTCTGGTAGTCGATAGTGTCGTCTACACTTTTGATGTCGCCCATCCTGTTGATAAAAATCACATAAAAATGAAAAACAATGCAGAAAACAAAATAACCCATAATAACCGTCCCGAAATTTGCAGGGTTATTATACATTTCTGGGAATCTGACCACCTACCCCTCCACTAAACCAACATTTTGCCCTAAGTGAGAAGTAAGTGTCAATATTGGCTTAGGGGAGTGGTAAGTGGGCATAGGCTCGACTGGGCCTACTTGCGAATAAGAGTAGCGCAGTGGTTAGAGCACTCGCCTTCCACCAATGTGGCCTAAGTTCAAATCCTGGTGTCGACACCATGTGGGCTAAGTTTGTTGTTGGTTCTCTCCCTTGCTCTAAGAGGATTATCTCCGGGTATCCGGGGGATTATCTGCGGGTATCCGGTTCTCCCCTCTCCTTATAACCCCAACACTTCCAAATTCTAATTCGATCTGGAACGCACGGACACGTTTCAACAAGTTCTTATGAACTCATAAGTACGCCGTGGGTAAAGAAATTACAATACTGTAAGGTAACACTTCGTCATAATGCCAGTGAAAATGAATGAAAAAGTAAATAATGAAGGTAAATAAATGAAAAGAATTATTTTGTTTACCTTCGGTAGCGTTTATAGCACTAAGGCTGGCGAGGACTGAGCAAATGACTGAACCAAATAATAAAAATCAAACAATACCGGATCAAAAAAATCCAGCTGGCTGGAGCCAAACTAGATGGCTATTTGTCGAGGATTTGAACTCGGGACTACCGTGAACAAATCCAGCTAGAATTTAGGGCGGGGCTTGAAGTCGTTGCCTCTCGATTGCAAGCCCAAGGCTCTTATTACCCGGCCGCGCTGCCCCTTAAATGAAGAGTCAATGGCTGCGCTTTTTAGATTGTATCATAATAAACTAATGACGCCATCAGATGTTTAAATGCGCAAAGCGCAAGCGAGAGAAATGTATCGAACAGAATCGAGCTCATCGACCATATTTAGGCCTTGAGCGCGTTCAAGGGGAAACCTCAGTATCATCCATACTAGCATGAAAAGCAAGTTATCTCAAATGGCTGAGAGTCTCACACTTCCAAGATTAGCAATTTGATGAGGCAAGGCTGCACCGGTTCTGGCTTAAAACGTTCTAATCTTAGCCTCCCACGCAGACTTTCCTAGGGGTTCGTCACCGTTCTTGTCAAGCATGAAATCCAAGCTATCCAAGAAACCAAGTAGAATTGGTAAGAGGTTCATGGATCCATATTTGGCCTTCGCTATCTCACGGTAGAATCCAAGACACGAATTGACTACGAAGCTCTCATTGAATACGATTTTCCCTTGAAAACACACCAACCCGAAGACATACAGACGTAATAAATCAGCGCCTACGGTACAGTCGAACCTTTAACAACGGCAACATTTTTGCCCCGACTGCCCGCCCCCCAGTAGCCTGTGTACAGACTTCCCCCCTCCCTCAGGAAAAATCGGGAGAGGAGACAACCTACACTCCGGGACCTAGGGGATATATTTGCTGTTTATTCACCATCTACAGCGGCCACTTGACTTTGCTCCTAAGGTGCCGTTCACGGTATGAGGGTTGGCTGAACCTGGCAAGGCAGGCACTTGGAAGACTCATGTACATCAAGGTACTCAACTTTACCACAACGTGTTCCACCATCTGAAGGTATGTAGTACCGTTGTCTTCACTTACCTCCTGGACGGTTGTGAGACTCGGAAGGTTAACCGCAGTCACATCAAGCAGCTGGGCAGACCTGCGTGCCCAGCGATTCGTGAGAGGCATCTGATGGCAGGACAATTTCCCCAACTTTAAATCCCAATACCAACAAAATAATAATTGAGGCAATGCTGATGACGTCCTACCTGATAGACTGACCTTTCATTTCACGAGTGTCAAACGCACGAGAAGATGGTAAAAGGAAGCAAGGCCGTCCTTGCGTGCGCTACAAGCAGAATCTTAAAGGAAGGCCCGGAAGGGGCGAGGCAATCCCCCAGAAAGTCAGAAACCAGCGCAAGACCTTCCCATGACGTACCATTACGCTGAAGGCCAGAAGTGCAATGGAGAAGGAAAGGCGGCTGCATCACTTAGTAACCTGTGGCGTTATCCTCCTCTCGGGTCCTGCGTCAGCCACCCTGGTACTTACATCTTGGTTTCACTTTGAGTGTTGCAAATGTGCGCAGCTCTACTCAAGATTTAAACATCACTTCCTATCTAAATGAGTGTACTCCCTACTTATAAGAGTATACTGGTCATTTTGTCAAATAGCCTATTTTTATTGCTATAAATACCGAGTGAAATTGGTCTACAATCTTGGACAAAACGCTTGATAAAAACTGCATCGTAGAAGTAAGAGTTTTTCCTTCCCCTCACCCCCTAGAAGCAGTGTTGTTGTGTCTTCAAAAGAAACTTAGACGTTTGTAGGAAGCAACTTTGAACCGGGAGAGGGAATTTCTTTAGGCAAAGTGACTGAGTTGGAAATAGTTTTGTTGCGTTAGGTAGTGCGTATTAACAAAAAAACGTTCTCAAGTAGTTTGGTCCGGGATTGTAGATCTCCCGCCAGATTAAAGACTGTCGGTAGTGAGTCACCTAAATCGAATAATTACCTGGTAATCCACTTCCTGCTATCACTTTCCATTTCTTGATTATCGGGAAGTTTTAGTTCCCCCATGATATAATTCACCGCCCACTTTGCTTGAACATCAAACATGGTGAAACTGTATATTTGATTCAGTATCCCTATGTACAGAACCTTGTTATTTCCACCCCGGGTCCAGAGAATCGACTTGTAAAGTCCCTCAGGGTACCAAACATTGCGGGATTTCAGGCGCAGACGGTCTTCCAAAAAAGGAAAGAAGTAATGGTAGCCTGTGCAGAGTATGATGTCATCAACCTCTGCCGTGCTACCATCCTTAAAATGGACTGTGCTTCCTTCCAGCTTGGTGAGCAGTGGCTTTTCTGTTATCTGTGGGGGCCATTTGAATCCCATCGGTAGTGTTCGCCAACAGCAGATGATATTTTCAGCGCCGTACTTAAGACACTGGAGAGCGATGTCTTCTGCTGAGTAACTGGAACCAATGACAAGAACTCTTTTGCCTTTGAAGTGAGAGGCATTTCTGAAGCTGTGTGAGTGAATAACTCGACCCTGGAACCTCTCAATTCCAGTGAAGAAAGGGATGTTGGGAGTGGAGTAATGCCCAGTTGCTACAATGACGTAGTCAAATCTCTCAGCTGGAAGGAGCTTGTCTTCTGAAAGGTTTTTGACGACTACAGAGAAGTCGTCGGTAGAATCGTTGTAGGTAACATGACGAACAACATGGCTGAAGTGAATCCAAGGGCGAAGATTGCCGTTAGACCACCGACCTGGGAAAGAAAACGTTTGCTAAAATTTTAAGTAAAATAATGAATAAACATTCAATCTCAGCGATGCGGACGCAAACGTCCTGTAATAAACACACCATAACTCTGAGCCACTGCCATTTCAGTTGTACGTCCGAATAGTTTTCCTTTTGTGCAGATAAATTAGAAAGAGATTAGAGCACATTAGAACAGCTAAGATAAGTGGGATAATGACTACTGGAAGAGGTTAAGGTTAGGTCAGATTCTCACTTCCACAACAGCTCCACAACAGCTGCATCAGTATTACTGCCCCATGCATATACTAGAACGACCTAAAGGCACGGTAAAACGGCCAACAAAAAAAGTGCAACTTGTTTTACGAGTTGATTTGCGATTTTACGCGTTTAACCACCCCGCAAAAAAATCCTTGCAATTATTTGTCACTAGGCAGTTCCGAACGTGAGTAAAAAGCGCAACATCGCTATTCAACTCGTTTTGCAGAAATGTTGCAAAACAAGCTGGACCTTTTTTGTTGCCCGTTTTAAGTCACTGGTACCCACTTTTTTTACGCAAATAGGTAAAGAAGACGAAAGGTCAATTATACTTCCTTGTTATGTTGACCTTGGGTTTCCTAATCTCTCCCCCCCCCCCCCCCCCCACCCCCTAGAATCTGATTGTGTAAAGGAGGTCATTTTGTTGACTAGGTTTTCAGATACCGAGGTGACTAAGCGTTTTTACCTTTGGACCGAAAGAGAGAGGTCATTAGCAATACCGAGGTCTACCATACTGCATCCTAGCACTGGCTAAGTTTCACCCGCCCAAATAGGATTAATTTTCAAGCACATTCTTACCTGTCAGGTAATCGTAAAAAACCTCCCTTGGTGGATACGATGGAATGGGTTTCCCAAAATGATCCTCAAAGGTATAGTCTGGAAATTCATAACATTCCTTAGGAGCATTTGTCCACAGACCCTGGTACATGCTTCCGTGCACAGGTTCTCCGTATTCATCGGTATCTGACAAAAAATTAAAGTCAATCGATAATTTCCTTAAGGACGAAGACTTAGACAGGTATTTGACGTAGGCACAGAATTACAAATTTCCATGATAAATGCCTTCTTGCTTCTGGTATAAGGCTGTGTTATAGACGTCCACTCATTTATAAGAAAGTCATCGGTTTGTCCCCCGTTTGAGGGGAACGGATACCATTCAGTTACTTAAGAAACATCTTTTCATAATTTTCATATACCTTAGTGGTACTTAATTTTGCGAGTCATTAATTTAAAAAAAAATCGGAAAAATAAAGACCCGCGAAGAAAAGTCCTCGCGAAATTCAATGCCCCTTTTCATATGTTCCTAGTATTCAAATAGCCAAGATCCCCTGCGAAATACTGTCTTGTCTCGCCAAAATTTCGAAATTAAGTACCAACATGGTATTAACCCGGGGTCAATTTAATAAAACTTTTACAAGTGTAATTTACAAGTGTAGCTATTGTTTCGGGGTCCGAAAACAATAGCTACACTTGAAAATTACACTTGTAAGAGTTTTATTAGATTGACCCCAAGCTTAAAATTCGGCATCGCATTTATATCATGAGCGTAAATTAAATTGGTCAGACCAGCGTAATCGTCTGTCCATCACAAAGAACCGCAGCCTAGTCCCTAGGCGTTCTCTCTTGCCCCGTTGTCCGCGCGAAGTCTGGGAAAGAGCGGGCGAGACTTCTAGCTCGGCGAGTATCTCTCGGTGACGTCACAGCTCACGGTAGAGTCCAGGATTGACCGAGCCGAAAACACCTAGGGACTAGGCTGAAAGAACCGGTAAATGTTGACAATTTGACGGACAGGGTTTGAATATACTTACTGATGAAAACTTCCGTCCTCACAGTAATTGAACTCGCTTTTCCTGAGAGCTCAGGTAAGATCAAATGGTTTTTAAACCGTTTGATCTTAAAACTTTAAAAAGTTTTCGAAGGTGGGTGGCATAATTGAACCTTGAATTTTACCGGTCCTTTTGCAAAAAAGCTTGAGAATCTTTTATTTTCAAAAAACGATGTGATTGGATAATTTTTCTCCAAGTGCCCCGGTTCGAGTAGTCGCACTGTAACTTTGCGGTAATGATTTATTAGTTCTTGCTCATTAATTTTCCCCGAGAAATGTTTTGACTTCCATAAAGTAGTTCTATAAAGTCCTTGAACAGAAACGTTAGAGTTTTGTTGTTAATTGTTGCCTGAATATACTTTATTGTTTTACGTCATCTTCATTATTTCATTTCATTCACGGGTTAAGATGAACTCGACAAATTGGCCATCCTCGGAGACCCAGGGGCAGTTAGTCGGGTCGATAAAATGTTCGTTATCGACCCGATTAATTAACTGCTCCTGGGTCTCCGAGGATGCAAACTGGCCTGCTCCCAATGTATGGGTCTTCATAGCTAAATTGGTAGAGCACTGCAGCGCTAACGCAGGGGCCATGGGTTCGAATCCCTTTGACAACCCGAAATTGTTTTCGGGTTTATTTGCAATTACCCGAACTGCGACCATCCCAGTTCACTTTTTTAATTTGCCGCGTTTTCATCACAGGAACCTAACCACTGCAACCTGTTCGAATGCACCAATTTCCTTCTAAACCGGCATGAAATTGATGTCACGAAAACCGAGAAACCTTCTTGCACATGAACACTAGAGTCTTTTCAAATAAAACGGTGGGATGCGATGGATACCGAGCCAACTCCTGGTCGTACTAACCAGGGTCTTTTGAAGTTAGCTAATGCATGTGAGGCGAGGGTCCGTTTATTATAAGCGGTCTTTGCCTAAATATCTAAATAACACCCGTCAAGGAAAAAGGACAAAGGTAAAACAAACAGTTCATCAGTAAAATTGACAAGAAAGTGAATGGGTGCGCTATAACTTAATATCGAAAAAAGGAACTGGGAACAGAAACAACTTCAAATAATAGATAAGTGAAAATGTGGAACTATGTCTGTCCTAAGGTTTGCGATAACAAATGAGATGCGGAGAAGATATTGCGCCTTAATCTGTACTGCTTGTTACTCGATTCCAACAAGCTAAGCCATTCAGTCTTGACTAGTCTTTCATTGTGATGTCATTTTAAGAGACGGCGTTTTCAGAAAGTGTTGAACGAACATTCTCTGGATACTGGAGGCTTTTTACTCGCGTGCGGCGGGACGGCTTTGGTATTGCCCGACAGAACGTCCGCCAAAGTCCGAAATTACGAGAGGCGTAGCCGGAAGAAAAAACCTTTCGCGCAGATTATTGGATAGAAGGACTTGACCGAATGAACAGAAACCGTGTATAAAGACTATGCGGTAGAATCGAAAGCAACAGGACTAAAACTTGAAACTTTAAGACTATAATGTATTTTTTCATATGAAAGAAAAGTCTCTACAGGCACCCTGGGCAAACGAAAGTTTTAGCCAACGTAAATCTCGACAAAACGCGATGGCAACCTTACCTGTACGCCATGAATATTTCCAGAGACCACCCCAATCAGACTGTTTTTCAAAGCACACTATCTCTGGAATTTCCTGTCCCTTCATTTCCAATTGCTTGAATTGATACAAAGCGGACATTCCACTGGGTCCTGCACCAATCACACAAACACGCTTTACCTTATTCATTTCCGGCTAAGAAAGTAAAAAAAGCCCAGTTATAATGAATGTACAAATTTCGTGACCTTGCTGTTTAAGTTTCGTACTCAAGCAGAATTTCTCTAATTTCTGTCTAAAACTGGACGAAAAAAATGCAAGAATACACAACAGAAATTGCTTGATAGATGTAATCTACTTTTTGAGGAACATCTGTTGGAAAAAACCCATCTGTTTAATTATTATTCATTCAAAATATTTCGCTCTTTCTGATTGGTTCCAATTCCCCAGCTAATTCTCTTTTACCACCAGGCGTTTACCATATTTGGAAAATGTGTGCAATAACCCATCGATTCAAAGGGGTCACATCTAGCAGCCTCTTTTTCAGGCAACAATCGCTTTAGTTGAGCAGAGATTTAGAACCCGGCATCCCGGAGTGAAAATAAAGAAATAGCCGAATAGCCGAATTTTAGACTGAAACTGAACGGTCGAAAAGCAATAATAAGCAAAAAAATATTGCTCGATAGATTTCATCTACTTTTTAAGGTGTATCTGCATGAAAAATGCTGTTTATATCCTGAAACAGTGTCGAGAAACAGGCAAATGTTAGAAGAAATTCTTATACGAGGCGCTGAGGTGGTTAACAACTAAGAAGTATTTTGAATGGATAGTAAAATAATTATTAGTGAATTAGACTTTAGTATGATGTGAGGAAGTATGCCCCTCTCAGACGCTATTCGGCCTTGGTGGAAAACATCCTAAAAGATCTGCATAGCAAAATTCAATCATTGTTAACAAATTACTCAGACACATCAACGTACCATATAAAGAGCGCACTTTCTGTAAAGTATTTTTAAATATATTGACGTACAACGATCGAGGCCTTCCTTTAAAACAGCTGCAAATTGAAACTGCTTAGATAGAAGTATGCTTTAATTCAAAGACAAAAGCTTCCTTGTCGATTATAAACGCTGTTGTGATCCATTAACTCGGTTCAAAAGATATTTGTCCATCACAGATCATAGCTGTTTTGCATCATAACGGATTCGATTTAGTTTTGCGTAGTTTTCCCATTGAAATTTAAATTGGCTGTAATTTGCTTCCTTCCATTAACTCTTTTACTCTTACGGGACGATGTGATGTTGTTCTACCACTTGATTCTATGAACAAAACCAGTGGTTTTACCATTAAAATGAAATTTCTTTTACAGTGCTTTTTCCTGGGATCATTAGCACATTACAGTAAAATATTCTATACAACAAAGAATTTGAGAGTTTTCTATAATTTGTAAAAAAGCAGTAGGCTTTTTTCGTCTACAAATAAAAATCTATCTCTTAGACACATCTGGAAAACTTTTACCAAGACACGCGGACACACAAATCTTTAGTCAAAGCATAAAAAACAAGTCACATTCTGAGCTAACACCATAATAAATAAGATGTGAAAAGAACAAAGAACAAAACTAACTTTTTTTCTAACTTGACGGAAACCGAAATTCGTGATTTAATCAAGTTGGCCAAAAGATCATGGAGCAATAAAAAAAATCAGAAAATGTTGTAAGATTGGAACTTTCTTATACATAACCACAGTGCAGTGATTTAAGCAGGAACTATGAGAAAAGAATGTAATGTGGAATTTGTGCTAAAAATCGCTTTCTTTTGAATGCCTTGAGAATTCGAACCGCATCGCACCGTTAAACTTATATCCAGTCCTACTGTGCTACCGGATTCACATGTTGCTGGCATATAACTTGGATTAGTTAAATCAATTCCTACTTTAGAAATCACGAAAACGTTAGGTCGAGATTACTTTCTATGACTGGTACACTTCAGCCTACCTATTTCAGTCAATATCACGCACAGTCTTTTAAAGCCCTCCTGTTGCAGAAAAGTTGGCAATTACTAACCTTTATTCCAAAAACGGTTGCCTTTGTGTTGTAGAATGAACTCTTCAGGTTTGGTCTTTAGTTACCGAAGTTCTTAGCATCCAAATTGTAAAAACCCCGCCAATAAACCCGAGCGTACGCAACCAGACTCCTAGTGCTTTGATGGGTGAATAAGCCAGGATGCTCGTTAAGTTTGTGTTATCATCTCACAAGAACGTCACACCAGTTACCAAGGTTATTCTGAATCCACCAATGCGGTGCGAACGCATGACTCATGCCCAGGCTTCATCTCCTGGGGTGTTTCAGTCGTCATAACAAATTTAGAGAGGGTTTTTAACTGTCGTCTCCGGGAGTATCCTGTAAATACATCTGTGTTCGCAGGCTACTCAGGGCGTAGGTTCTTGCTTAGTTTCTTGGGAGGGATACACGTACCCGTTGGACGCACTTTGCTTTGCCTATTACGCTGTATACGCTGAGAAGAGCCTTACTTACCATGGGACGAGGTATTGCATGTAATAATAATAATAATAATAATAATAATAATAATAATAATAATGATAATAATAATAATAATAATAATAATAATGATAATAATAATAATAATAATAATAATAATAATAATAATAATGATTTGGAGGTAGCACATCCACAAAGTGGTTCTTCGTCTATCCGATTCCTGATCGAATTGGAATTTGGAAGTGCTGGTTTTTGAGGAAAGGGGAAAACCGGACATACACTACCCAGAGAAAAACCTCTCGGAGCAAGGGAGAGAACCAACAACAAACTCAACCCACATATGGCGTCGACGCCAGGATTTGAACACGGGTCACATTGGTGGGAGGAGAGCGCTCTCACCACTGCGCCACCCTTGCTCCCCATGCTTGTGGTATGATCATGTGATCATGTGGTAACAGGTCTGGTGGTCCGGCCAAAAAGAACTTAGTTACGTATAATTTAATAGCTGCGTTAGGTCCTCTCAAACATCACTTTTTGTTTCAGGTTTTAAAATTACTTTCCGTACGTTTGTCTTTATACAGATATTTTATAACTTTTTCGAATTATTTTCAGATGATGTTTCAAGCAAAATATAGACATAATTGTAATAACATCCATAATTGTTGCTCGTTCGATGCAATCAAAACAATAACAACAAAAACAAAACAAATAAAACAGCGGATAAGACACATGCAGCACTACATAATCGATCGCCCAAAAAGCAATGGTTTGAAAACATACGCCAGTACTTCAAAATCTTCCACTGGCTCTTTCCTGAGCGAAGTAAAGTATAATGCCGATTAGCAAGTCTGGATTAATTTGAAGAACGGATTGCGGATTGTGCAACAAAACGCAAAATCTGAAAACAGATTTCGGATGGATTTCAATAAAGAAATCTTAATCCAGATTTGATGGGTTTTTTCTTCTTTACCGTTTCATAGTTTTTAAATCCGAGTTTGTCTGGCCCTTTTTTTCCACTAATTACGTGGGGGCGTGCGAAACTGCAGGTCTTGAGAAGAGCCCAGTTTGAGATCCTTTTTCGGATTTCCCAATAAAACGGAAAGAAAGGAAATCCAAGGATATTTTTCCTGGCATTCAAATCTAAATCCAGACCACCCAATCAAACACCTGGGGAATTGAAAGCGCATTAAAAATGCCTCATATCAGTTCCCAACGGGAGGCATAATATAATCCTGGTTCCAAATTCTGTATTAAGTATGGGAAGACACCTGAGGGGAAACGTATTCAATATTAAAACGGAATTCACCAGGAAACTGAGTAATTTTAATCTTGAGTGTACAAAAACCTTGTACCAGAATAATTTAAAGCATATTGCATTCTTTTTTACATTTTTCAAGGGCTAAAGATGTAATTAGTCATCTGTAGTAACACCAACGAAAATTTCTCATGGGAGTCGGAGGAAATGAATGTCAAATTTCACAAGAATTGTGAAAACACGGGTAGAATTCTGAAAATTTCATGTGTAAGGTGTAATTTTGTGAAATTTGATATTCATATGCATTTTCTGGGGCACTCATAAGAAATTTTCTTTGGTGTCATTACAGATTACTAAAATAATTACATCTGTAGCCCTAGAAAAATGTAAAAAAGAATGCAATATTCTTTAAATTATTCTGGTACAAGGTTTTTGTCAACTGAAAATTTAAAAAATTACTCAATTTCCTGGTGGATTCCGTCTTAATTCCTTAGTGAGAGGTGTAGATCAGTGGTTACCCAGTATAGTATTTATCGCTAGCTAATAAGGTTGAAGACTGCAAGTCTCATTGCAATACTCAGCAGCGAGCCAGTAGAATTCTCATCTTCAGTTTGACTTACAGTGCGACTTCTGTAACCGGGGCCGTTTGTCTACAATATACAGGTGGCTCCGGTTACTACAGTGGTCGCAACAGCCTGTAAAGAGTACGTGCAGTCTGCCTACTGGTGTCGTAGGAGTAAGCAAAGGTGTAGCCGCACTTACGGACAAAGCCACAGGTAAATAATCTCTACTAGTACACCAGTGGAAACGGCGTATGATCAAGGTGTCCAATAGACCTTATTCACCATATCCACCATTTTTGCACGCGTTTAAGGACTGATGGGATAAAAGCAATGTCACGTGGTTTCTCAGGGGGCAAAAAAGCTGAAGCAAGAAACCGCCGTCGAGTTTGTTTATTCTGAACAACAGAAAATGAAGACGATAATGGCAGCTTATGGGTGGAAGTGATTATTGTTTCTTCTTTGGATGCGGTAGCGACCTTACAGCAAACAATTATGACGTAAATCTTGTCAAAACAACAACTGTATACTGTGCCTAAGACAAATCAGAAATATGAAAGGGAATTCACAGCCCTTCATTTCACAAAACAAGCGTTAGTCTGAAACTGCCGCGAGGAAAGGCCACTTCCAAGTTCCAAAAACCCTCGCCCGTCTGTGTCAGAGTTATTTGCATGAGAATGAAAAATCATTTCTACATCAAAGGCTGAGCACTTAACTTCGTTTTCCAAAAACCGGGGGCGGATTCATCCATTGTTGCCCGTTCCAAACAAAATGTTTTTTTGTCGAAGGTTTTAACTTCCAACAGGTTTTATGGGGCCACAAGTACTGTCTGTTGAACTACAGGGTCTAACACGTCTAATGGCTTAGAGCAGCCTCATTCGGTATTATGAGAACGGAACAAAGGATTTGGGAATTTTTCAAAAAAAAAATGAATAAATAAATAATCGTGATTGCGGAATCGAGGACAATATTTTTTTGGTTTGAAGGGATTGAAAGCCCTGCAGACGACGTTAGGGATTGAAGAACCCTGTCGGGGAACCAGTTCATGAAAATGGCGCTCGGAAACACCGGTCAAACAATTGAGTATCTGAAAGCGACATAAAATTAAACCAGTTGAGGATCATTTACCGTGATTGAGGAGGCGCGGTAGTGCGATATGCTTTCGAATACAGCGGCCTTGCACGGTCGCTTCCCATCGCTGCGATCGAGGTTAAGGACTTGCTCAGCACGACGGAGGCGACAGCGCGACGTCACTTATGTTCGCGCCAGTTAAAAATTTATCGCGATTATGCCATTTCTTTTTAATAGGAGTAACAGAAGGATTCATAATAGGAACTTAGTAGAGGTAGATGAATTATTATTCTGCATGGAGCTGAATTCTTACTGACCGTAGCCAAGATAAGAAAAATAAAAATACAATCTTGACGTTCTTCATAAAACGGGAAATTATGACTCATTCAATAAAGTGTCGCCATAGAAGTCATAGAAATACGCCAAGAGTACGATGGACGTGAGGAGTTGTTGCTTTGCGGGTAATTTTCTCATGAAAAAGATTGCTTTCCCCTTGCCGTCACTGTATAAGCTCCCTGATCGCCCTGTAAACTGTCCTGTACATTCTGAATAGCGAAACGTCCAGAGTAAACAGCGAACCTTTTGAGGTTCAACAAATTCGAGGAGGTTGCTGAATTACAGGCTCAGTCTTACAATAAAAAAATACATAATGCAACACAAAAGAACATGACAGCAATTATTTTTATGATTGTTTAACTGACTTCTGTCATTTCATCTCACATCTCCCACAGCAATACTGGTTTCTGGTTTAAAAATCTCATTTCGTACAGTTATTGCCCAAAATAATTTACTGTTTTTAAAATTATTTATATGGCTGATAATAGGTATAAATTTATTTTTCCGATGTTCTTTGTCAAATCTTATAATTAAGAACCGCATGGTTGCTCTGTCTTAAACCATTAGCTCGACCATTTAAACTAAAGCCTACAAGTAGAATTCTGAAGTGCGAGTCAGTAATTTTTCAACTGTATTTACAATATTTAAGATTAATTTTTTTTGTATTCTCAGCCATTCCAAAACTGGAGTATTCCGGTCATGTCTGATTTTAGCTGAATAAATAATTATTATATCCACCTGACATCTGCCCTTTAAACAGGAAAACCTCACCACAATGTGGGCAACTTTTTAAATACGCACTTTGCAAACATAAATAATATACGGGTAGAACGCAAAAAGAACAATTCGCATTACCACTAATTCTTGGGACTAAATTCGCAATATCAAAGTGCCAAGTTTGAAGATTTGTCGTCCGTTTTAAAGATTTCTTCCGATAGATAGTATTTTATTCATCTCAGTTTTGAATTATATTTGCAATATTAAGGCTTGAAAATTATCTTATTTCTAAGTTCCACCCTTAGCCTGCGAAAACATCCGTTTCTCCTCGCTCTTCGCCGCTAAGGACGTGACGAAGACGAAGAGCGAGGAGAAACGGATGTTTTCGCAGGCTATTCCACCCTCAGCGAACACGGTTTTAATAATATAGCTTTCTAAATACTGCCTTGTCGGTCACTATTGCTCCTAACCCACGCTTGAGTTTGTTTCTCTAAGGTATTAAAACAACTGTTCACACCTCGCATGTTAACGTTTAGATGGATTGCCTTTTCTACTGGTTTGTGCTCGGGTAGTCGAAGTTCGTACAGGCCATCTCCATGATCGGAGCTAAATTCAAACGGCGAGACCCGATGCTTTCGTCCAAGTGATGTTAGACGGTAAGCTTGTGACGCATCGGGCTTACAGAAAACCCTCTTGCATCCCTGCCGAAAATCCCCATTGAATAGGGCATAAATTACGACATTTAACGTCGCATTAGAAAATGAAAGTAACAACAAGGCTATGTACAAGTGGTCAGTCCATGTGCTTCTTTTAAACGTCCACAGAACAAGGCTGAAGAAATAAGGCAGGCAGCAGCTAACAAACACAAGCCATTGCAAAAACAACATACGAAGAACTTTGACTTTCGAACGCGGAACGCGGAATGTCTGTCTTCTAAAACTGTTCGGGTAATTTTGAGCGTGACGATTTCTGGTGATGACAGCATATGTGATCCGTGTGTACATGACCAGGGTGAATAATAAAGGAAAACAAAAAGCACAAACGAAAAACAGCACTATATAGGCTTTCCAGTAAACTGAGGAGAAATTAACGAGACAGAACTCAACGTCCGGTGACTGATATTCTTGTGATTCGAAGAAGAGTAAGCCCGGTCCAGACAGTGATTTGAAGAAGAATAAGGCCGGTGCAGACAAACAAACCATGAAAATACACACATATATGATGAGTTTCTTAGTCTGGGAACGACTCATTTTAAACTGCAACGGATGCACTATAATGTAGAACCGATCCAGGGAAATACAAGCGAGAAGACCCGCTGAAAGTCCAGCGTTCAAGAATTGGAAAAAGAAAGTCAATTTACAGGTTCCGCTGTGGAACAACCACGAGCCTCGCATGACCCAGATTATTGTCCACAGAACACACATAAACGGAATCGTCAAGTTCGATAATCCTAGAGTTAATACAAAGTAGTTTGTCGTCCATTCGCTTCGTCGACTCCGGTGAATTACGAGCAAGATGAGTCCGTTGCCGATCAAAGAACCCAGAAACATTGTCAACAACACAAGTGTTTCTACCACAACAACCGGCGAGCTGCCACATGCTGAAGAGTAGACCGTGTTTAGACCGGAGCAGTTTGAGATTGATCTGGCAGTCGAAGCCGCCATATTTTCTTTGGTGGCCTTGCCTCATGTAAATAAACCACGGGTGTAAGATACACGTCGGTTATAAAGCGTTCCATGTATCCAATTTTGTTTCTTTTGTTTCGAGTGAATCGTTGTACACTTTCATCCTATTCAACAAAAGTAGCTGATGTCGTGTCTCTTCAATGTCGTGTTTCGTCAATCCCCAAGCGAACGTTCTTTCTTCTATTCACTTCACGAAACCTTTTTCCATGGGTCTCTCGTCAAATGAAATTTGCATCTGTATGCAATCGGATATCGAATGTTGTTTTTGTCGATATGTTGCCATGGTTTCCACATATCCGTCACTCAGATTTGACTTAATTAAACGAAAAGAACTTTTTTCTCTTTTTGATGGGGGATATAATTCGGATGGTTATAAATGCAAACTGAACAACCACAAAAGAGGAAACAACGCCTTTATAAGCACTTTTCGGAGGAGTAAAATGTCTTAGCTAACTAACCTCGACAGGTGATACAGAATTTTGCGAACCGTTTAAGTCATTGCTCAGAGGAAAAAAATTCGAGAAGCAAATGAGTCGGAGCCTTACGAATTTGTTTTTTTTTTGTTTCACTAAAACGCGTTCGATGAAACATGGCAGGAAAATCGATCTACTTCGATAAAGCGAAAAATGTCATATCAGCGCAATGTACGTGTGTATGAAAACATGATTATTCACGGATTATAAGTCACATATCAATCAAGTGTTTTGTTTTAGCCATCTGTCAGTAGTACAGGTGAAATGTAAACAACATGGGGTTTTTTTCCAGGCTTTTTCTCCAAGGGATTTCGTTCCACAAAATGACTGCAGCCGATTTAATTTCTATCAAAATAGAATAATATCATGTACAAGAGTACCTGTTCGTACAACCGTTAAATGATGGCTTTAGTGATTTTAGGTTCGTTAGCACTTCATTAACTGCAAACATTTTTCCTGACGCTTGATTATAGGACGAACTAAACGCCGCAACGGAAACGATCACTTTTTTCATTACTTTTGAGCCCTGTTATCCTAGGGACGTTTCCCATATCAGCAACAAACGCCCGTTTTATCGGAAGCTCCTGGTTTTAAACAGTATCGCAAAGAAGTCATAACTGACAAGCATGGCGGGTGGAAATTCTCGCAACCTCTTGATTAAAACACCACACGGGTACCTACGTACGGGTAACATACGGGTTACATACGACTACACGGATCACAGGATCATACGGGTGCGTACAAGACGAGTAACATACGGACAGCATACGGATACATACGGGAACATACGAATACATATGAGTAACATACGGATAAATCGAATGAAGAATGATCCTCGCAGTTGTGAACGCAATTTATGCATGGCAATTTGCGTAAGAAGACTAGGAAGCCTGAAAAAATTCAGGACTTCAACAGAGAGTTTGAAACCGTGACCTCGCGATACCGGGGCGATGTTCTAACCAACTAAGCTACTGGAAGCCACTGATGTTAGGAGCTGGTCAATTAAGTGTTCATATGTTTCTGTGAAAGAGATGAATGAGATAGAAGTATATGAAAATCATAAAAGAACTGCGGAAATGAAATCAAATAAAAAATGATCCTAGCAGTTGTGAACGCAGTTTATGCAATTACGTAAAAAGCCTGATGGTGTAATAGAGGATTTACAGTAACAAGAATAGAACAGCTTGTTCCCAAGTATAATCTGACGGGAGGGTTTTTAAGACGATTGGAAACAAACATGAAATACTGTGAAACATCTCTCCATATTATATAGATGATGTAAAAAAAAACCCACACGAAATCTACATAACTAGGATCACTTGACTAAGTACAATTGACGAGTTTAAGAACTTGTAAATTAGCTTTAGGGCTCGATCGCAAACCATGTAAACCCGTCCCCAACAAGTATTGGAAGAGTTCATGCACGTGTTTTTGGCTATTCACAATTGCAAGAGCCAGTTCACGCCTTATTTGAAATATGAAATGGAAAAAAAGAAAACAAAAAAAGACAAAAAAGAAATTTCGCACTACTTGTGGGTAAATGATATGAATTTAATACATATGTTATAAACAAATACTCTTAATGGTTTACTTAAGTTACATTTTTCAAAACTGCTAAAACCAAAAATTGTTTACAAAAATAATAATAGTATGTTACTCCTATGCATTCGTATGTTACTTTTATGTTTCCTTACGTCAACCTCGTTCCCAGGGTCCTCTCCCACCCGTTCCGTCTCTCGCTCCGCAGGGACGGGTAGTAGAGCATCCCGGGAACGAGGTCGTCCTTATGTTACTCCATGTTACTCATATGTATTCGCCATGTACCCGTATGTATCCGTGTGTAACTTGTATGTATCCGTGTGGTGCTTTAGTCGAGATCGCAACCTGGCCAGTTTCGCTGTGAAAGGTTCGAACCCAAAAGTCATTTAGGTTGAGTTTGATCATCCGGGTTATTGCACTGTTGTTTTTGTTGACAGTGATTGACGTTTCGACAACCTGTGCGGTAGTCATCTTCAGAGTCAGAGATCAGTTTTGATCAGTTTTGTAGCAGCTACTTTTTTCAAAAGTATTAAAGTGTGGTTTCATCTAGCGCAAGGTGCCGCACAAAGTGCCTCTACACTCAACTCAGCCCCCGTCCCACACACCCACCCAAAGAAATTTCAGTTCGGAATATAAAGAGATGTTTCAAAGTGTTTCATATTTGTTTTCAATCGTCTTAAAAACCCTCCCGTCAGACTATACTTGGGAACAAGCTGTTCTATTCTTGTTACCGTAAATCCTCTATTAAGCCCCCTCCCTCTAATAAGCCTGGCTTTATTCACCAACTGGAAGCTCAGATTTGTTTTTGATCCTCGGCTGCATGACCTATTGAGCTTTTCCACTTTGTATTCTAGTTCTTTATGGAGAACTGATACCATCCTTTTTGCTAAATTAAATAACCCCCCGTCTCTATTAAGCACCCCCTCACCCCCCCCCCCCCCCCCCTGGGGGAATAATAGGGGATTTACGGTATTTTATGACTTCGCATGTTAAAACTTTCGGGTGATTTGAGAATATCTACTTCACCCGAAAGTGCTGTTCTGAACGGTTGGTTTATTTTTGTTAAACTTTCTATAATAAACAAGTTACAGCCAACAAATATTCATAAGTTCTTTTCACGTAGTTTATTTACTTACATAATAAATATGTGGCTGATACCTGGCAGATATCGCGGCTCATACATAATAGAAATATAGTTATCTGTTTCTTTGAAAAGTTATTTAACAATATTACTTTTTAAAAATATTTATCTGTCTTATCTTATCAGAATCAGGTACACGAGAGCTTCCTTTACATCTGATAATAATTTTAAGTTTTCAAATTTACACTTAAAAATAGCATTGCGCAAAGGAAATTTCTTACAGCGTCGTTACAACCTATATACAGGGTTCGTAAACTTTTTTGTCAGGCCGGGACTTTTATTGGAGGTTTCTGGAGCTAGAGAGTAGCTAGCTTTAGAGAGTTAATGCACAAACGCTGAAAGCGAGAGCTTGAAATATGAAAACACGGACATACGCAGTGATCTTGTGGCTCTATGTCAATGCACATGTGCGAAGGACAGAGCACTTACAGCATTTATTCTGTCTGCAATTGCACTCTCTACTTTTAAACTACCGTAAAATTCCGAACATAAGCCCCGGGGTTTACATTTTTCAAAGGCCCTTTTTGAGGGGCTTATTTTTGGAGGGGCTTATATTCGGAGGGGTTTATCTATGGAGGGAAATTTGCGTTTCAAAATCAATTGGGCTAGCCTTATAGTTAGAAGGAAATTTACCGTTTTTGCTTTGTTTTCCTTAGAATTTGAGGGCAATTTCCAAGTACAAGCTCCCGGGGAGCTTATATTTGGAGGGGCGATTTAATGGAGGGTTTTTTGCGTTACGAGTTTGGGGGGCTTATATTTGGAGGGGCGATTTAATGGAGGGTTTTTTGCGTTACGAGTTTGGGGGGCTTATATTTGGAGGGGCCTATACATGGAGGGGCTTATTTTCGGAATTTTACGTTAACTAAAGTGTTCATAATTGATTTGTTCTATAGTAAAATAATCAAGGACTTTTTTAAGGACCAAACACTAACTTCAGGTATTTTCAAGGCCTTAAAACAGACTGCTATAATTCACAGGTTTTGATGACGTGAACGAACCCTAATACACTCTTACAAACTGTTACACTCTTGCAAGGATGGACCCAAGGAAGGGGTCTTGGGGTTTCGGAGTCTCGGAACCCCTCCACTCCTTTTTTTTCTATGTATAAAAGTGGTACTCTAAGGTTTTCAAAGGTCAATGAAAGTGCCACCACAGCTGCTCTATAGGTTTAACTGACACAAGTGTATGGGCCCGCGAAATGTCTGCAGTATAACAGCGCACTATCACACCATGGTCTGTTTTATCAATTGTGTCTTAACGAAATCACAACATCGAAATGACTAAACTTTTTTGGGTGGCTAATTTCGGAGGGTTAGAACTCTCCCTGGTAAAAACACTGGGTACACCCCTGTCGTAAACCGAAAATGCGGTTCGTGGAATAGTTACTGACTTTGTTAAAACTGACATAAAAAATTGCACAGAACGTCGGAGCCCCCGGAGCTGGCGGTTTTGCCGTGATTTTCGTTTTTGGTTCGTCGTTTTCTGGCTCGACTTCGGTTCAGCTTTCGCACGGCTGTATCGCTTACTTTACGAACCACCAAAAAAAAAAAACCCGCCAGCTACCTACGCTGGCTAAGAAAGACCTCGTCGCCCATTTCGTATACCTTATTAAGTGAAAAGCGAGCAAAAGGTTAGGGTAGAATTTTTCTCTTCACCGCTCACAGTCTAGCTAAGACTGTGATTTAGGCGATAAAAAGGAACAGTTAAAAAATAAAATTTTGATTTCGAGTATGTTGATAGTGTCCTAATGGCAAAAAGAGGTGGTATCTTCGAACATTAAGGGAACTATCTGTTCTTATAACTAAACGTAAATAAAAAGACTGTAAAACGATATGGAAGACAGAAAGAAGATTCTGATTTTTTTTGACGCTGCTTTCTTGAATACTCCAAGCCAATTCTTTCATTGTCATCTATCAGCGCCCAAGTTTGCTTTTTATGAGACATTGTCCAAGCTTAAATTCGATTGGATGTTTGCTGCGGAGGGAGAATTTTATCCAGCACAGTGGTTCTCCTGTTGTTGCCAAGCTTAAAGACGCATGTTCTCAATCTTTCGGGACAACAGGGATGATCTTCAGGACCTTTCGCGATTTCCCGTAAGAGAACGTACCTCTTTCCAGTTATATCATTCATTAAATTACGATTCCACCTCGTTTATTAACTTGGCGCAATTAATTCCTCTACAAGTGACTCGACTTGGTCGAACCATGAGGCCATGTTGAGGTTTGCTGGAAAAAAAAATGTTAACGATATCAATGTTACGTTAACTATATTGACGGAATGATTGATGCAACAAATCTTTGTCTGCGTTCCAGCTAAGTGCCAATAAGGACAAAGCCTGACACGGTTTCTGTGGCATAAACTGGAATCATTCTAGTCCAGCCAGGATTGGATGCAAGGCCATCCAGGATCCACCCTTTCCCCAGTATTTAATCCATTGGTACCCGTTTATCAGTATTGAATCTGGTTGCAATGACGCCTTGCGAGATTTGGTAAAGTGTTTTGCCCATGACTACACAACTCTAGTCTCGATCCGGATTCCAAAGCACTGACCACTAGGACGCCGTGTATCAGTCAGTGCAAAATCAAAATGAGCCAAAGAAAGGAAAACTTTAATTTAGAAAATAAAGGGAACAGCAACAACAACTTAAAAAGAATTATGTGGAAGCTTCTCACCAATGAAAGTACTTTTTGCCGTTAACAGATCCATCGTTTTTCCCAACTGTAAAAACAACAATTTTCAGTTAGCTACATTACAGCAGTCATACGAGATTGCTAAAAGTGCGTTACCGAGTCGGTCTCAGGATTGTTAGCATAATGCACCACATCCGATATGAAAGTACTGACTCGACAGCGATGATCATCACACAAATTTTCCCAATAATTAACCCTGCCTCAGCAAACATACAGGTCACGACAATGAAGGAAGTGATCACCAAGGGTGAAATGTCTTGAGGTTTGAGCAAATTCTCTCCGGCAATACCATAAGGAATGTATAACAAACAGTGAGGAGAATATGCATGTTGATGTTGGGGCTTACAGGGTCAATTGAGACTGGTAGACTGACCAATTTTCCGAGTTCGCGGGTATGGGTGTGGCAAAATCCAGAACCTAAGTACGAAGTATGTTAAGTGGACTGCGACAGGAAGATAGTCCCGCATACACAGTTCAACCAAGTTACATTTGCGTTTCATTTTGCTGATCAACTCTGATAGAAACACCGCCTCTTTTTTCATTTACCAACTTTGGGACCAGCTTTACAAGGTACTCGCGCCGAGAGGATACGGATCGCGGGATGAAGAGGTCGGACTTTTCGCGGCTGTTTTGCTCTTTCTTAACTACAATGGAATTCCAATTTTTCAAACACCTTTGGAAAAACAAACTGGACTACTAGAGAATTATCGGGATGTTCGAAAAATGGGGGTTAAAATTACAGTGTGTTACTGGTCAGGGGAAGTAAGGTTTGGTTCGAATTTTCTGAGGTTTCGAGAAATGAGGTTGTATCTGTCATGTGATAAATAAAAATAACCGATTGCTCGTAGTCTACTTCAGTCTATTACCTGGTTTTCTCATTTCTACGCCCAACCAGATTCCTTCTGCGAATTCCGTTAATCCAATGTACCGAATAACGCCAAGCTCACTATTTACAAGTACGCTGAGGCCCTGTTGGCACAAAGCAACAAAAATTTAATACACAGTAATATAAAACAATTACTCAACACTGCCGAGTAACGTTTACTCAGCACTTTAGGTTATCGCGACAGGAAACGGACGAAAAATCGCAGAGAGATACTTTAAGTTTTCCATGATATTCATGACGCAGCCGGTTTACGTCTCTGAAAAAAAAAATTTTTTTCGTGAAAAGGAAACAAACAATTTTCTTAGTTTAATTTTTGATGATTTAGTTAAACGACGAATTATGGGCCATTGTCAATACACAAGTGAGTATGAACAGTCACAACTTGTCCCGGAAAAACAGACGGGATTATTTAAGACTTAATTTCAGTAGCCTGTGTACAGACCCCTTTCCCTTAGGAAAACTGGGAGAAGGGCCTCTTCTCCGATTTTTCCTGAGGGGAGCGGGAAGAGGACCGCAGGCTCAGTTCCCAAAAAGCGCCTAGTAAACGAGCTAAACCCTTTTCTAGCCAGCGAGCAACATCTTCATTTGGGAGAGTCACGATATTGGAGAAGTCGCGAGTCACTCGCTCGCGCGTTGTCTCTTAGCTCGCTTCGCTTGCCATAAATGGAAAACTTGTTCGCTGGCTGAGCATTTTCGAGCTCTGATTACGCCATAATGATAAACTTCAGTCTGTTAATGAATAACCACCGTCAGCGAAACCTTGATACCAACCTCTGTAAGCTGAAATTCTGCTGACGACTTTCCTTTCTGTTGAGGCAAACTTCCTCTACGCAATGTTGAGCCGCTTCTGAGAGTAAAAATTGCCAAAAACAACAAATAACAAAAAATAACAAGCTTAAGCTTTCAGGCGTAAAGTGCACACAAAACTATTCTCTTTATATTAAGATTTCAGATTCTACAGTTCCCTATGGCTTTTAAATCCCGATTCTAAACGTAGCCAGTATTGTTGAGCGAAAACAAATCAAGTCGACAACAGCCGCCTTCTACTCCAAACTTCGAATGTTTGGCGGCAAAACATGTTTTTCCTCACGTGTACACGCTTAGATGCAACCGGCGGTATTCATGAACTCGTCAATTAGATTCAGATTGTGCTCTGTCGATACCACAACTTCTATAACAATGTACCTATCAGATGACGCGCTGCCTCGTCTCAATGAATGATCCGGAGAAGAATTGGTCGACCATTTCCTAGCACTGCCGTTAAGGTCAGGGTTGGAATCAGTTTGTGATAAGTCACTTAAGGAGCCATGAGATCCCGAGGCTTGCAAGGAGCTCTGGGAGCTAGATCTGATCTTACCAGCAGGGGCCGATGGGACGGCAAAACCATTGTGATCGCCACGATGTGACTGGTCTCCAACTCTAAAGAATAACGTGAATTATGAATAAGTGAATTATTACGTGAGTTACTTGGTAACGCTCACTAGCTTCAGTGGCACTTTTCACCTGTTGGACGGCTATTCACCTTAACAAGAAAATATTACACCTTAGTGGTAAGATTATGAATGACTTACTTATTGACTTTTGATGGAGGAGCAAACACTCCGTGGCTCGGTTTACAGTCAAAGTATCGAACGCCTGAAACCGCTCCGTCGTTTTTTCCGACCGGTTGGTCAAGCTCAATACCAAGCCACACACTGAAAAACAAGAAATACGGACAACAAGGCGATTAGCTATTGAATTTCGAAAGCCATTCATGACTGCCTCACGTTTTAATGTCAGACGGGCTGGACGTTTCTTCTTGTTTTCCGTGACTATAAAGTCTCCCTGTTTCTTCTGGGCTTCCTTGCAAGTTTGCCATTCTTGCATTATTTAATTATTATGTATTTTACCTTGGCAAAGCAAAGAAACTAAACAAAGTGAACTGGAATATCGAGACACTACCCCTTAAAAGCTACTCAATTAAACACAGCTCTCTGAAATACGTACTACTTCTTTTTGTCGGTTAAAAAATCACAACGAATCAGGAGTAAAAGCTTAGACAATTCTGGCTACATTACAAGACTCTGTGCGAGAAAAAAGACCACGCCAGCCTGAAACGCAGCGGAGCTGGGAGGACGGGCGCATGTACTTGAAATTGTTTTAAATTCTGATGGCTGATTGTGAAATTCCTGGCTTCAGTTGTTCAAAACGTGGATAACGCTATCCACCGGATAGATCTCTATCCAGTGCATCACGCAATTGTTTTCCCTAATACTCTTCCGTTGGATAGTGATTTATCCGGTGGATAGTGCTATCCAACGTTTGAACAACAGGGCCCTGGTGTCTAACTTGGCATGAGTAATAACACCAGTTTTAGTTTCAAGACACAGTTAGGATGTACTGACAATTACAAGGCACAAACTTATTACCAATTCTAAATGTTCCCTCTCTAAATTGACCCTTTCAAGGATCTTTTTTTCAACTCTTCCGTGTCATGTCTATCGACACCGCTGGAGAGGGCGCCAAAATACCAGTAAAGCTGCCAATTTGAGAGTTTTTTGCGAAAAACTTACGAAGATACACCTTCCGCAAAGTCGTACAGACGTGACGTCTGTAGTGTGGTGGTGGGTGGGTGGGAGGGGTTAGTCTCCTTCGCAGCCGCTCGGGCCCGAGTAATGAGTAACTCTGGCCCGAGCGGATCGGAAGGAGACTGGGTGGGGGGCCCTCGTGTGTAATTTTCGCGACTTGATGGAACTATAACTTTGCTGGTTTACTTATCATCAGGGTGATGGCTATTCACTAACTGATCCGGCTTACACAAACATGAAAAAAAAGGAACGGGTCCCAGTATTGTCTTCAATGGAGATGGGGAAGGTAGGATATCTCTTCCTCAAGTGCTATTCACAAGACTCACCCTGATGCAAACTGCGTCCTTCCAACGAACCTTACAGTTCCGGTTTTCTGGCCAGCAACCATCACACTATCGCCTGTCTGCAAAAAAAAAATTAAATCCACAGTAAGACTAGATCAGCAGACGATCCAGTGCCGGGTTGAGTGCTGTGAAGATTCAGATGTGGTTGGCGTCACTTGAAGCGGTTGGCGTCCCTTGACACTTGAAAAGCCGGCTGTTTTGTCAGGTTAGCACACCTGACAAAACAGCCGGCTTTTCACGACTCTTCCTCTGGTGTTCCCGCGAAATGACGTCCGAGTAACAAGCCCAAAATTCCATACTGATGACGTGTTACTACCCAGACCTGAGTAGTGCTTCTTATTGGTTGAAGCAAATTTCTTTCGCGGCACAACCAATCAGAAGCACTACTCTGACCTCGGCAGTGACACGTCATCAGTTTGAAATTTGTGCCTTCGTTTCTCAGACGTCATTTCGCGGGGAAACCAGTGGTGGCATCGCGAAATGTCGGCCACTTTCTCAGGCTAAAAATGTGCTGGATTTGACTCAAGAATCTGGAGAAAAGTATTTCATGTACTGCTGTTGGTGTCAGTTGCTTTTTTAAAATCTTGTATCAGTTGTATTGAGATTTTAAAAAGCCATCTCCAAAGCACATTTACCAGTAGGCGGCGATATAGGTTCATTTTCTTTGTTTCTTAACCTGAAACCGAAGTAAAGTAGCCTTAAACGGTTTATTGTACATGTATTTGAGAAAAAATAATAACGACCCTTTTGAACTCACCTTGGGGATGTTTAATTTGCTCAGAAACTGTTTTTTCTTATTTTCAGCAAAGAATTCAGGTTTCACAAACCCTAATCTGTAACCAAACCCAATTCATGCAAGAAAATAGAGCCTTAACACAGGTTAGCAAAATCCAGCTAATTTTCTAGCTTCCTTTTTTTTTTAAAAAAAATAATAATTGCTGACCGCAACACTGAGGTCTGTCAAAAGCAAGGCTTGCAATGGGCGTATTTAACAGTAATCTACGTTACTGCGTTACTGTCACAGGCTTCAAAAGTGTTGTTCAGGTTAGTAGGTAACTAAACTTTGACCACTTACTTGAAAACCAAGAGACTCGTCACCTCCATTCATCCGCGAAGAGGGGGTCGGTGAGTTTGCGCGAGAGCTTGATCTCGAGTTTGGCCTTGAACTGGACCTCGACGAAGCCTGTGAACGAGAGGCTGAAGTGGGACGAGAGCTGGGACGGGAGCCTGGTGAGGAGTCTGCTTTGGTGATTTTAGATAAAGGTGCGAAGATTCCTGATGAAGGAAATAAGGTTTTCTTTACTGATTAGCTAAAAGAACAGGTTGTTTAATAGAGACCTTATGGCGGAAACGGCTTTTAAATTTATGGCGGTGATTTTAATTGGCTCAACTGGTCAAATTTAGGCGAGTTTTCCTGCCGTTGAATTTTTAGGGGTATAAATTACTTACGGTGGGCTAAGTTACCACCAACCAGACGTGCAAACAAGGTCAAGTCGTCCATAAGTCACATCGCCCGAACAACGCTCGAAGTTATGTTGACCTACCTTTTTCAAGCTTTAGGAACGATAAATACACTTTTTTAAAGGTGCGAAGGGGCTTTGTTGATTTGTATATAAGAGTAAGTAAACCTCGGCGTTCGGGCGACATAACTTCGAAACAAGCTGACTTGTGGCGACGCGAGATGACTTTCAGCGACTTGACCTGTTACCGGTCAGCCACGCTCTCCTGACAGAGCCTTTTCACAGGCCTAAACCACAATTCCTAAATCAGAGTATAACATAGCTCCATCACTGAATAAAATACGCCACACAAAACACCAACACTCCACTCTTTGACAGAGGTCTGCCGAAAGGTTAAGAGGGCTACTTGTAAACCTCAATTACGGTGGCCAATCAGCCTTTAATCTCTGCCGATAGAATTTCACTCCTCCACTGATACAGTACCAAAGTTTCTGTGAAACTTACCAAGCTTCGTATTAACGGTCTACTTACTATGGAGCTTGCAGGTTTTTGCATTTTGAATGATTGTGAGTTGCCTCTCATTGTTAGCTTACCATGTTTGGGAAAACACTCAAAGTACGAGACTCCTCCAACTGAGCCGTCATTTTTCCCAATAGGTGTTTCCAGTTCCACTCCAGCCCATACCCCTGAAGCAAAGTCAGTCGGGCCACAGAAACGAAGGATCCCAAACTGAAACAAAAACATTCACAATATTCTGGTCTCATTCCCACTCACTCACTGGTTCATGCTGTATAATTTTTCTCTTCTGATGAACCATCGCAAATTATTGCCCCGTTTTCTACTAAAAGTCCTTCATACTGCCGTGTACAACTACTAATACATACAGTCCAGCCAACCAAAACGTGAAGAGTTAATTGTCGCTTACGAGAGTCGAACTGCAGGAGGACTTGTATGAGAAGAAGTCCGGACACATCTACTTTTCGGAGAGAGTTTACTGCATGCAATTTTTTGGGTTACAATATATGTAAATCAACACGTACGTTTTTTCTAAAAGTTCTTTTCATACTGTCAGTAGCGGAGTACATACAGCGAATACAACGATTAGACGACCATTGTATCAGAAGGACTCGCTTACTAGAAGATGTAAAAAGTTGTGGTATTGCCCTCTTATCCAATAAAATTTCCGTCTTTTTAGAAACATCTAGTTACATTCAAGTTGTAACTTAGGATTATGTTATATTCCCCACTGTTAAAGAAGAGTTGACTTTTTCAGCAAAAATTCTACTGCGGATTCATTCCAGGTGTAACATGTAACTAGCAGACTTTTCCAAGGGGAAAATCCAGTTGACATACCTTATTCCCGCCAATGCATACTTGATCACCAATTTTAAGACCCATAGAAGCCAAAGTTGCTGGCACTTCATTCTAACAATCAAAAGTATAATTCGATTGTATGATCTTAATATCTCTGCATAATGGAATCTTTATTTTATAGAATTTTGAATTTTTATTATTATTTATATCTATTTCCTCTTCTTTTATGTAAGGTTAAGTTACTTCTATTTTTTAGAATTTGTAAATAAATAGTTTCTTTCTTCACTCACGGATGGAATTGTAGATAGTGTTTTGATGAATTAATTACATTTTTTGTAACAGCAGGTTGATTGTAAATAGGATTTTAATTGAGGTTTTGTAATAAAGATTTAGTTTTATCAAAACAACAATAATAATAATAATTATTATTATTATTATTTTAGTATAAATTAAGTTAAAGAAGAAAATAATGATAATAATAATAACAATAATAATAATAATGATAATAATAATAGTCATAATAATTATCATCATCATCATCATCATCTGTGCCTCATGGCAAATTTTGCACTTCCTTTGCGCCCTCTGGACAGACTTCTCGTACGTATTCCTAACTCTATTCACATATACAGAGCATGACGTTCTGTGTAATAGTAAAGAAAAAAAAAGACGACAAAAACAACAACCCAACCTCTTGATCTTGTGTTGTCCTCATGGGTGGCTCTGCTTCTGAAAGAAGTCTTGTCATCTTTTCAGCAACAATTGCTGGCTCGGAATCTTGCTCAAAAGAAGTTACTAAAAGGAAGGAAAACAGCACAAACACAGCACAATTGGTACAAATAAATAATATTCTCCTGACAGTTTTAAACTTGCGAGCATGTGAGGGAAAGTTTTTCTCACAGTAACAGAGCAATTTTGATGTTACATGATGGCGCAACAGTTGTGTTTGTCTACCCCTCGAACACGATTTTCGAAGATAAAACAGACATCACCATATCAAAAACTGAAAAACAATCGAAAACAATTCTCCCAGTCTACATTCCTTTCAACCATAGAAATGACGTAAAAATGTTCAAAACTTTGCAGTGAAACCTGCACTCGCCTGCAAGCCAGCAGCTTGTGTTTCCACCTAAGCTTTGATAATTTTGATGCCATTTCCAAGTCGATAAGAGTGTAGATGTTTAACTGAAAAGAGGTAAAGGACATGACTGCCACTTTGACTTTCTGTTTTTCTTGTGTTAAGTTTGGGGTGGAACGGAGCTTAAGACTACAAAAACGTCACTGTCAGATTCTTAAAAAGTGAATTCGCGCTGTTTCAAACTTTATCGCACTTGTAGTCCATTTTCGAGTTCGCTGTGACCGCTGAATTAAAGACGTGAAGATGCATTTTTTACAACCTTAGCCTCAATCTGAAGTAATATATTCACAAATTCCAACGAGAAAAAGACCTGTTTATTACTCTGTCTATTGTGTATATTCAAATTTCAAACACTTACTTGCCAGAATTTCTGAATATTTTACTTTACGTCGAGGCTAACCCTGTATGAATGTGTCGTTAATGTTTATATTCAGCGGTAATTCGAAACTGGACTATTCCATATTTCTTTCAATTCGTCAAATGTCGGCAATTTTTTCCGGAGTTAAATCCTAAAAGACTGTATCGAAGTTCAGAAAAAGCAAAAGAAATTCCTTGTCTTGTGTTCACGTCTTCCAGAAAACGTGAAATTAGGCACTTTTTACGTCGTGGTCGTGCAGTGACGGCAAAGGAATATACAAAAAAGCGTAAAGCACCTGCAAAGTTGTTATTTTGCAAATCTAAACCTACTGCTTTTTTGACGTTCTCGTTGCCCTCGCCGTCGTCGTTGCTTAAGCTCCCTAATGCTGAGCATAAGAGATCTGGGTAAGGTTGATATTCAGTAACCGAATGTAGCCAGAAATGACCGAAATTGGGGATAGTCACGTATGGACTCCTAAATAAATGGGTTGCATGACTAAGGAACTCCTGGAGACTATAGCCCGGTACAAACGGACGCAACATTGTTGGAAGTTGTTGAATCCATTTCCACGTAGCTAAAAATTTGACCAGCTACAAACTTTGCACAACAAGCTCCCAACAGCGTGCAACAGGGTGTGCAAACGGATGCAACACGTAACATCCAACAATGTTGGGAGTTGTTGGCCAACAATGTTGCGTCCATTTGCACCAGGCTTACAAACTGAATCAAATTGAACTGAATAAATTTCCTCGTGTCATACATACAATAACCTTCTACAAGTGACTCTATTTCAGATCTCAATTTACATAGACTCATCATTCAAAGTAACATTCCACTCACAAAAACCAATGTGAATAAAATAACTATTTTAAAGCGAAAATGAATACATTTTTATTGTTAAGTTTCATATAAGTTTTACATTTATTACTTTTGTCTTACCATCAGGAATACACTGTAAAGCTAGTCTGTTAAGCTTGTCTCTCAATGAAGCATCAGCCCCATGTTGAAGCTATTGCCATTGTAAAAAGAAAATCAGGAAATAACTTTATTATTCAACATCAAAGAATTGCAAAGTATATGTATATACATATCTATATAGTGTATTTATAGAGGATATTACACGGTGGCGCGAAGATATGAATTTTATTTTCGAGTGGCAAAACAATATTTTATGAACGAGCGCAGCGAGTGAGTAAAATGTTGTTTTTGCCACTCGAAAATAAAATTGATATCTTCAAGCCGCCGTGTAATGTTCTTTTTATTATATAGACAAAATGACATCAATAAAATAATAGAGCAAAATTACCAAAATTACGTCATCGATAAACTCACGTGTGAGATTATCGAAAATAAACCACTCAGGTCCCGGATGTAGTTTTTATGAATTTTACGAGTGGTATATTTTCCAGTAAAACACTCGTGTCTATATAATAATACACTTTAAATAAATATTACAATGTACCAGTACTTAGCCATAGACCACTCCACCATAAAACAGGGGCACCCAACGAGAATATAGTTCAAAACCACTTAAACATAGCATTGTTAAACGTCTTTTAGTATTTAAACGGTAGATATAGGCATATTTTTATCCCCTAAAACTTTTTCATCTGTTCGGATTTCCTAGCTGAAAGTCTAGTGATCCGAAAATTATAGGGATCAAAACTTACCTTTTCGAAAATTTCAGCCAGAAAAAAGGCTCCCGAAAATTCTAGGTGACCTTTTTAGGGTAAAAATCCGTTAAAAATAGGCAATTATACCATTTTTCAGATGTTCGAAAATCCTAGGAGAGGCAGGCAAGCAAGAAATTTTACAACAAATGTTTAGAAAATTCTAGATCTCAAATCGTCTTCCGAACAGATATTCTTCCGAAAATTGTCGTTGGGTGCCCCTGATAAAACCACTTTGTGGAGCTCAAAAGACCAAAACCTCAATCATTTTATCATGCTAAAACATATAGCCCCCTCGTTCAACCAGGGCTTGACAAAAACGGTGATTATCTCATTTATCTGGCCATTGGCCAACAGAAATAGCTCACTGGCCAGTAGGAATTTGGAAAAACAGGCCATTTGACCACTGTGCTCTGTTTGTAAACACATCTTTTGAATTCAACAAATCACTTACCAAGCACTTGGCTCCTTCCAGGCAAAGATTGCTTGACGCAATGTGCAGAGAAGTACCATTATCAAATTCCTTACACCGGATATCAACATCTGATATGAAATAACATAATGTGCATGAACATCAAGTGACAGATAGCCGTCTTTTATTCAAAATGAAAAGCATAATTTTCTGTAAGTTTCTGTACCTCTTGCACTGGATGCCTTGAGTAAAACTCTCAGAATTGGAGCAGCATCAAAGAAGGCTGCGTAATGTAATGGCAGCATGTCAGTCCAACGACACTTCTGGCTGACATCACTACCCTACAAAACAATAACAGAAACAGAAAAAAATCAATAATAATAAACAATAAATAAAATAAAAATACCTTATTTCCATGTTTGCGTACTGTTGAAATCAAAGTGAAATTCAAAATGATTTCATTTTAGTTCGATAATTCTCAATAATTTCCTTTTTTCTCCTAGCTGTAACTATTTATAATTGATAAAAAAATAGGTACATCGTAGGGCTAGGAAATGAAAGAAATTGACAATTTTTTATTGACCAATGTGGTTTGAAACTGCCAATATTGGGAGTCATAACCATAGCCAGCCGGCATTAAGTAGACCTGAAAATCTTGGAGGAAACTTTGAATGCCAAACTAGATGAAGTAAATAAATGGACTCTCAGTAATTTTCTTTTTATCAACCAAAGAAAAACAGAATTTGTAATTTTTGGAACTGATGCTAGGCTTTCTAAAGCTACTGATACAGTAGTTACCAAAATAGGTGATTATGAAATTAATAGAGTTTACGATTTTAAGTATTTAGGCATCGTTCTTGACGATAGTCTTACGAGGAAAGACCATGTTCGTTATGTTATTTCTCAGGTTGGTAAAAGAGTTGGTGTCTTAGGGTGCCTTAGAAGGAATATCACTATATATGCAGCTTTCGAGATCTATAATTCATTAATTTTGCCCATTTTTGATTATTGCGATGTTGTTTGGTCCAGCTGCAATAAAGCAGATATGGAAAGTCTTGAATCTTTGCAAAGGCGGGCCTCGAAAACTATAGTTAAATCTAAATGTGGTACAACATCCACCGACTATCTTAAATTTCAGAGTTTAGAAGATCGCCGTAACGCTCATATTTTAGGTTTAGTGAAGAGGTGTTTAAATAATAATGTACCACAGTTTTTAAAGAATTATTTTAAGTTGAATAAGGAAGTTATTTCAAGAGAAACAAGAAGAAGCAATTTTATATACTTACCTGCAGTAAGAACTGAGACCGCCAAGAAGAGTTTTTATTTTAAAGGCTCAGTTGTGTATCATAATTATTTAGTAAATAAGAATTAGTTTTAATTGTTATACTGTACTATTATTAACTTATAGTTACTTAGTTTCTTATTTTTTATTTTAAACTTTTTTATTAGTCTTAATTTAGTGCTCCTATTGATAACAGATATACTTTTAAGTATTTCTGAAGGGATTACCCTAGTTAAAAGGTTTACTGATGTGTGCAAGATTCTTTTCTTACACTGTACCTTTGAGATTAATGAGCTGACAACATTACTTGCAACAGAGACATCACCAACACCGACTACAATAAAAAAACGAGACACTTAATTAGCAAAAAAAAATTGAAATACTGTTAACAGTTACATTACGTTAATACTTAAATTATCCATTTAAAGTTGGCAGAAGATTCTGGGGAGTGTTACAGGTTCTGTGCTCTGAAATAGACTTATTTGTACCAATTTTGCTTGAAATTTAATATTCTTAGGGATGGGAGAGTGGGCTCAAGTAGCCAGTGTATATATATTATATTTTACAATTGTTATAACATTAAGTGTCCAAACATTGTAGAACACTGCATGGGGTACCAGGGATGTCACTAAGAGCTGGTGTCCAGCTTATTTCACCAGCTGAAAAAGAGCTTACCACCAGCTCAAATGCAAACAAAAACATGGGGGATTTTAGAGATGCAGTTGAGTAAAAAATCTGGCTTGACTAATGAAAAAGCCTGCTTATCTTTCCCTTAGCTAAATCCCTGGTTAAATCAAAAGAGACCATTAGCAAAGGCAGAGAAAATAATAATTAACTAAAAAAGCTTTATTCTCACAAGCATAAGAATCAATAATATTTATTCTTTCAAGAGAAGTAAAGAGTTTTAGGCAGAGTCCATGTCGATTCAATTAAAGTGCATCTGTCACTTAACAGTAGCATAATATAAATTTAAGGCAGACTGTAGTCATTCTTTTAAAGTGAATGACAGTATATTAATTTAATATCAACTGATAAAACTGTTGGAAGTTGGTGGCAACAACCCTACAATAATTACACACTTCACAAACCCCTACATGACTGTACCTTTCACCCAAAAATGACAGCGCAACTCCCAACAAGTCCTCTCCAATTATTTAGGTTTACACGTATATTGACCCTACTGTATGCTGTTTTAATTTGTAAGGTACAGTAACATTACCTGCCCCTGCTTTGCATGCATAGTGAAGAAGTGTCATGTCTGTAAGTCCATCTCGATCGTCAACATGTGCACCCCGCCTTAACACCTGTCATTCAAACCACGTTAATATATTCAACAGCTTCAATTATTAATGTCCTATTATTATTCATTCAAAATATTTCCCCGATTCTGATTGGCTAAAAGCACATGCATAATTCACCATTATATAACCAGCTACTGATGACCAAATGTGGAAAAATTATTCAATTAATCAACCGATGACGTCAAAAGTGCAGCTTCCTTGCAGGTTAAATCATCATTAACCAAGAAGACCTGTTGACAAGGTTTATTTGTTTTGATTGTGAAAACAAAAATGGCAGACATTTCACTTATTTCAAGAGTAAGAACTAGGTGAAATAATAGCTAAAAACATACCATGAACAGCAGGAAGACAACTCAAAGGGCGCGACATCTGCTATTTGGAGAATATTTGCGGAGCTGAACAACCCTAAACGTGCACTATGGAAGATGAACTTAACATCGATGGAGGTAAGCACGTTTTAAGCTATGTTTTTAAACCAGGAATTATTTTGAATGAATAATAAAACAGTTATTGAATTCGGCTTTTGTATCACATGAAGAATTAGGGAGACCTTGGAGGGTGTTATCCGCCTCGGCCTACGGCCTCAATGGATAACACCCTCCTTGATCTCCATAATTCTTCATAAGATACTCAGCCCAATTCATTCATTGTTAATTATTATTTTAATCATTTGGTCAGTCAGATAACATCATTGCTCACATTATTATTTATGCTGTAACAAAAAAGGAAGGAAGAGAAAATACAACATAGAGTTATGTGCAGTCATGATACCATACATACACACACACACACACAAAAAAAAACAAACTAAAAAACCCCAGGATCAGCTTACAGTGGAGTAAATGTAATTTAGCCACAGTGTGTGTATTTGGACCCACTGGCACATGTATTAAAGACTTGACAATAAAAAGTCAAGTTTGTTATAATGTGCAAACAATGAATGCTTAACTTAGTAAAATCAAATGTTCTCCTTTGAAAACCAAATCTGGGTACCACAAGGGCCAACTTTTTTCACAAAATATATAATATATTCAAGTGCTGGGAGCCCATTGATGTATAATATGAGAAAAATTTCTGCAATAGTTGTACATGCAATATTGGTTTAAAAATACTTAGGTGGAGCAATCTAATGAAAGCAAGGAGTTGATGCCTGCAGGAGCCCATAACACAGAGCAGCAACTTTCATGTACTAATGTCACCAGCATTTTCATTGACCAGATTATTTTTCAAACAATTGTGAGAAATTAGAATATCTATACAAACCAGTCAATAAAATTTGCAGGCCGAACACATGGTATTTGTGACTTTTTAACAAAGTTTAGTTTTCCTTGTTGAATCTTATACTTTGAAGGTGCCCATAGACAGAGAGAAACTAACACTTGCATGGGAAAAGGTGCTCTAACATGAATATAAAAATATGATCCTTGAAAATGCCTTGACATACATGCAGGCCTAGTTTTGGAGTTGCTAGCCACAGGTTATGGGCTTCTGATTAGCATAAGGGCCAGTAGTTTGTCGGTTCCTCTGTTATGTGCTACCCTCTTAAAACAAAGTTGTTAAATACTTAGTTACCGTACTTACTTACTAAAATAGCTTGAACTCACCTCTCTAATTAACATTTCAATGTTTTGCTGCACTTGTGGAACCCATTGACGCATAATAGCAAAAATTTCTGCAATAGTTGTTTTTGGCCTAAAAATTCAAAATATTTCAACATTATAATAATAATAATAATAATAATGATAATAATAATTGATAATACTTTAAATATCCTCTCCTCTTATAGGGCTTTTAACGGATAATTACATGTAAACAAATAATAATTATTTAAATGGAACATACATGTAGCATTGCTGTAAATCTCAACTAGATGGAGATGATCCAGTTGGCTTTTTTACAAGTGTGGCCGAGGATTTGAACTTGGGACTAATGAAAACAAATCCAGCTAGCGGTCAGGGCAGGACTTGAACTCAGGGCCTCTGAATTACAAGTCCAGCGCTCTAACTGCTCGACCAAGCTGCCTTCAAAGCAAACTTTTAAGGAGTCAAGAAGTTGTATGAACTGAGGAAATCCATGGTGCCCTGCATATAATTGACAAATGCAAGTCACCAGGGGACACTAGACACTGTGATCTAGCACACCCTAACTATAAAAATCAAGACTTTTGAAGATAAAGGGCAAAATAGTGTCAAGGTTTGATTGTGACAGACTTCCTCATCCTGATAAAATTATTATTTTTGGATTGGTCATTCTTCCACCCAAACCTACTCAAGATTTTTGCATGTTACTGAAAATGTGTCTGCTTATTTAAACACTTTAACCCATTCACCCCTGAACCGCCCGTAACCGCCCGTGTGGATCCAGGTCCTTTCTACCCTTTGTGACGTCATCAGTTTTAACAGTCAAGGACAACTTTCTTCGCTAACTTGTGCAGAGTGAAGAGATCTTTCAAACCATACCAGAATGAGCACAATTCAGTCAAGGACACCAGAGAAAGAAGCAAAAAACCACGTGACAAGGACCTGAAAATCCTCATAAAAATCTTGTTCCATTACCCACCTACCTTTCCTTTCACCTAATCCTAAGATCCTAAAAGCTTTCCTAAAAACTCTTTCCACCAAAATGAAGCCTACTAAATGCCCAGCAAGAGAAAAAAAAATGAGGCAAGAAAAGCAAAAAAAGAAGGGAGGAGAGAAAGCGAAAAGTAAAAGTCAAGACTGCTGTGTCACTTTTAAACTCAAAAACTATGTCGAAATTTTGCTTTCTGCGCATGCCCGAACTTCGCAAGCTGATATCTTTGCATCTGGATCAGAAGGCCGCCAAGTGTACGACCTGTAAACCTGTTTGTGGTAAGTTTTAGCTCTTTTAATATAGCACGACAGTGACCAGAAAACCACTCGACTAGCTTCAAAACGCGTTTTTCGGCAAAATCTCCAGGAGCGAATGGGATAATAGCTACACCAATTTAACACATCAGAAATGCTGCTAAACATACATGTACCATGATCAATAAGTGTAGGTTTTTCTCAATAAGCTGATAAACGTGCATGAGAGTAGCTAGGGCATAAGAGTATAACTCAAAATATGTCATCGCCTTAGTCATGTCTCAAATAAAGAGCATACCATATCTCGCCTTTTGCAAATAAGCCCTTGTTACTCAAAGTTCTCTCTCTAGGTGATCATGAATCAACCTGAATGAACATAAATTACATTTCCAAGCTCTATTTGGATATTACGTTAAGATTACTTACTCCAAAAGAATATCTTGACAGCCAGGGCAGTTTGGATCAAAAAATGTCAGTTCCAATTTTCTACACTGAAAGAAAAATTTGAAATACAGTAAGATTTTGGTTATGTGAGTGTTGGTGAGACTTAGAATCCTTGCAATGATCATCTGAGAAATAAGACGTTTACAAAATCACATTTAAATCAAAAAGTTAAAGATATATGCGCTTCAATAAAGAACTTGGACACTTAGAGGTTGAAATAATCTACAGCATTTCAGTGCAGGGGCTTATTGCGTGAATGTGACAACTATTAATTATTTTCTTGTAATTTACGATTTATTGGGCTAATTGAAAAAGAGGAATCTTCTCTTGTGGATTTGATCACTCATAAATTATTAAAGAAAACCTTAAATATGAACAAAGACTTCAAGAAAGAAAGGCAAATTAATCAGCTTCAACAATTTGCCTACGTTTAAAACGTACCTTTCGAACTAGAACATTGAAACACTTAATACCAACTTACACTTTCACACAAAGGAGGATCGCAAGGCGGGTGGGAGACGGGCTTTTCACGAGCTGGCATAATAAAATCGGTCACCATAAAACCTGAAGAGGAATTGGGCGCCCTTTCCTGCAAATATCAAGAAAAATCATCGACCGTTTCGCCTCGAGCAAGTTTGTTTACACAAAGAAAACAATGGGATTTTTCTCTAATAGATGTCTCGTGTGTGTTTAACACTTTCTGATGGAGATCGTTTTGTAGAAGAAATTGTTTATATTGAAAGAGCTTTAAGATTACATAAAGTCTGCGGTCAAAACTTGGTTGAGTCGTCAAGTGGTAGAATAGAACAGTGTTGACACAACTTTTCGCCAAGGTGCTGGTGATTTAGGGAGCGAGCGATGCATGAACTCTCTGCAAGGGATTAGATTAAGTTTATTTAACCCGCTGAGGCGCTAATTCTTTAGCACCTCTTAGATTATACCAGAGTTGGGATTTCACGCTACCAGAATGAACATTTGCAATGAACTAGTTTACAAATAGTTCAAATGACAGTGGTCGATCCCTCTTGAAACCAAACGTAACCATCGATATGACGACATTTTCGAAGAATTGCAATGAAACTTAAGAAATAAAATTTTAAATACAAATAGCTATGTTAACCTTTCCCTAGGTACGTTTCTTACCTTTCCAGGCATTGTAAAATAAAACCAACGATTGGAAAACCAAGCGACTTCTAAGACATTTTTACCAAACAACCTTTCTGCGTTTTGAATATTTTTTGGAGGGAATCGATAAATTCAGACGACAACCGCTGGACGATTTGTTCTGACACCGCCGCGTATTTGCTGTGACTGCTCGGAGGGTATAAGCAAGCAGGTTTTCCTAAAAGTAAAATGGCTTAACAAATTCCTCCGTTTTAAAACTAGAACTCCAAAATTTTACATTCAAGAACAACGTCAATGGTATTAAACAAAATCGCTCGATCATAGTAAGTCATTAGAAATATTTGAAGAAAGTTACGGGTGGGTAGCTTTGATATCCGCTTGCGTTGGTAATAAATACGTAGACCGTGAGTACCGTTGCAATTTGTTGTTGATCCCTACAGCGTAGCCGAAAAAATGGTCAATTCCTGTCAATTCCACTAGCTTTCGATCGAAAACAATGTGAAAGAGCTGCAAAGGATAGCCGCTAAGCATGTAAGCGGTTATGCAAGGATTGAGAGATTAACTGAAATTCTCGCACCAGTAAGTTCCTCTTTTTCCTCATTTTCGAGTTAATTACTTGGATCAACTGTGAAATCAGGAAACAAGATTTCTTTTTAGCTGTTACTAATAGTTGCCCGGTTTAACAGAAAAACAGCATTAAAAATTGTTCTTCTTCTTCTTTTCTCCCTTTTTTAGTTTTCTTCCGTTTACTGCTCCTTTCTATCAAATTTGAAACTAAATCGGATAACTGTTCTGTTGTTTATTTACATCCCTTAAAAAAGATTTTCTTTTCCTTCCCTTCGTGATAAAAATGACGGAAATAACAAAGATATCTTAACATGACGGAGGAGGCGTGGAATGCATCCGCTACTTGAGCAGTCAACAGGCCAATCTATACCACAAATATAGACCGAACAGCGATTGCGTGTTTGAGTCACCGCGTGAATTGTCCAGCTTTTAATACTGCAAGCGTAATCTCAGCTCATCACCATACGGCTTATAATTACACAATGATTAATTCTAAGCCAGCAGGAAATTGCTCAATAATTCCATTTATCGCTCTTGATATTTTGCGCAAAACGATAAAATATAGTCGACGCTCTCCTTGCGACCCGACCCTCGTAAGCAACAATTCCTACTATTGCCATAGCTCTTGCTACTAGCTAAGACCATGCACCATCTTGAATTTGAAACCCCTTTTGAACTGTAATCGAAGAGTTCGCGTGATCGTGAGTGACCGCTCCTTTTATAAGCGACCGCCACCATTTTTTTTTTTGTTTACCGGCTGGTCTTTATCTTAACTTTCAAGTTCTACTCAGTTGTCAAAAAGGAGGAAGTGTGGCCAAGAGGTCAGAGTGGTGGACTTGTCATCCTGGTTAGGCCACGCCCTAACCGTTGGTTGGTTTTGTTCTTACTGGAGGAGATCTTGTTACTGTTTCATTCTAATAGACCTTTTCAAATTGTTTCTTTTCTTTTTTTGTTTTTTCAACGTTTAACTACACAAGTTAAGTAGGTTTGTGTTTTTTCTTTAAATTTTCTCAACTTACGGAGCTATATTCTCGCTCGCTCAGACTTGACGAATTTTAAAAATTTGAAGACGCTCTTTCTTAGAGTTCTATGGTGGTTGAGGAGGAAGATGGTCTCTCACGAGGAGGTTCCGGATTGTTTTGTACAATTCGTTTAATTTCCGAACCATGCTTCATTTAAAGACAATTTTGTCAAAATAAAAATCTCTCGTCTCTCTCGTCTCCACGACAATAATCCTGAAATGAAAAAAACGAAAATGATAGTAACATGTCGTGTGATTGCAATGTTAAAACTCACCGGAGGATCCATGTCAGGTATAAGGGGGTGCTCCCATCGGCTCTCCCCAGTTACCGAGTTAAAGTAGTATAACCGGCCGCTGTGTGTCTTTGAGGAGCATAAGACCCAGTTTTCCGGAAGACTGGACTCAAATCTGCGACGGGCTTCTGCGTCGTCGTTAAATTCAACTTCCATTTCGTAGTCCGACTGCAAAAACAGACCATTTTTTATCAAGTTTAGGTTCGTGTGCACAAATTCACAACGAGACGGCTCGTTGAAGCCCTGCACACAGCGCCGTGTAACTAATTATTCATCTTTAGATAATAGCCTTTCCTCCAATTTCACTTCCACGCCATACTGTTAACAGACCCTAAAACATGCTAAAAGCTTAATTAAACCTTTTGCGTTCCTAGTACTGTATAGTGGCCAAGGAAATAATTTACACAGAAAACAATTTAGTTTTATGCAAAAGCTCTACCAAAGAGGTTCCATTTGAACAGTAACCCCATAGGAATGTTCGAGACACGTCTGTGTTCTATCCGCCCATCATCTCCACTCTTCTCCCCAGTTTTGAACAGTACCAGGGAGGGACGTGGATCATGTTGAGCCTGATAAGAGGGTTGCAGGTGTTTAGATCACATTCACATGCACCAGATGTGTGGATAGTTGAGTAACGGAGGTAAACCCCCGAAACAGGTTTATCGAACCAGGGAAGGGGTTGCTGTAAACCTGACTGAAGCCGTAGAAGCTTAAAAAATTTAAAATGCTTTCTATCTTTTCCTTTCGTTAGGTTCTTGCTGCAATGAAGCACGTGTTATAACCGTCAATAAGTCAATAAAGTCTTGTAATTCGAAATTAACACACGGGAAGGATCAATAACCGCTTTTTGATGAATTTACAATCTAAAAAAGAGAAAACTATACGGCAGCTTGTTATAAAGTCATTTGTGATCCTGACTTCTTCACTGGATCCATGGATTATACTAGACTCTATGGAATTTTCCCTAACGGCAGAAAATGCTGTACTTTTAGAATTATAGCCCTTTCGGACCTACATTTTTCTTCTAAGCCGCATGGTAAGTCATGAACTCCCCGTTAAACTAGACCCAGAAGTTATGGCTGTGCAGGACAGAACAGTGATGGTGACAGAAATGAAATCACTGTAAAAACACGTGTTTTTTGCAGTGACGAACGACTGAATGTCGCGGTCTGCGTTATGGATATTATGTTCTATGCTAGCGATTCTGGAATGCAAGTACCTAGCACATCGAAGTAACACGCGTATGAGAAAAATCACTTAATGTGAAACATACCTGAAATTGGAAGGCAATTCATATTACCGTGAACGATTTTCAAAGAAAATTTCCGGTGAAAACATCGCTCATCATGGCTCTAGTTATGTGAATTCCGTACCATTGTGAATATATATTTACTTTTAGAGTCAAAGGACTCTGAATAATAAGTGATCAAATGTCACATCCAAGTTACGAATTGACAGAAGAAAACAAAAAAGGAAAGGTTTGTCTTGTGTTGTGATTTAATGATAAAAGAAAAGCTTACAGCGATAATAAGATTTGGTGACATCATTTAGGCGATTATCGTTCTCCTTATATTTTAAACTAAACGTACTTAGTTTTAATTGTTTTTTCTTTTTAATTTTCAAAACACTGGCAGTTAAAAGTTAAACTTATTTTCACTTTTGAACATGTAATTAACAGACGGCCTTATTTTATAATGACAATGTACAGTAAACATCCATTGTATCTAGAGGATTAAACCACTTTCAAATATCATTAATTAAAAAGTATTTCAGGTGGAAAAAGTAACAATGATTGAGATAATTAAATGCCGATTGTTGTCTGAAATGTTTGAAATTGTCACTGTCATTTTCAGGTGGAGGGATTTATATGTACAGTAGCTAGACAATCCCTCGAAAATATTAGTAGAGTATACTGCAAACGAAAAATGGAAGAATTCTGAAACTATCCTTCCTCGAAATATTGCTTCATGGTACAACAAATATATAACCGAAGTTCGACTTCGTGTTCACGTCCCTTTGGCTCAACCTCGCTCCCAGGGTCCTCTCCCACCCCTGTCCATTCTCTCGCTCCAGGGGCCGAGTAAGACGAGTAGAACGGGACCCTGGGAAAGAGGTTGCCTTTGGATGTCAAAAATGGAACAAGCTAGGGCTGGGTCTGGCTTCGCTATTTGAAAAAATGGATTCGAGCAGAAGGTTGAAATATGGCGTTCTTATCTGGATTCAGATACTGTTTTACATAGAATTCTCGCCACGATAATAGCACAACACGTCACTGGAGGTAAGGAGTAATTGGGAATTTTCTGTTAGACTTACTAGGAAATGAATAGGAGTGCCGGGTGAATCCGGGGTATGTGTGACGTCATTATCATCCGTGATGCAAAGGAAAGGCGTAGGAGAGTCCCTCGGGTGAAAAGTTTTATACGACAGTTCTAGAAATGAAGATGCCTCAGAGCTGTCTGTGTTATAACCATCCTCCCTTTAAAAGAAAATGTATATAGAATTAAATTAATGATACATCACTAATACGTAGTAATCCTTATTCAGCGCCAAGGGTTCTTTCCCGATCGACTCGTCCACCAGAACGAGCACCGGTCGACGAGTACCAGAGAACCCTGGGAATAAGATTGAACAATTATAACAACTTATTCGCCATTTGCACATCTCCCATAATACACCTCATTTGCCTCCCAAAATTTTGCATACGCACTGTCTTCAATTTCTCTTGGAAAGACTGTAAGATCCAGGAGAAATTGGATACAAAGACTTTGCAAACGAGCTGTATGTGCAAATGGCGAATACACGGCTGTTTGCGCAATTGCATAAAGCGTTCGTTCGCGACTAGACTCCGAGTGATCCCTTATTTACCTCAGAGAAAGAGTGAGCAAAATTCACGCAACCATTGACTGTGTTGTTAGAAATTTTCTAAAACTAATTCAGTGCACATTCCTGCACTTGTTGTTCACCGGTCTTTGGCCCTGTTATCCGATATGCCTTAAAAATAAAGCCTCTGGAAAGAAGGGGAAGTAAATGGTTGTAGAAAATTACGGTTCAGGTTGGACTTCCGTTGCCTGTGTACAGACGCCCCCTCCCGTGAAAAAATCTTTTTTTCAGGGGAGGGGGCATCTGTATACATGCTAGGACTTTTGGTAAAAAAAAAAGATAATACACCACTCGTTCTTCGTCTGTAGTCTAGTGCAAAAAAAAAAGACAATAATAATAACAATAACCAGGTTATGGGCTCCTGCAATAACTGAAAAACCCGTTCTCTGGGCCGTTCTTTTATTACTCTAGTTTTCCCCTGAAGTAAATGCTTAAGGTGACTCGACCCAGTTTTTTTGGGGGCGGTACCATCCTACTTTGAAGCTCTCCGGTATCCTCACCTTTACTTTTATCGTAAGTCTAACACATAGAATGGATAACATATAGATCAATCTACAATATAACATAAAATTTTTGGCGATCGGAGTAAATGTCACGTGGTTATAATGCCACGCCCCTTTGAGGTCTGAGTCGATAATCTGCTGTTGCCGGCATTTTTTCGTGAAAATCTCTCGGCTACACATAGTTCGCATTAGTGCTTTGCGCTGAACAGAGTTTCACCAAAATCGCAAAGACCCAATTCGAGAAATTCAGCGGTTTCCAAATTTAGGTCATAATTTATGCGAAAATGATAAGCAAACTTTACAAGGATTATATCTAATAAACTATGAGATTCATCTCTTTATTTTGGGCATCGTTATAACAGATGGGTCCTTGCAAGTCAGCAAAACAATTCAGGGCCTTGTAAATGCGCGCGATTTCGAGCAAAGCAAACATATAGAAATTATAGTTTTCGCTATTTGTTGGCATTTGTCAGCGTTTAAGAGTCAATCTCACGAAAACATCATTTTCTTAAAAATTCGTAGTTTTTTTTCCTTCAAATTTTTTCAGGGCCACATTTGATTAACTAACTACCCGGGCTCTGAATTTCATGGTCATTGAAAAACTGTGACGTTATCTTCTAGAAGCCCAAACTTGAGTAAACATTGAAGATTTTTAGCGTTTTGGCTGAGTTTGTGCTTTGGGAGTTGTCTATTGTTTCTAGTCTGTCATTTTACAGCATTCTTGTTCAGCACGCGTGCAATGACCACGCTTGGCTGACTTCCGAATGCTCACCGAGATATTCCCGTCACGAGTTGGTTTAATTAATGGCTTGCATTAAACCTGTGAAAAAATGATATCTTTTAATAGTAAGTAGATTTAGTGTGTAGCACTTCTTGATTTTTTTGCAAAGGCACAAGAAGCTCGAGAATTGATTAAAAATTGTGAATTAAACCTCTATGTATCACGCGATGGCCTGTCTCACTGTACCAAAATTATCTTATCTCGGTGAGCATTCGGAAGTCAGCCAAGCGCGGTCATTGCACGCGTGCTGAACAAGAATGCTGTATAATGACAGACTAGAAACAGTAGACAACTCCCAAAGCACAAACTCAGCCAAAACGCTAAAAATCTTCAATGTTTACTCAAGTTTGGGCTTATAGAAGGTAATGTCACAGTTTTTCAATGACCATGAAATTCAGAGTCCAGGTAGTTAGTTAATCAATTGTGGCCCTGAAAAAATTTGAAGGAAAAAAGACTACGAATTTTTAAGAAAATGCTTTTTTCGTGAGAAGGACTCTTAAACGCGGACAAACGTCAACAAATAGCGAAAACTATAATTTCTATATGTTTGCTTTCCTCGAAATCGCGCGCATTTACAAGGCCCTAAAGCGTTTTGCTGACTTGCAAGGACCCATCTGTTATAAGGATGCCCAAAATACAGAGATGAATCTCATAGTTTATTAGATATAATCCTTGTAAAGTTTGCTTATCATTTTCGCATAAATTATGACCTAAATTTGGAAACCGCTGAATTTCTCGAATTGGGTCTTTGCGATTTTCTTGAAACTCTGTTCAGCGCAAGGCACTAATGCGAACTATGTGTAGCCGAGAGATTTTCACGAAAAAATGCCGGCAACAGCAGATTTTCGAGTCAGACCTCAAAGGGGCGTGGCATTATAACCACGTGACATTTACTCCGATCGCCAAAAATTTTATGTTATATTGTAGATTGATCTATATGTTATCCATTCTATGTGTTAGACTTACGATAAAAGTAAAGGTGAGGATACCAGAGAGCTTCAAAGTAGGATGGTACCGCCCCCAAAAAACTGGGTCGAGTCACCTTAAAGGCGACAAAACTCCAGAGCACCCGCGTTAGCCTGCACAACGGACGCAACTGGCAAAAAGGCGGGTTTTGGAGCGCTCACGCATCAAAACCCGCCTAAGCACCCTGCAAAAACGCCGGTTGTACAGGCTGCCGGTCTGGAAGAGAAACCCCGGGCAAGTTAAAAATAGTATTGTACCATAGCATGGTAACCACCCACCCCACTCCTGCCGGGAAAGCCGAAATTACTTTGCACTCCAGGATTAACACTGGGGTGTGAAAATGTTGCACGTAATAAAAACACCAATTTGAAAGATGAAAACAGATTTGGCGATTCGATTAGATTTTGCCAGAGGTTCAAATAAAATCAAACAGATAAAATGACTTTTATAGCAATGATCATGAATTCTGCTGTGTGGAAAGAAGACCACCCCAAAACTGTTTTTCGAAACTGAGACAATAAACAGCTCATGTCTCACACTCCTTGATACCGATATGCTCTTATGGCGTATCAATTTCAACTTGTAAGAAAAGTTAACAGCGTCGATATCCGTTCATTCGTTCTTGCGCTGATCGTAGAGGTGTTTCAACACGGTAATCACTATTAGCATTGTTCAGTGTATCTGGATCATTTACACTTACTAACAAAGCAATTGACCTTTTCGAAATGATCAATAACTGAAGATATCTAAGGAATAAACTTACCCAAGAGATGACATATTTTCCAAGAAACTATACGTGTATATTCAGCTTACGGTCCTTACGCAGCGAAAAGCGAGCCACGTGTGGTCATTTTACGCAAGGCCGACAGACCCCGCGAGAGACACGGTCTGTAGTAAAATAATGCATCCAATCTCAATGAATTCCTGTCTTCGCAAATGAATAATTCCGATTCAAAATGCGTTACAAACTATAGAGAATATAGATGATAGGAAAGAACTAAACATCGTCTAGTATCCTCTGAAAACAAAATCGACCATGAAAGTGGTGTTTTGTATTGCGATCAAGTAAGTCAGTTAATGAAGACCAACTGCTGTGCCAAACAAAAGGTTCTTGTTTTTGTTCTTTTGTTACTCACTACCGCTGCCAATTATTTATTATGTTAATCCTTTTGGTCGAGAATCCAAGGTTTAATTCGTTTGATTGGCAATGCAAGGCTAAGGGGAACAGTGGGTACCTTAAGGTTAGGCGTCCCTGTTTTTCTTGTTGCTTTTAATAGTCTGGGACCAGGAAAAGGTAAGAAAGGAAGTGAAACAGCGGAAAAAGAATCGGCCGGCGAAGAGAGTCGAGCGGTGGACTGGAGAGGGGATTTTTTTCGCATTTTCCCGCCTTAATTTCCCGCCACTGGGGAGCCTGTTCCCAGGCTAGTATTGCTTTTGTAAAGGAGCTACCGCTACCCTATGTGCCCAAGTAGGCAAGTGGGGTGGGGAGCGCGTGATCCCACAGTAGCGCGATCCCCTTTCTCTTCCCTTTCGAAAGCCTGTCTCGCATGCTAGAGGTAGGTTAGCCAGCGTGTCAGGCGTTCGTAACTGGAATTAAAAAGATCTAAAAAGAGAACCAAGAGCGCCTCATTTCCACTTACATGTAAAACACCTGCCATGCAGGGGAGATGTACTTATAATAACTGATGTACATGTAAGGTCGAGAAAGTGAAGGTTACTAGACTAAACCGTAGGCTAGCGATTCAGAGTACCGTGTGTGACAGGCAATTTTTCCGCTGTTTCCAACGATCCGTGAAAAAAGAAGTGGCTATAACTTACTGGTTTTTACATCTCACATGAAAAAATTGCTACTACCGCTTATGTTTGAAATCTAAATTCGCTTTTCTTCCCCTGCAAAATGTCAAAAAATTGATCATCTTCCCGCAAAATGAAACTGACCCTCGAAAGATTCTTCTAAGTCAACGAAAGCCTGAAAAGCGAAATCAAAGGTCAGCCCCAGGAATGTAGGGAACTCGTGACGAAGCAAACAAAGCCCCAGATGTGCGTCGAACGCAACGTGGCTTTCTATATATATTAAGGAGCACGTCTACGGCCCTTCAATCTCTGTTGAATCACCGAGTATAGCGTCAGCTGCTGTAAGAAGTGGATACTTGATGGCAGATTTTAATTATTTCTTGCTCCAAATAGCCAATGAAATAAAAAGCATCGAATTGGCCGACATGAAGTTTCTATGCGAAGGAGATGACACTTTAGCCAGAGAAAGACTTGAGCGCATCAAGACAGCAAGAGAGCTGTTAAATTTTCTTAAAGAAAGCGGCAAAATCGGACCTGGAAATGTCATGTATTTGGTAAATCTACTGGACCGAGTAAACCTCGTTCGGCTTGCTGAGAGAGTCATGGGAGACGGTAAGAAGAGCATATTCACTGTGTTTTTTTATCATTACCTCATTGCTCGGGTTGAAGTGGTTATGAAATTATTCGGATAAGTAGTTCGTTCATGTTAGGTTATGCTGTAATTCTTGTTCTAACCTAACCGTTTCCTGTTGTTACGGTTAGAATACTAGGTCACTGCATGTTCAATTCAAAGACTGATTCCATAGTGCCCAACTCTGTGAGCGCCAGCGTCAATAAACGCATCCAAGCGGAAATAAAAGCGAAACCGAATACATAATTGCATATTCTTCTTTCTTCGCGGGCACCCGTCTGGCAGCAGTTGGCGGTACCAATTTTTCGAGTATTGAACTCACTGAGGCATCGAAGCGCAAATAAAAGGCACGCATCGAAAATAAAAGACGCATCGAAATAAAAGACGCGAAATAAAAGAAATCGAAATATAAAACACGCATCGAGGCGGAAGTAATAGAGAAACTGTTAATACATAATGGAAATTCTTCTTTCTTTGCTGGCA